>CM060889.1:35257500-35715000 GCA_030762935.1 Hymenopus coronatus
ACAAACCCCAATTATCTATTACTGTATAATGTCTTTAGCTCATTTGACTGCAAGGTTGAAGACATAGAAGACAAAACCTCTTTCACTCTGTTTGTTACTAACACGATGACGGTGTTGTTTTTCCTTTTGATGGACACTGATAGTGTCATACCCTCGAGACATAGCCTCTATTTGTTGACGTAGTACAAACAATTTTAAATTGGGTGTGAAGTAATAATTTACTATCATTTTGATAATTTGACTATTTCTTTGCACGTTTTATGCCACTGTAGTTAAACTAATAAGCTATGGATTTCTTAACCAAAGCTTAAAAGCGTTGTATCCTAATCTTGGACAAAATATCTATGATACAAGTACAAACACACTCCAAATGATGAAAAATATCTCTGCAAAAAATAAACATTACTTTTCTTTCTGTGGTTTACTCCTCAGCTAATTCCTCATACCAAAGACTACTTTTCCGAACCTACCAAAGTCGACTATAAACACAACTTTTGTATTTAATATCTCTGTTCTCTTTTAAATAAACTATCAAAAGTCAATATATTTTCCTCATGTCTCAAATTACTTCTCCGCAATTTAATATAAACATGTTTTATTCATTTTCTCATGGAAGTATAAAGACTCATACTGTATTAAATAAATTAGTAGTAGTAATGATAACTGCGAGTAACAAGAAGCTTGTCGACACACAACACAGGCATTTTATACATAATCTTCAGTCTCTTGCCCTATATGGTTCCAGTCTATCTCAAGCTATCTGAATAAGTTTCAAATTTGTGTATAACTAATAAATTTCCCAGGTTTCCTTAACTAAATATTTAAATATACATATTGCGGTAATATTTAATCTGACTCTCGAATTCTAATTTATGGGGTTCCCACACAATAACGAATTAATATATTCATGGTAGTTTCTAAGTGATAACCACACTCTATTACTATTTTCAGAATAAATGGAAACGTATTAACATATTATACAGTTTTGCTCTTAATTTTAGAACGAAATAATTTTCGAAGAATATTATATTTCAGAAGTGCTAGTTGACTTTAAATCGTAAGATTTTCAGTATACTGTGCAAATAACCAACAATTCTGTATGTTTTTTATTCATTTGAAAATAAAATATTCATTTTATAAATCTATTATGCAAAATATGAACAGCTTAAAAGAAAATCTTCATTTTAAAGCACACAATATTAATTGTGTAACATTTTCAAGCAAATCGTAAAGTGTTATCCTTTTTTGAATTCCAGTAACTTAAACTAGGTATGTAGAGCTTTAGGTGGCTATTAAATGCAAATATATAGATATAAACTACGTCGATAAATATGTGAACTGCAAACGCGAATAGAAAGAAATAAAAACGATGTTGGGCTCTGCTGATAAATTTGGAAAACATATAAAAGCAATCATAGATATGATTACGCATTATTCAAGCAATTGGAATCGCAGTTCACCTGTCATCGTCTTTTTATGTCCTTTTTATGAGTTCTTCCTACGTAAATAGGGCAAAGAAAGGAATGAGGTTGCTGAAGAAGTTCACACCCTTCTGCACACTAGCCACTCCGGTAGCACCTGAGAAAATTCTCAGAAGAAGGTAAATAAACTTGGCAGCGTCTCATTTTTTTCTGTAATGAGGGGGCAGTCGCTAATGATGCCTTGTGTGGTGTCATTTGGGTTAGGGGTGGAGTGGAGATAGCTTCTGTTTTTCCCTGCAAAATGGATCTAAATATCCGCAGCTATATAAGCATCTCTCAGGCAGTAAATCTTTCAGGTGTTTTAGTTAAGTCTTAAGTACATCTTAAGTACACTGAAATGTAATCAAAACGCCTCGTATTTCTATGTTTACTTTCTCTGAAGGTATTATGTACAGTTTATAAAGAAAGTATTGTATTGCACTCAAAAATTCGATACCGAGCTTTCACCAGAAGCACATGTTTTTGGCACCCCCTGAATCCCAGAAAGCATTTTTAGAAAAATGTTCGTGTGCTTCTGCCCGTCTGTCTGTGTGTATGTGTCTGTGGGCAACAAGAAAATACCGTTAAATACTAAACTTGGTATTTAATGTTAGCATCTTTCAAGGATGCGACACGAAGATTTACCCTCTCCCCAAAAAAACCTTTACATAGAAAATTTTTCGAAAATTTTGATTTTTCTCAAAAATGGCTCTAACGATTTTAATTAAAATCTCTTATATTTATGACGTACCACACAAAAATGTAGAGCAAGTTAAAATACACAATTTATGTTAAATAAAATATTTCGTTGATTTAACCATGTAACCTCCTTGTTATTCAGCTATTAAAATACTTCTTCTTTTCTCATACGGGAATTTGTCAACTCCGGTTCATACAAGCAAAGGTGCTTCAATCATAGAGCAATCGGATTTTAAAAAAATTTGACTGTCAATTTAGCCTAATATACTCCTTTATTTCCCTTATATTTACAAGGAGGCAAGTAATAAGATCCCTCCTGCTAATTTTCTCGATTATTGTTAAGTAAATAGAAGAATAAGTTTTTTTCTTACCATTAACTTATTGCAGAGCAAATCTACTGACATGAGGCTGTCGCTTTTAAGCACACTTACAAACCATCGATCTGGGCTGAGTTTAATCCCGCGACTTTGAGTTCAGAGGCCTGGCGCCTAACCAACTGAGCTACCCAGATCAAGTCCATATTCAAATATTCTATCAGGAGAAAAAAAAAGTAAATTCAGTCAGTAAAACACGATTAGATTTTTTTCTTGGTCAAAGTTTGATATAATCATATTCTAATGTATTAAAGGAGTATATTCAAATGAAACAAAATTACCCAACTAGAGGTTATACGAACAGTTTTTCCATATTTATTTTTCTTTTCTTAAAAAAGGCTTTACCAACTTCATTAAAATGATATAGTATTATTATATTTCTCTGGCTTATTTAAGGCGTACTTTGTATTTTATATGAATACCTTATAAAGTGCTCTTCGTTAAAAAGGTGTCAGAGACGAATAAGAAATTAAAGTTTAGGCAATATAGGACATAGGAATTTTGATGGGGTGGTCATGATGCAGGCAGGATTCAGATTTATAAAAGAGATACATTTCAGTAATACTACTGCGACTTCTGCTTCTTCGTTGTAGCGTTTTAAATATCACTCTACACTCGTTCCGCACTAAGCAGTGTTAGCAGATAAGATACGAAATAATTTGGAATATGATGGGGACCCAGCGCCGTAAATAGACCCTTGGGATTCTCAGCAGCTTACATGACCCCAAGACGGGAGAGATGAGGGGGCGGAGACCCAGATGACAACCGGCGCATGTTGGACGGGGTCCCTAATATTTCCAGAATGAACCCCTTCGATGCCGGCCCGAAATCACACTATAAGGGGTACCGGACGAGTCAAAGATAAACCTCTAAAGTTCGTAAGCCACCATCTTGCCCCCACCCACCTGTCCTGATTCTTCAACCCTGAAACAGATGATAAAGGAGTAATGGGAACAGGAAATTTTAAAAAAAATAGGGGATGTATTGAACCTTTCTAGAATGCTCCTGTGAACCCGGAAACCCCGGAAAATCACATGGATTGAAAAGGCTACTTAGGGGAATGTACCCACCACCTCCGGATACACCCATACGTGACCCATTCACTTGACTTTCTCTATATCCCTGCAACAAATTATTCTTAAAAAGCTTATACTTCTATTTACTTTATGCTAATCTGAAAAAATTAGCAGAAATAGTCTTATTACTTTTTTCCTTGTAAGTAGAAGCGAAATAAGGGACTACCATAGGCTACAGTGATAGTCAAAAGCTGCTTGCTATGTCAATGAAGTTCTTCTGTTTATATGGATCGGAGTTGACAAGTTCTTGTACAAGAAAAGTATACGTTTTTCACAGCAGAAACCAAAAATAAGGAATGTCACATAAATTGTGTGGTTTAATGTGCTCGACATTTTTTGTGTAGGAAGTTTTTGTCCATCTCTTACGGTTTACCAGTTATTCAAAATTCAGTAAAGGTCATCCAGAATAAACTACTCTTCAGAGGCTATTCCCAGAAAATGCAAGATATACATTTTATGTGTCAGGTAAATATCTTTAATATATGAAATTTTAATCAAAATCGTTAGCCATTTTTGAGAGAGTAAAAATTTTTGAAAAAAGTTCCATGTAAAGGTTAGTTGGGGGTGGAGGGATTTTTCTCAAAATCTTCGTGTCGCATCCGTGGAAGATACTAAACTTAAATACCAAATTTGGTATTTTACCGACTTTTTGTTTTTGAGTTATCGTGTTCACAGACACACAGACACACACACACACACACACACACACACACACGGATCTTTTTGTGAAAATCCTTTTCTTTTGGATATTGGGGACCCTAAAACATATATTTCCGATGAAATCTCGGTATCGAATTTTTGGGTGGAGTGCAATACCTTCTCTATACACTATATACGTAGTGCGTATAGAGAAAGTAAAAAGTATTTCACACCATGAACAAGAAACTTTAGCAGAGCATCCTGTAATCCGACTCGGGCCCATGTTTCTCTTCAAAACGCTGAATGCTAAACCCTTGTTTTGCTATTTCATGCATACTTGGCTAGCTGTTTTTTACCCTGAAGGCGTGTTACATTAGCCACGAAACGGGCTTATGATATGCAGACAGCGGTGTTTTGTTTCCAGTACAAACGCCCATACCACCAAGTCCATGTTGCTTAGCTTCACAAGCCATTATAAAAAGTTATAATTCCTTCTGTGAGTCTGCTTTGCTATTATTCTCTATCGCAAATGGCTATTTAAGAGAAAATGTGTTATTTTGCTGTAAATGTTGGCTTCAAGCTTCATTTTAAAGATATATTTACCAGTGAAATTTTAATGAGTATTTTTATGTCGAATGTAACATTTCCCATAATTGTAGAGAATCACATGAATTCATATCGAGATATTTAAAACGGCAGCATTTACTTGGGATAGTAACCTTGGATAAATAAATAGTATTACGTTACCATATGAGTCACATGTTTGTATACGTCTAATTCATTTGTTTTTCGCTAAGATATTTTCTATTTACTCAAAGACAGAATTTCCGATTTTGCTTGTGATATTCTCTTTGAGAAGGCAGGAATATTTTCTCTTTCATCACCTAACTCTGCTCTTTCTTTGTCACCCATTCCGTTCCGTTGCGTTCCGTTCCATCTCGTCCAGTTTCCACTCTTCCAAAATCGGAAACAAAGATTTTTCTAAGCTATTGCTGTAAATTCAATTGTATACAATGAAACATTTAATTTTATACGGAATATCTGAATAGAAAGCAATAGAATTCAAAACTTTTCGAAACTGAGCAAACTGGAGACTTTATTTATTTCATGTAAAAGATCGTTTGCTTATGGACAAAAGTTGAAGGGTCAAACCGTATCTTTGTTTTACATTCAGAGATATTCTTTTTTACTACGCTAGCCAGAAACGGTTATTGATTTACAATAATAATTTTATACTAACAAAAAATTAATTCGTTGAATATGCATTATAGCACAGTTTTTATGCATGAAAATCTTTCTGAAAAATTATTGGCAAACTAAAATAACGAAAAAAAATGTTAGGATTTTTGAAATAAATTCTATAATCAATTTTGAAAAAGAATAACTGAATAAAGAAAGCTAAATAGTATAAAGAAAGATAACATAATAAATAAATGGAAAAAGAAAACGAACAGTATTTTTTCAGAAAACGTGAAAATGACAGCCTTTAATAGGTTGTACCAGTAAAACTAAAGGATAAGAAGAAGGCAAACCTTATTTTCTCACAAAATAATTCAGAAGTTTGTCCCAGTAATATATGGATGTAAATTGCTACTTCCTCTACCACAGACGTGCAGAACAGAGAGTAAAAGTTTGCATTACTTTTTAAAATTAAGCACATAAAATTGTACTGATAAACATTTATAAATTAAATCATGCTATATGATTCCTACGTTAAAAAAACTCATAGTTTGAGATTTATATATGTATTAATTCAAAATCTTCTCGGGCTTCTAGCCAGGTAAAAACTTGGCTTGACACCAACGTTTCGAAGAAGTGCATCTTCCTCGTCTTCAGGGTGAGAAGATTTTGAATTAACACGTCGCCAGGAAAGCTTTAGTTCTTATTTTATATATGTATGTTTGAGCAGCGGCTACTTCCTCTACTAAGTAATAAAAGCCATGGGGTATTAATATTATAATATTATTATTTTATTCTACTGCTCATGCCATTAGGCCTTATAAATATAATGCGTACATTTAAATAAAAACGTAATACTTTTGGTTTGGAAAAATATTTCATTAAGGCCCTAAAATTATCATATTAAATACGTGGGAGGGAAATACGAGCATATCCAAGGGGTAATGTGAACATCCCCTTATAGTTTTAAAATGCACGTAATAAACGACACTTTTTCATATAAAATGGTGTTGGTATACATGATTGATAATGGTAAAATACAGGTAACACATGAATATTAAATATGAATATTTGATGTAGTAAAAATCAATCCTGTTGGTATTTAACTTCTTTTTCATATTTTGTTTCTCGAAAAAATCACATTTCTGTTGCTTATTAATATATAGTAATTGCAGTCCACATGAACTAAGTTTTGGCATTGTACCCAGTCCCCACATGTAAAAAGAGATCCTTACAGAAAATCCATTCTATATCTACAACATTTTTTATTCTTAGTACATGAATTTTTGTGATTGCTGTTTCTTAGCAATCTCGATTGTGTTTTATTTGGTATTTTAAGTATTGTAGAATTAACCATTCTACTTTTTTGTAGTTTTTAATGCCCGTTTTTATTACTTGTGGCACCGCAGGCGAAGGCACTGATAATATACGTATGAAATGAAGATGGAGCACCGGTAGAATGCAATGGAGGGGAGCCCGGTGAAACCCGCCCCTGCGCCGTTTTGTCCACCATAAATCTCGCATGCAGTCGCTTGGGATCGAACCCGGGTCGTTTAGGTTTGAGCCGAGTGATCTAACCACTCGGCCACGGCGCGGCCTATCATTCTTCTTGTGGAACTTTTGGCTGAAACAGGAATCAAGTCTTGAGATGTTGAGGAACCTTATGGAGTTAATTCATTCTGTTTAAATGCTCTTGGTTCAGATAAAGATGATCTTGGTGTTGGTGGTGAGAAAAGGGACAAGTTTCCTATCAGATGGGAATTTTTCAGGGATGATTAGTGTAAAGAATTTCCAAAGGGGATGGTTGTTTGAAGAGTTACAGTTGTGTTATAGTTGCATTCTGGAATAGCTTTGAGCGTGGTTTGATGGGATGTAGGCCAGTTTTCTTGAAAGCCGACTGTACATTCTGAAGGGTAGCATCTGTTCCATAAGCAATGGCAAATGGTTCAGAAATTTATATTTCTGTGGTAATTCTACAGGGACAGCAAAATTGCCACCGCTTGGTCATAGGAGCTATTCATACCCTTGTAGGCCGATGCATCAAGAGGCTGGAACCTATACGTGCAATGCGAAGGATGAGAGAGAGCCTTCCAATTACTGTATCTGCCTTCAGTAACGCGATAGGTGTAGACACCTAAAAAGCGAAGTAATTCACAATTTAGAAAGTTAGGGTATTTAGAGTACCCTTGCTCATATAAACCACAGGAGTAACAATGTCTTTACAGCCATCTCCTTTATCGTGGTGATATGCAAATCTCAGAATTTGCTCGTCGGATGAAGTATGTTTGAGCTTAATTAAGAATCAATCGAATGAAAATTCAATCCCTGTAACCCATTTACAGTACAGGAAACATTTTAGTAGGTCAGTTTCAAAGAATTTTTTTCAAAAATTGATAGATAAAAGCCTCTGTGAATCTTTTGTTATCCCTGAGCGCTTGTATTACAGTTTCTGTTATGCTACTTAACTTTCCTCAGCAAGGCTGTAGAACGTACCTACTTGCTACAGGAGATATTTCAGAAGGGTAAGCTCAAATTATCACTTCTACTCATACACATCTGAATTCCCCTATATTTTCTCAAATAATATAAAGAGATTTTTACTGCAAATAATCGATTTACTGTAACTATGTCTGCCGAATGTGCATGAGTCTGTGAACAGTAAAAGGCAAAGAGTAAACATCAGAAAGCGAAGAGGAGCACCTCACGCACTGTGACCTACAGAGATGTATTAAAACTAACATCTCAGGAGGAACGGACGAAGTGAGGGAACCATTAAGAGTCTGCAAGTATACAGACCACCAAGACGCGGGGAAGTCCCTAACAATACCAAGTCGATAATCGTTCCTAAAGCTGGAGCCGCCAAAAAAGGGCGATCATGTGACCCTACCATACACTATGAACTGGAAAGCACACCTGAAAGCTTGAGAATAGCACAGTGATTAATCTAAGACCAAATTCAATAATAGTTTCTAATGTCGTTCATGTGATCTAATTGACCTATGGTGGTTATCTCAATCCAGCAAGCGACAAATGAACTCATTTCTAAGGTAGAGCGGACTGTTTCCGATACCTCCAATGTTAGGATGAACTATACGAGGATGGTGGCGTCTTGAGAGGACTTACGGCTTTAGCTTCGAGCCATGCTGGGTCATAGGGATACGGATGACCTGGTCTTAGAGATGAAGACTTGAGATACGGTGGACTTAAAATCACCACTCCAGAGCCAGGAATCGAACTTGAGATCCAAGACAACTGAAAAAAAAACACTACAGTTGGCGCTGTAGTTCCACAATATTTGTTGTATTTAAGACACGTAAAGACTGAAGTTCACTTTTACCACCAGACACACTACAAACATTTTTGAACAGCGAAAACAAAACAAAACAAAGGCATACGGAACTGGAGCAGTATTTGGAGATTAGAATATTTCACGATTGCATTTTATATTATAGCAAACATTTACATATAAAATGGCAGCTCTGTTTATATTTATTTATAATTCATATAACTAAAGGTATTACAGAGTACGGTGTAACTTTTTAATATTGATATACATGCATGTTTAAAACGTCTGTGCTCAAACTACTTGTAAATTTGCACGCAAAGTAGTAAATCTATGTTGTGCTTTAAATAGTTCATTTCCTCATGGTCACATATAATGGAATATGCATTATAATTTAAGAGATTTAATCGGTGAGAACTTCTCTCCGCGTCATCGTCAGTAGATAAGAGCTCCGATCCAAACCCTTGTACAAATGACTACATTTGTGACTGTCTCATCTTTGATGCTTTCAGAAAAATATCTTAGCAGTAGTTTGGTACACGGTTGCAAAGAAAGCAAAAACAGGAAGAGTAGTTAAGTTAAAAGCGTCACCTCAGTAACAGTCATGGGAGGACAATGAATGTTTCTGAAATTACCAATCCCCGCAGCTTTCAACCCTCAAACTGACCCCGTCTGACCTCTCCTCCCTTCTCTCTAGTTATAAAAGTCAATGTTAAATATAACCGGAATGTAAATCTCGTACCTGTCGATAGCATTCCGAAGCCGGGGTTCGATTCGTGCATTCAGACGTTTTCCGACGTTCCCCCTTTGTTCATTTGGCGGATGCTGGGGTGCTTATTCTCGACGATTTCCTTTCCGTCATTTCCTTATCAACTCTCGAATGTGCTTCTAAGCTTGCAGTGTGAAAGCGTAGACAGTGCGGATGCATGCGCACTTTAACCCTTAGTTGCCTGCACTAGTATACTACATATGCTGCTTAAAACTGGAGTTCCAGTAAAAACATTTGGGAATAAACCTATAAAATTATCATATAAAATAATAGGGAAAATAGAAATGACAATAAACGTAGACCCTTTATTAATATTTTCCTTCCCAATTAAAAGTTTAAATTTTTCTAAACCAGTTTTTATAATCCTGCCAAAGATACTACCAAAAAATCTGATGTGTACCATTCACATGACTTTCTCCATATCCCTGCAACAAATAATTCTTAAAAAGCTTATACTTCTATTTACTTTATGCTAATTAGAAAAAAATTAGCAGAAATAGTCTTATTACTCGCATCCTTGTAAGCAGAAGCGAAATAAGGGACAACCGTAGGTTAAAGTGATAGTCAAAAGCTGGTTGCTATGTCAATGAAGTTTCTTTGTTTATATGGATAGGAGTTGACAAGCTCCAGTACGAGAAAAGTAAACGTTTTTTTTTTAGCAGAAACCAAAAATAAGGAATGTCACAAAAACGACCAACTCCACGAAAACAATGTATATAACATGAATTGTGTGTTTTAATGTGCTCTACATTTTTTGTGTAGTAAGGTTTTGTCCATCTCTTACGGTTTAGCAGTTATTCAAAATTTAGTAAAATTCATCCAGAATAAACTACTCTTCACAGGCTATTCCCAGAAAATTCAATATATACATTTCATTTTTCAGATAAATATGTTTGATATCCGAAATTTTAATCAAATTCGTTAGCCATTTTTGAGAAAATCAAAACTTTTGAAAAAAGTTCCATGTAAAGGGTAGCTGGGGGTGGGGGGATTTTTCTCAATCTTCGTGTCACATCCCTGGAAAATACTAAACTTAAATACCAAGTTTGGTATTTTACCGACTTTTCGTTTTTGAGTTATCGTCTTCACAGACACACGCGCGCGCGCGCGGACCTTTTTGTGAAAATGCTTTTTTTGGATATTGGGGACCCTAAAACATATATTTCCGGTGAAATCTCGAATTTTTGGTGGAGTGCAATACTTTCTCTATACACTGTGTACATAGTGCGTATGGAGAAAGTAAAAAGTAGTTCAAATGGCCATGAAAGTTAGGTGATAGCTAATGGACTGGCCATCCATTCAAAGCCAAATGTTGCAAGTTCAAATCCCAGTGATTGTGGTAAATGACGGGGAGAGCCCAAGTAAAATAATCGGCGTGATGCTTGGAAGATAATAGGGTTACATTTGACTGTAATTATGCCGGTTGTGTCTTTTATTTATTTATACTTTTACAGAATAAAACAGTCTTTATTACTTGTCGTTTGTGGTTGAAGATTAGTATAATATGAAATTTATCTTAAGAGTACAACCCTATTTGTATGGTTACCCTTAAAACAAGCGGAACTTACAGTTAGCGACAGGCAGCAAAGGGATGATGCTCTCGGCGTTGAGATAACACTGAGGTTTGACGAGAGCCCGAACTGTTGGCGTCTGCTCGGCAGATCCTAGTGCTGGGATGAACTTTCAGCCACAGGTTTCCGCTCGTCTCATAACCTGCCTACTTGTAATTGAGATATCCTTATCTTAAAAAATAAAAGTCAGTATACACATATATGTATCTACGTTCTTTATAGTCTTCTACACCGGTGTACCGATTTCAACCAAACTTGGCACAAGTACCCTTTAGTACAAGGAACAAATTATTGAGTAGATGAGAATTCCATCCCATTCCACATGATTAATTATTTCATTTCATGTAATGCCTACAAAAACTTGCAAGGCAATCTGTAACTTTTTCAATGATCGTAGTAGTACCTAGATCGAACACTGCCAATATAAAACAAATAAACAATTCCCTACTTAGATTTGCATGCTTCCACAAGGTAACAGCCAGTTCACATATTCGATAAGCTATCATTTGACAATAAATGAGCCAGATGCTTAAAACACCTATTATGCTTGCACTACTGCAAAAATGATTTAATCACATGTTTCAAAAATTAAAAAAAATCGTTACATTAGACTATATTAACAGCAGAATTAAGCTGCACATTATCATTTTGGTTATTTTATGTGATTATTTACTATATTTCGATATAAAATAACATAAAAGGATTTAGTATAATTGCATTCATTAGAACATTTCTATGGTCTTGAGCATTAGCAACATAGTAACAGATAAGTCGATGTTAAAATCCCCACATTTTGTGATCACACTTCGATGTTTGGTCACTCTCCTATCATAATTTGTAGTTTCTCAATTTTTGTAACCAGCGGGTTTCTTTCTCTATGGGAAGTTTGTGACGATTAGTGAGCAGAAAAGCAAGCCAGATGACTCGTAAAAATAAGTGGGCGTGACTAACAGCAATTGCATCAAACCAGACGTAATTCTTCTTCTTTGTCTTCTCTTATTTATTTATTTATATATACAGAGGGTGTTAATGAACTACACCGAAATAATTTGCAAGATTGTGCACGTGACTCATGTAAGTAATTTGAGATCGGCGATGCATGGTCCCAGGATAAACATAACGCAACTACATAGCGTTAAACGTGTGGATATCAAGTGCTAATAAGTCGGTGTTAAAGCAAATCAGGTTGAAAAAATGTCTTAGAATATCTTTAAAACTGCTGCCCGAGTATAGAAATATAGATTTTTAGTAGCTCGTTGCTAGCATTTTCAAGATTTCATGTCGCAAAAATTTGTAAAATCTCGAACTAATCACTTGACAGTACGACACTGAGCATTCATTAACTACGTTCTTGAGTTATGTAGCCTACTCTGGAGGCGTTATTTCAACTGTTCTGGTGGCTTAATGCGTAACGCGGGATGTGCTATCCCAAAGGTCTTGAACTCGATTCCTGTCACAGAGTAAATGTTTTTTATTATTATTTTGTTCATTCCAGACGAAGTGCCGTGATAAGTGGCGTACTGGCACTTCAGATACTTATAGCCGTTATTTTGAAATTTAAATAAACAGGCTATAAGTCTCCTATCTCAAATTACTTATTTAGGTAATCTAATATTCTGTGAAGATATTTCGGTGTAGTTCATTAACACTTTGTATATATATATATATATATATATATATATATATATATATATATATGTATATACTGTTGCTGCAACTGGTGTTACTTCTTGCTAGCTGAGATTCACCCCAAATGTGATAAAGTGAATCAGAGCTGCATTCACAAGAAACCATTGTTGTGATATTTTGTTGTTCAACTTTGCTTTTGCATACTGCTTTCTCAATTACCTTTCATTCTTGTAGTGTCTTGGCTTTTAATTAACTATTTTATGAGTGTACTGGATGAGCTACCGACTTGTTCCTTGCCAAACTGCTGGAAATATAAAGTGCTTTGCTGGCAGAGCACGCAGGAAGTAAAAGGAGACATTCATACTGAACATTGTGCGTTTACACAATAATATAAAAATCTGATGAGTTCCATTCACATAACTTTCTACAGTTCTGTAACAACTTATTGTTGAAAAGCTTATGCTTCTACCTCCTGTTAATCGATTTTCAGACATGGTCTTGCTTCTTTTAAGTAAAACATTAGTCAAGTCTTTTAAAAGCTGGTTGTCATGTGGTTGAAATCTGTTTCCATTCAAGGTCAGGAATTGACAAGATCTATCTCAAAAGTGAAGTAGATATTACATATAACATTTCAACACAATAACGTCTATACCCACTAATAAACGGTAGTTGGCTAGGCAAAGTCAAAGTAATGAACACATCTGACTCTTGGTTGATGTAAATTGCATTTCAAGATATTTAATCTCTAAGAATAAAACGGGAGTAAATAAGGATGGTTAGGTAGGTGAGTTTTTTTTTTTTTTTACAGTGTTTAATGACCGCTTTAACTACTTGTGGCACTACAGGAGATGACACTGAATGAAGATGGAGGAATTCGATGGCAGGCGAAACCGGAGAACCCAAGAAAACCTGCCCCTGCACCGCTTTGTCCATCCAAATCTTAGATGCGGTCGCTTGGGATCGAATCCGGGCCATTTAACCACTCGGCCAAGACGCGGTGGTTATAGGCGAGTGGGTAAATCGACTTCAGTTGCATTTCTACAGTGTTTGCGGGAAAGGAACAAACTTGGCAAAGTTAAAAGTATTAGTTTCTCAATTTAAGTTATTAAACAGGATTATTAATTTTATTCTACAGGTTTTTTTCGTAATTTTTTTTTTACTTTAAGGTCCTTTAACCTGGATCGGACGATGAATGAAATTGGTGGAATGATGCTCAAATGATCTAGGGGTCCATGGAGCTTAAAGTTTCTCAGCATTTGTTTTCTCAGGATAAGGGAAAACCCCGAAAAAACTTATCCGGTTAACTCACCCTAAGCGATATTCGAACTCACGACCTTCTGAATGTGAAGCAGACACGCTACCACCACACTACCCAGGCGGGCTTTGGATGGTGTTTTAATATACAAAATCTAACGCATTTAGATGTGAATTGATGGAACTATAAGCTATTCTATAACTTGACTTGGTCACTCCTAATCCATACAAAACTAATATAGACTTAAAATATACATTTTATAATCGTTCCCTTCTAATCTAAACAAACTTGCCTACTAGTAGCCATCCCAGAATTTTAAAACTTGTAGTGTTAAAATACACCACAATATTTCAGGCTTTGCGCATAATAGCAAGCCTCTGCTAAGGTCATAATAGATCAGTTGTACTGTACAGTGATATTTACGACACGTGGTGGGGATTATTTTAGAATCTCTCCCTATTCCAATAATCCGTCTAATATTCATTTTAAGCACCGTATATTATGGTATATCCCGTCAATATCTAGTCTACTAAATTCATGACCCATTATCTCAAAATAACTATTTAAAACATTGACTGAAATTGTTACAATACCTAAATTATTTTTTAAGTTTATCGATACCTTTATACAAGTTTGTTTATTAAGGAAGATAGGATGACTCTGTTACATATATTGGACCCACAAAACATTTAGAGATTGTCTCCAACTCCTCAACTTTATTTGCCTCTCTTCATTGGTATCTGATTTATGACAAAATTGTGTTCAAAATAAAAATGAGAAAATAAAATCGCATATATTTATCAGCAAAGAAGCTGTCATAGTTCAGAGTAACACTTCCCCCCCCAAAAAATAAAAGTTTATTTCATAATCTAATGTATGAGGAAGTATATCTTTGTACTTTCTCTATACGCACTTTGTACATAGTATACAGAGAATGTATTGCACTCCACCAAAAAAATTGATACCGAGATTTCACCGGAAATATATGTTTTAGGGTCACCTGTATCCAAAAAATGTATTTTCAGAAAAAGGTCCGTGTGTCCGTGTGTCTATGAACACGATAACTCAAAAACGAAAAGTCGGTAAAATAACCAAACTTGGTATTTAGTTTAGTATCTTCCAGGGATGCAACACGAAGATTTTGAGAAAACTCCTCCCACCCAAGCTACCCTTTACATGGAACTTTTTTCGAACATTTTGATTTTCTAAAAAATGGCTGTAACGATTTTGATTAAAATATCGTATATTAAAGATATTTACATGACAAATAAAATGTATATTTTGAATTCTCAGGGAATAGCCTCTGAAGACTACTTTATGCTCTGTCAATTTTATGGAATTTTGCATAACTGCTAAACCGTAAGACATGGACAAACATTTACCACACAAAAAATGTAGAGCACCTTAAAACACACAATTTATGTTATATACATTTTTTTTCGTGGAGTTCATTGTTTATGAGATATTCCTTGTTTGTTCTTTTTACAGCTATAAAGACATACTTTTCTCATACAGGAATTTGTGAACTCGTGTCCATACTTCAGTCGCAATCCAGTTTTTGACTATCATTTTAACCTATGGTACTTCCTTATTTCGCTTCTACTAACAAGGAAGCAGGTATAAGACTATTTGTGCTAATTTTTGCTCCATTAGATGAAGTAAATAGAATACTTTGTTGCAGTGATATAGAGAAAGTCATGTGAATGGAACACTTCAGATTTTTTCTGCAAAATGATGCGGAATTTACAGATCTACAAAATGGCAGATGTATTACTATTAAAATAAATAGTTAAATATATGTATTGTACTACAACGATAAGGAATAATTAGATTAAAAACGCTCAAATGAGTAAGAATGCTCATATTAGGATTTCTCAATCTCTCAAGCGTCAAACTTGGAGAAGGCTTTTCGCATCTAGTCTAGCATCTTTGATTGCCCGCAGAAGCTCTTCTCTGAATATCTGGAAGCAAATTAAGGACAATGACCACGTCACGCCTCTAATGGATGCTGTTCGGATATCAGAGGCGTCTGAAAGCTTGCAGCTCCGTGCTAGAGGAAATTAGAAAGGACACTGCCAAGATTAATGGCACCGTAAGGAAGGATCCGGGTCATTTAGGATATCCGTCCTTTACGAAACACAGTCACGTCATGTAGCGTTCTGGAAAAGTGTACGCCCTCGGCGCCATTATACGCTAATATGATGTGAGGTTTATCAGCAAAGGGAGCAGAGCACCTTCACCTGGCCAGTTTACACGGCTGATGACCTCACAAAACAATGGCTGCAGAGGAGCAGTTTAATTGCCTGCCATCAATCGTGCACAGCCAGGACCAACGTTTCAAAATCCTGCCGCGGAAATCGCAGCCATAGGCGGAATGGGAATTGTTTTCAGCCTCCCCACTCCCCATTGTTGGGAAATGAGTACCCCGAGAGAATAGCTTTATGCGTGTCATTATCGGGTAGACCCGCCCATTACATTCAGAGGTGAGGCTATTTTATCAATGTTCATAGCTTCGAACATTGTCTGCAGTCGAAGAGCATTATATTTTATTCGCACAGTGACATTTCCTCTCACTGATTAGTGCATGCAACAGCAGTTCACATTGTCTAACGTCACTGACAAGTTGCAAGCAAACACAGCAATCACGATTTTTCAACAATAGTTTTAGTTCTGTCATGTAATAAACTAAACATATTTCATGAATAATCGTTTAGGCACTACATCTGCATAGCTCCCCTGGCTGTTAGCGAGTTTAGTTTCTGCTTCCTATCCATCCCAAACTCTGTTTTCTCTCCTGTTCTCTCTCCCTCTCTTTCTTTTTTCTTATCCACTGTGTGCGTTTCCAAAATATGGCCTACCATATTTGTTTAATTGTTCTCTTTCCGTTGTCATTGCACATTTTCATTCCTACCATCTCTCCTGGCATGCTATCCCATTTATATCCCCCAATTTCTGTCCTCCAATTTCTTACTTCTTTACATTCTGTTAAAGACTGAACAGTACTGTCTTTCTCCCCGCATAAAATACAACGTTTCAGTTCATTCCCCACATTCATCCAAAATATTGCTCCTGTCCTCATCCACGCTAATCCTTTCCTCCGTTGTTTATTACATTTAGTTATATACCCTCCTGTAACCAATGTTTCTTTAATTTTACGTATAAAAGAACTAGTTTTTATTTTAAAGCTTACCGTGAATTTTGCTGTTTATCTATACCTTCTATCTTATTTCTCACTGATTTCCAGAAAACCGTTTTATTTTTCTCTCCTTTCTTCTATGTCTACCTCTATTTTTTCAAGATTTCCTCGAAATGTCTCTACCAGCTGTTCTCATTCTTAATTATCTTGAACTGTTTTATACAAGTTTTTTTTAGCAGATCATCATCTTCGCTATTAGCTCTTTACAGACCTTTACCAATATTTCAATACTTTCCCTAGGATCACTCCGCTTTTCTTTGTTCTTCCTAATTCTAACCTTTTTAATGCTGCTTAACTTAGCTCAAAAGTATGTTTACAGAATATTCTGTATTTATGTGGTCTGCTTTTTTTCTTATATTTGATACACCTAACATTTCCGCCAGTACAACATTTTTGCTTCTAATCGTGAACCCTAACTAATTGCTGTTTCATCTCTGGTAATTTAAATTTGCATATCCTGACTTCTGTTATTGCCGCTTTACCTTTTGCTTCTATCTTTCTACTATGAGTTGCCCAGCCTTCTTCATTACCCAATCTTACTCCCAAATAGTCCAATTCTATCGCTATTTTAATTTCTTTCTTTGTAAATTGTATTTCACTCCTTATTTAATCTGCTCTCTTTTGGCTTCGATTTGTCATTGTTTTTTCTTGTCTCCCATTTTTGGCCCTCTAAAGCCCTATTGAGATTTCCTTAATCACCAAAAAATGACCATTTCTGTGTCTGATTCTTTCTAGTATGTCATCTAGAAATAAGTTGAACAATATTGTGCTTAATTTGCAACCTTGTCTCAAATTTATTCAGCTTCTCTCTCATGTTCTCTTTTCATGTCTCATTCCAGTCTTACTCCTTCATACCTTTTCTATATTCCGTTAATAAATTCATCACACAACCCGTTTTGTGCAGGTTCCACATATCTCTTCTGTTTGTCATATCAAAACCTTTTTTCAAAATCTGGAAACCGTAAATATTCCACCCCTTTTGTTAGTATTGTCACACTCCCCTAAATATATATTTATATACAATTCTGTTTTTTATTAAAATAGCATTAGTGCAAGACTTTTTATAGAAAATAAGATGTATATCTTGAATTTTATAGAAATACACTGTCGAGTCCTGACATTTTCGATGATTTTTTCATATCCGGTAAATTGTAAGAAATAATCACAAATGTAATACAGAAAGTTTAGATATCATTGAAACACACATTTCGTATCTAATATATTTTTTGTAGAGTAAACCATTTCTGACATATTCCTTGTTATTGGTTTCAATTTAAAATTCCGATAGGTTCCTTAAATGAGACGTTTCCTGGTACCTGGTCAAACAAACACAACGAAATTTCTATAACTATCAGTACGTAAAAGATTTGATTATGGTTTAATTCTAGTGTATTCACTCCTTTTGTAGCTACTAGGAAATACGAGTTTTACATTAATGGAGGCGTGAGTTCACTTGTAGCCCAAGGAATAAAATGCCTGTTGTAAATAAGCTGAATAAAATGTTTGCTTATTATTTTATATACCAAGCAACGCCCAAATTTAGAGTAGTTTGGTTAAGACATTTGAATATATTTATATATTTTTAATACAAAATCTACATTAAAATACAGCAAAATATAAACATAGGTAGTATTGAGGTTTTATTTCAAGTTTATTACACATAAATTGTAATTGACTCTTTCTCAGAATCTTACTGAAGCTTCATTCGACTGTGTAGTCTACGTTAAAATACACAGATAGGTGCACACAAACGTTTTATATAATCCCTGATTGATATAAAATTTTCTGAGATTTTCCTTTATTTCCTGTCATCGAATTTAAGGAAGAAAATTTAATACGATATGTTCTTCCATTTCTGCACCCGTTCATTTTCAGATTGAGATTGCTATGTAACTCAAATGATATTTCTTATGTCTTCCGCTTCCCTTAGTAGAGCCAATAACCTTAACTGGTATTCCTTGTAATTATACCGAGTGTAAAGTTAGCACTATATAAAATACTTAAAATTATACTTTTACTATAACACAACTTAGCTAGGATCAGCTGAAAACAAAATTTAACTACAAAACAATATGCTAGATGTGACTTAACAGGCAACGAGAAAGGTGGCGTGGGACATTTTCCTGTTCTGCTTTCTGCCGAAGAAAACAAACAGTACATTTTTTTTAGGGAAATTACTGTGTATAATCCAGTGCTAATGATCTAACAATGGCCAAGGAAGCGTAAGGAAATGTATGCAGCGAAAGGTAAGGAAAAGACACAGGGAAGATTTATAAAATAAGCATTCTGCTAGTTTAATGACGATGTGGTATATCCATTTTAGTTTTTCGTATTCAGTTATGCATGTTCATATCCCAAGCGATTGTCTGGCCCATGCATCAGCAACTCGCATGACTTTGTGCCGAAACAAACAGCATTACTACGTGTATGCAGTGAAAGACACGTGACACACGTATAGTGTGTCGTGTTTTAGTTTATAATGTCGGGAACACGAAGCAATTCCAACACGCCAGCCATCGACTCCTGCTTACCTAGGAGACATATTTTCTTATTTGTAGAAAGTGGTGGAAAAAGGGTTCTGTTACTACAAAGTTCTACACTAGCAAATTTAACTAGCAGTGTCATTAAGCAGTTTTTGCAAATGAGTTCAGTTACCAGGTAGAAGAATATTTCTTTCGAATTGACTTCAATATAAATGAACAAAATGCTTGTTCATTATTACTACTGTAAGTATGAACTTTCTTCATTTCAAATTAATTGTCATACTATTGGAGTTAAAATGCGATAACAATGGTATTAACAAAGTTAAATAACTTGTATAGTTATAATAATGCACATTTTTGCAATTATTTGTTACGGCTACCAGCTACTCTCAAATTAATAAATCTAGATATACAAGATTCCGGAGTATAAACACTAATACAAGAGAAAAAATAGAGCAATTTCTCTACCAATAATGAGCCTACAATGGGTGTATTAATATATAAAATGTTTATTACGTGTTTCAAATGTAAAAATTTCATTTTTGCTTTCGCGCAGCTGGTCACACAGTAAACAATAGACGATATGCAGGAGTATCGAGCAAATTTGCTCCCTTTACTTACTCAAAGGGCAACCAGTTGGTGGTGCCTGTTCTAGCAAGTAAATAAGACCATTTATTTGATGTTTATCACGTTTAAAATGAATCAGACGGAAGAGATGTAGAGAAAGTAATGGGAATAGAACACATACGATTTTTTTTGAGCTGTTTTGGTGTTGACACAGTTACAGAAATGTATTTTTAGATTACATTAAATAAATAAAAAGCTGGTGTGTTCCATTCACATGACTTTCTCTATATATCTGCAACGAGTTATTCTTAAAAAGCTTGTACTTCTAATTACTTCATGCTAATCAGGAAAAAAAGTTAGCTGAAATAGTGTTATTACTTGCTTCCTGGTAAGTAGAAGCAAAATAAGGGAGTACCATACGTTAAAGTGATAGTCAAAAGCTGGTTGCTATGTCACTGAAGTTCCTTGTTTGTATGGACAGCAGTTGACAAATTCCTATATGAGAAAAGTATACGTTTTTCATAGCAGAAACCAAAAACAAGGAATGTCTCAAAAACGGCGAACTCCACAAAAAATGTGTATAACATAAATTGTGTGCTTTAACGTGCTCTACACTTTTTGTAAGTTTTTGTCCGTCTCTTATGATTTAGCACTTATTCTAAATCCAGTAAAATTCATCCAGAATAAACTATTCTTCTGAGGCTATTGCCAGAAAATTCAAGCTATACATTTTATTTGTTAGGTAAATATCTTTAATATACGAAATTTTGACCAAAATTGTTAGAACCATTTTTGAGAAAAAAAAAACATTTTCGAAAAAAGGTCCATGTAAAGGTTAGTTGGGGGTGGGGGAATTTTTCTCAAAATCTTCGTGTCGCATCCCTGGAAGATACTCAACTTAAATACTAAGTTTGGTATTTTACCTACTTTTCGTTTTTGAGTTATCGTGTTCACAGACACACTTAGATAAAAGTGACCCTAAAACATACATTTCCGGTGAAATCTCGGTATCGAATTTTTGGGTGGAGTACAATACCTTCTCTATACACTATGTACATAGTGCGTATAGAGAAAGTAAAAAAGTTGTCTTTATAGACGTCGTTCCTAGAAAGGTAGTTTTAGCTAATCATTACTGATATTTATTATTGCAATGTAACTAAAATTTGCTAATCTTTAAAATGAATAAATTAATCATTACAGTTAAGCATTACATGCAATATAACTTCCCAAATGTTAACCATTAAAACAAATAACGTAATCGTTGTTGTTGCAGTTATAACACTACGCTAAAATAACTATTAGTCGCACCTCTAATATAGATGGCGGTGGTTACTCAAGAAATGTGAGATAATTCATGAAGCGCTGACAGCTGCGGAGAGGACGAAGACTTGTTAACTGACTGAATTATTTATTGTTCAAGAACCAGCATTACCCACTGTAGGGCCGATGAGAATTCATCAGACAGCGTCTCAATTTACAATAGAATTATGCATTTTGGGTGTGGAAGCCAGGATACCTGTTGCGACAATGTCAAATAGCTGCTTTCATCAAAATCTCGAGTAACCTAATATAGGAGGAAATGCGCAGCTTCGTCACAAACTGTTGGAACAAGAGGAGGACATCAGGAGAGCAGTAATTAGCATGATACCTGATACAGTGAAGGACTGCAGTCAAGGAAGCCGAGTTGATCCTACAAACTTGTGATGGTATTGAGTGACGTCTTGCCCCTACAGAAGGAAGCCCTGCTGGAGATGTTTCAAGTAACGGTGACGAGTGTATTATCACAAAGTTGCTCTAGGAGGAAATTCTACTATTCAACAACCCAAAGAACAATGAATTTGATTCCCGGCTGAGGCTGTAAATTTTTCTTCAACCAGAATCATTTCCTATCCCCCACAGAGTCTGGAAGTATGAATGTAAGAGTGAATAAAAGTTGACTAACCTAACGTTAAAAAACTACAGTAATCGAGTTCTTTCACAAGTCAAAAGCCCGGTATGACCATTGAAGTTAAAAGGGGGCTGTACAAACGACACAATTAAACAATAGTCGGAAGCTTTCACGGCTGGAGTCCAAATTATAACTAGAGGAATTAACCGGGCTGAGAAGCCGTGGTCTGCAGGAGATTTCCGGTCCAAACTGCGATGAACATCTTCAGTAGCGTGGTCTAAGTCTTCTCGGTGAAGGTTCGGTCACAACTCAGTTGCGCAACCACGCCAATGAAGATGTTCACGGCAGTCGTGAACGAAACGTCTGGACCTGAAAACTCCAGCAGACCACGGCTTCTCAGCCCGGAAAATACTTCTAGTTATAATTAAATAATAGATGAGATGAAGCACCGAAGCCCCAAAGAATATCAGATAATGTGCATGATAAATTTGATGTAAAGCATTGTCTATAATAAATAAGGTGAAAATAAAGAGGTAGAGCTCAAGAACATCAGAGCTATTTACCGGCAGCTTTTAATTACGGTCTTGAATTTCCAAGAAACATATCGGTGCAATCTGCAGGCAGAGATTGGGAGATATTTGACGTGTTTCATTTAGATAACTTTCTTTACCTATTCTACAACAATCTACTCTTATAAAATGTTACTCTCCTTTGCACTTAATTTCACCTAATCCAGATAAACGTTACTAAAATGACCAAATTACATAGTTCTTTGTAATTAGAAGTGAAATTCGGCAATATAATAGGCTAAAGATCTGGCTAACTATTCTAAAATATAATTGCTAAGGCATTACAGGAGTAAAAAAACAAAAGAGAAACAAATGTCTTCTCGTTTGAGAAAAGTTTTTAGGTATTGGAAAATGCACACCGGTAGCCAGGAATATCTCCGAAATACAACTCTTCAAAAAATATATCCGATATAAATTTGTTGACATTGTTTTGTAAGATTTCCTTTTATTTCTTGTAGTTTATCAGTTATGTAAAATCTTCCACAGTAAAGAGTAAACATTTCTGGAATACTAGGATTGATAGCTTAGCAGCTTCTTAAGGAAGAATATTAAGATGAACAATTTTAACTCCTTATTTTATTTCGTTTCCGTTAATTATAAAATATAAATTTTTGTATTATTATAGTCTTAAGATTAGTATCATAACATTATATATACTAGGCTAAAGTTAACAAGTTGAAGTGATTAGGGGAGTTAAAATATTGGGAAAACACCCAGATTCTCATGGATTGGCTCCCCATGTTAGAGTACAAATTCCGAGCTATCCCTACACAAGTAGGAGGCTCTTGCTCTGAAGGGATATTATCGGCTCTATTTATTATATATTAGAATTATGACTTCAGAGACTATTCCCATAAAATTCAAAATAGGCATTTCATTTGTCATGATAAATCTCAAATATATGGTGTTTAAATCAAAATCGTAGAGGCATTTTTGAGAACTTCAAAATGTTCTATGTAAAGGGTAGTTTGGTGTTGAATGAATTCCCTGAAAATTGTGTGGCATCATTGAAGATGCTCAAGAAGATGGCATTTAACGCAATTTTCTGTTTTGAACTAGACATACATGAACCTTTTTCTAAAAATATTTTTTAGTTCAGGGGGCATGTATTTCCGGCAAAACCTATTGAATTTTTCAGTGAAATCAACGCCTTCTCTATCTAATACTTCATTGGTGCAGAAAGTAAAAAGCTTTGGGAAAGTGAAAAGGTTGCTGTTATCGATTAGCTCAGCATTGAGCTCTTATAACCAAGTACATACTATTCTAAAGGACCAAGAAGGAAGACCCTGGAATCAGTCTAAGCCGCAATACAGGAAGGGCCGCGCCGTGGCCGAGTGACCAGTCGCTTCGTACCAAGGAGATCCGCCACCGGTGCTCCATCTTCATTGCATGTATCATCAGTATCATCAACTGCGGTGTAATAGTAAGAAAACAAACAAACAAAACTCTGGCCTAATGTCAGATATAGCCTGTGCTGTAATATGCATAGACCACATAATAACCGAACACTACAACATTTTGTTTCTAAAACGTGCACTTAGCATCCCAAGGTTTCGTGTTTTATATGGACTAATTTATGTAGAGCTGACACATTTCTTTCTTTTATTATTACGTTGGAAATGCATTCAATGACCCAATTTTAGTACCAAATTAAGCAGAATGTTCTGGAGTTTAGATTCCTCGTCACTAGATACGCAGATGTTTTTTCATTCCTACTTGCATTATTGGAAGCTGTTTCGATATTTTCTTCTTATAGTCAACTTGAAAATGCAGTACGATGACAGCCGAGTCAAGGATATTTTCAGCAAGATGGAGCAACATGTCATACATGAAATGAATCCATGAACCTAACTTCAAGTTTCTCTGACGACCGGATAATTTCCAGGATCCTGTGGCCACCGAGTTCTCCGGATTTGACATCGCCGGACTTCTTTCTATGGGGTTACTTAAAAAGAGTTTACGCCACACGTCCCCAGACACTGGTTGATCTGAAGCACAACATCACAAAGAAATTTCAAGCTATTGACAACAGGGTCCTCCAACGAGTGGCCAGTAACATGGAACGACGTGTTGAGTTATGCCTTATGCAGGATGGAAGACATATTCAACATTTTCTATAGAGGTAAATAATATCCCAAAATTCCTCTACAGTTTAGGTATAATAAGTTATCGCTAGCATAACACGTTTTGAAACAATTAATGAAAGAAATGTGTCAGCTCTATATAAATCACCCTGTGTTTCTGCTTTTATAAAGTTTTTCTATCTTTATGATTAAATCTCTGTGCTTAATTTTTTATTTGGCTATTGTTTTTGCTTTAAAAATAGAAAAAAACATCTGATGTGTGACACTCGCATGACTTTATCTAGCTGTTCTACAAACAAGCTTCTTACAAAGGTTTATTCTTGTTTCTACACAATACTAATCGATATAAACATTAATTTGGTTGCTTATAAGTATAAAGAACTAAGGAAACACACTAAGTGACAGTCAAATATTTTAATAACTGTCGTTATGCGATTGTCGGTGCAAATCGCTTCTTTGATTGGCCAGGAGTAAAACAAAAGAAAAACGCACACTTCCTATCTTAGAAAAGTAAAAGCACTTTACAATGGAAATCAATAACGAGGAATATCAAGAAAACGGTTGCCTCCACAACAAAAACGTAAAGGACATGAATTGTGTGTTTTGACGAGATCTACATTTTTGTGCAGCAAGTTTTTGTCTATCTCTTACAGTTTATCAGTTAAGCAAAATTCATTCAGATTAAATAGAGGTATTCTGAGGCTATTTCCATAAAATTCAAGATATGCATTTTATTTGGAGTGTAAATATCTTTAATATATGGGATTTTAATCAAACTCGTTATAGTTATTTTTTCAGAAAATCATAATTTCCGAAACATTTTCCATATAAAGATTAGTTTGTGGTTAAATTTGGTATTTAATAGTCTTTTCGTTTTTGAGCCATGCTGTCCACACACACAGATACAGACACGGACATTTTTGTAAAAATGCTTTTTTCGGACTCGGAGGACCCAATACATATGTTTCCGGTGAAATCTCGATATCGAATTTTGGGCGAATTACAATTTCTTCTCTATCCACTATGTACATTGTACACGCGGGTTAGAGGAGGTAAAAGTTGTGACTAAATGTTTCTTTCACATCAGCTGTATGTATGTCAGGATTTAGAAAGGTACAGTCAAATATCAATTTGAACTATGGATCTCCTGGCTTTTACCCTAAGTTGCCCTAACTACTGAGGAACCATGACATGTTGATACGTTTTCCCACACGGAAACTAAAAGATGATCTCAAATTATTTACTACCTCAGTGGCGACTTGCAATGTAAACGTAAACTCCATGGTACAAGAAACCTTGGCCTATCGCCCGGCCGCTACATCCCCCATCTCGGCCTGAAGGCGTTGTGAATTGTAGCGCCTCGAGCCCCTCCTGTCCAGTTAATGTGGTCTTCTCGATCTGTAGCTGCTATTTCTCAATCAAGTTACGTGGTTGAGTGACCCTGGACCAGGTCTCCCAGCGGGGGAAAATACCCCACGTCTGTACCGGGAAACAACGTCTCATGTACTTAAGGAAAAAATATTTAGTCTCTAAAGTTTCTGTGAGCATAACGAAATTTGGATTTATTATCTTAATACCTTCTGCACTTATAATGGAGATTTTTAACTTCAATAATTGTTTGCTAGATAATTAATTATAATTAAAAACGAGGTTTTCTCAGCAACATATAATTCAGATATTTCATTTTTTTGTTATTATTATTCTTTGAATCACTTGTGTGTATTATCTCTAAGTTGACGTAAAGTGTCAAGTGTAACTGTCAAGTCAAGTTATCTTATTTTTTGTTATATCGAAACTAATCTTGATAGTTGTAAATATATAATTCTCTACCAGCTTGGTGTGAAGTAGAATATGCAATATAAGCAAACTTAAAATATCTAGAAAAACATTCGCATTGATTCTAATTCCTCATGCGCTGCATTTTCCGAGGCTTTTAGTTCGAAAGTCAAAAGGTTGTTCAAGAGCAGGGAATGCATTTTAGTTGAGGACGTAAAGAGAAATGACCAGAATGAATGGAAGCAGTATGTGCAAACTCATGGCACAGGGACTAACTGAAATGTAATAGTGCTATAACATTTTCGTTTACTTTGTAATAAACATTTCTATATCTTTGAAGTTACAATCTTTGAAATTACAGAGTTATAAATAATAAACAGAATGCACCTGCATGTTTTGATACTAGAAAACCGAATCTGTGTTATGAAACTGGGAGCAAAAATGTATGTTATCCTGTTTCCTAAGAGACCAAAATATTTTGTTTACGCAAATATTGAAGCATTTGACACGCAACCTGCACAGTCGACTAACGCCACATAATTTGAAAGGACCCTGTACTTGGAAGTAAGAATTGACAGTGAATACAGTGATAATTGTTGTTTCTTAAGATTAATACTATTGATTCCTTTAGTATATAGTTCAAACTAGAATAAAATAATGCAAAGAACACTGTATATTTAATTATTAATACAAAGAACACTGTATGTTTAATTATGTACACTCCTTAACATTTGCAATTATTTTAAATTTGGATTACCTGCGCAAGACATGTTCATCAGTCAAACTAAATCTCTATTTTGTTTTCACATAATTCAGTTGTTCACACGTATACTAGTTGGTCCAACTCTTCGTATTTCACATATATTCCTTCTTGTGTTAAACGAATTATAGAACTCAACGGGTCTATTTCACATTAAAACCCGGCAGTGGAGAACCAGCGAGACCGACTTTCGTTTTACTCTTCGGAAGGAGTGCGATTCGCACAACATCCCCGCTGATAAGTAAGACCGGGAAAGCGAAGGTCGCTTTTAACAATTCTCCATTGACGGGTTTTAACTTGAAGTAGTCCCTTGGAGTTCTGCAAAACCCCTGCTCTTCGCTGCCGCGGTGCCACTATTGTGGCTTCGACTCCAACACCTCTGAGTGGCACAGAACATTTCACCGGGCAAGCCCAGTGCCCTCTCTACCCAAGGAGCAGGACTTCATCAATATCACTAGCCCCGGACTACACCTCCGCAGACATCCATCACTGACGCCGCACCAACTGGACCCTCAACAGGCGCAGCGAGGCGGGAGGCGATTAAGGACATCCATACGGAGATTCTGAACGTCGGCGCTCGTCTAGCTGCCCTGAAAAAGGCGTTCAGCAGCGCAATCTCCCAGAAGGACCCTCACTTCAGACCACTACAGCTGAACTATCCAATCGGATAGATAGCATCTTCTCTCAGGTTAAGGAGCTCCTTCCACACCAAGCAGCCTTCACCGCCGAGAGACTTGCATACACCCAGGATCCACCGTACCTAAGAAACTCCACCGCGGGGAGGCAAACCTTCTTCGCCTGCCACAGGAATCGCCAGGCCTTCGTTCAGCTGGAAGTAGGTCTTGGCAGCTCTCTTGCGCTGTTTAACCCAAAATTTCACCACTAAACTCAACCAACTTCACCTAAAAGTTCCTTCCAACTATCTTCACCATACTTTGCTCTGGGGCCGGCTTGGCATCGGTCAAGCCGGTTTGCTAGCACAACCCTCTCCTACTAGTGTCAGCACAGCAGGCCAGTTCACCTTTAGCTTAGTCTGCGCGGGTGCAACAGCGGTACCGCAGTATCCTCATCATACACTTCCGGTGGAGGGATTTTTTTTAGTCGGTATGCCCATTCTGGGAGACCTCGAAACTCCAGACTTGCCAGCCCGAACTAGTCCTTAAGGTTGGTTTTTCCCTTCTACTCGAAAAAGAAAAAGAAATGCAACTCTTTTAACACATGAAGATATATCTGCGCATGTCAAATACGGGGCAGTTGGACATCCTGGTCTATATAATTAAGCACGAAAAAATTTTAGCTATAAATAACATTAATTGCGTTTATTTTGCAACTTACAACTATTTACATAGATGAGCACTATGTTTACAGTGGCAAAAATATTTAAAAAAAGAAAAATATCATTTCATATACACATGCAGAGATTGCAAAGATGGAAAATGATTCAGCTGATCCTGTTGTAGGGCCGACTGCATGGCAAAGGTTTTGATTATGTCGTAAATACTTTTAGCTACCGTATTTTAAATTTCCTTGCTTGGTTATTTATTTATTTTTTATTTCCTTTTTACAGAACATAAATCTCAAATGCAGAAACTACACAATTGTCCATAAGGAAGTGCATGGTTATTTATTTATTTATTCATTCATTTCCTTTCAACAGTGCGTAAGTCTCACCTATAGAAAATACTTAATTTCCATAAGAAAGGTCAAGGAAGTGTATGATTATTTATTTACCTTCTTTGCATAGAACATAAATATCAACTATAAAAAATACTTAATTGTTCGCAAGAAAGAAAGAAATGCGTGATTAATTATTTACTCCCGTTCTACAGAACGTAAATCTCACTATAGAAAATACATAATCGTGAGCAAAGAACGCCAAATCTTTGTAACCACGCTTGGAATATGGCAGTTACATCATAGATCAGCCTACGTCATACATGAGCATATACCTGTTATGAATTCGGAACTTTCATAACAATTTCTGTCGTAAGCAGAAACCATATGAGATTCCTGAAAAATTAATTTTCTATGACTGCCATAACTGGTACGCGTTAATGTTTGAACCTGAAGCTATGAGTAAGCACTCCGAGAAACGCCAATGTTAGTATGTAAAAAGAACTGTCTTGGATGTTCCAACTCTACTCGTCTGAGGCAGAATACTCGTACAAAACACTAAGCCCAGCTAGAGGGGAAGGTGATAACCAATAAAGATCATAGCACAGTGCTAGCAATTGTATTCCGGCCGTGACGACAGGCTGACCTCAGTGGTGAGGTGTATTATATACGTCTGGCATACCCTATGAGGAAGTGAGCAACTTGCTGCCTTTTGGTGAATAGCTAAGCTGGGAGAGCCTGTATTAGATCATTGGATGAATCAGTTTGTAGCCTCAAGTAGTTTGTAGTACACGAAATTCTCTTCCCCCCCCTCTCTCTTTTTATTGCTCGCTATTCTTTCTATCCACCCTCTGTTGCTGTCAGACGTAAAGTAGGTGTATTCTACCCGCAGCCAGGTTTGAGGAACACGAGAGAGGTTAAAGGGTAGAGAGAGATAGTAAAGAGGGCGAGAAATAATCATTATATACTGCTAAAGCTGAAATTTGAAATAAGAAGGTAAGTTAAAACTGTATGTTTTTAAAACATCAAAAATACAGAAGCTATGCGAAAAGAACTTATGTGATAAAGGCATCCAAAATAGACTAATAACACGAAAATAACATTAGAAATAAGTTATACATTTACACTAGATAAACTTGATTAATTTGCATCTATTTTATCAGGCAAGTTATTGTTTCACAATTTCCATGCCGTTTAAATATTCCAAAAAATAAGACCCTGAGAACAAATAAATTTCTGCTAATCCTACATTATAAAAGGATACCTCCACCAAAGCTATCAATAAAGTACTATTTATGAATTTTTGCAAGTAGTCTTTGTGATACCTGTTTTCTATTCAATTAATAAAAAATATATTCGATACATAATTTACCTTCCCGGTTGCTTTCTCTTTAAATTTTTGTTTAATTTCTTTAGTGTTTTTTAAGTTTCGTTACAATTAAGGAATTGTAACGAAATTAGTCATCCACCGTTCAGTATGCTTAATGTCGTGTAACATAAAAGATTCTGAAGCTCTATTGATTTTTATAGTGTATTTTGATATTTCTAAATATGCACAATGCAGAACTTTATTATGTTGATCTGTTTGTAAACGGAAGAGAACTTATTTTAGGATAGGATTTGTCATTGTTAAGCCTAATGTATCGTGTACGTATTTATTACACGTGTGATGTAACATATTTTATATATCTTCTAGAATTGTTTTGAAATTGATAATTTGAATATTTGTGAATATAACCAAAACAGTCTTGCATTCTATATTTTTTGCCGCGCTGTGGCATCGTGTTTATGTGGGATTGTTCGCTTGACCACACCAGTCAGTTGCTAGCCGTTCCCTTTGAGAGCTGTTGCTGGTGAAGCTTGAAGCTTGTAATAAGATGTACAGGAAAACATGGTCTAGCGTGGAGGTCTTTGGTGTAATGTATTGCATACGTATGTCTCGGCCAACCCTCATCCTATTTCGGTTTTAGGTTTGTTGATTTGAGTGTTTTAATTACGACAATGATCTCAAATTGAGCGCTTTCTAGACAAATTGGAAATTATTTATTTTTTCACTAGGCTCGTCTTGTTATTAATAACTTCAGATTGCAGTTTACTTATATGATAGCAGATGACTCTGTTACGAGTAGTATGTATTACTGTGTACATTCATACTCGATACACTGCCGGTTCCTTGCGTTCTTGAACCAATTCGTTAATTTTTTGGTAAATTTTAATGCCCGCTTTTACTACTTGTGGCACCGCAGGCGATAACACTGGTGATACATGAAATGAAGACGGAGGCAATGGCGGTGGAAACTGGAGAACGCGGAGGAAACCCACCCTCGCGCCGCTTTGTCCACCACAAATCTTACATGCGAACGTTTAGGATTGAACCCGGGCCGTCTAGGTGAGAAACGAGTGGTCTAATTATTTGGCTACGCCGCGGCCAATTCGTTGAATTACCTTAGAATACATGTTTAAATTTGTAATATTCATTTTATAAGAACTGAACCTATTTTCTGATGCAATTAGCTGGTTTAAAGCGAACTTAACATAGATGTTATACTCCTACTTGTTCAAATTATTTAATTTTCTTTGGATTACATTTTATTGTTTACTGTTGCATTTTATGTATTTTATTATAAGACAAGCTCTACTCTTTTTATTTGTGATATACTGCATCCTTCCCTGATTAAATACATAAAACCTTGTTACATTATGGCACCGAGCTTCTCGTATATGATGTCCCATGGGTAAGTGATGCAGAATCAGACTATGTGTAGCAATTAACAGCCATATTGTCATTGCTTTCTCTACCGAGTTCTATGTATTCACAAACATAGATCTCTTATCTTCAAAATACTCCTTCTTATTAGTTTTAAAGTTTGCAACATTTGGCCTTTTTTCAGATGGGAAGTCCTTATTCATTTCTTTTCATCCTAGTCGTACGAAGAGAAAGGAATTTTAATTGAATCACAGAGCGATGGGCTTTAATATATTAGACTAACACTAATATTTGACTAATTATTAGTAAAATGTTTTATGTGATTCAATTAAAATTCCCTTCTCGTCGTATAACTAGGATGAAAAGATCACTTTAGTTTAGTGTTTTTTCCTTTTGCCATTCTACTTAGAGGGAATTAATTCAAGAAATTATGTCTGCTAATTTTTAACTGGATTAGCATGAAATAGATAGAATAATAAGCTTTTGAATACTTTTTTGTAGAATTAAGCCATGTGAATGGAACGCATTAGATGTTTTATTATTAGTTAATAAGCACATTTTAATCACCGTTGATTAAAATTATTTTCAATGTTAGATAACTTGTTGTATGCACAAGGAAAATGTAAATGAGAATGATTAGTTTGTTAAAATGGGTCAAAGCTTATATCTAACTACTTTCCTCTATAAATTTAGTAAATGAGTATTGCAAAAAAAGGAGTTTAAGAAGTTAGTTGCCATGCCGGAAACTACAAATGAAAATAAAATAGTATCTTTGAGTAGCAAACCTAGGCAACGAATTCGGCGCTTTGCAATTGTCAGGGAGTGTTTATCCATGTGCTGTCAGTTTTTGTGAAGAGATGAGAAGGAGCAGTGGTGCGTATGTGGGAGGTCAGTCGCTATTCGTGTCCGTTCCACTGCGATGAGCAGCGCCATCACGCAGGCTTTCTGGCCGCCTCGCTGCCCCTTGCTAATAGGCAACCCAGCCCACGCCACGCTAAGCATAACTTAACCTACTGCTACGTGGGAACTCCGCACACATCATCCAATTCTGGTTAACCAGCGTGAACCGTGACAGATTGTAAGCTGAAATGGGAAGTGCCAATCGTATCAAAAGTGAGCCTACTAACGTATATAGCTTCGAAACTTTCTCCTTTGCTTGGTATGCTTTATGGTGATACAGCTCGGTGGAGGATTCTATCTAAACCATACATGAATTTCAGCAAGTCACGTGGCCACAGTTTGATATAATTTGCAATTTCCTTCTCAAGTGGAGAAGCTTTGAGAATGTTTTCCACTGCAGTAAGTTATTGAACTCGACAGCAAAATGTACTGGGTGTACTGTAACAATTGTCTCATTTAATACCACGTGACCCAAGAGCCCCATGTTTGACGTGTACAGATATCCCTCCGTGCAGTTAAAAGAATTGCAGAATTCAACGGTAAGTGCGGAACGGATTGAGCGACCTCTTATCAGCGGGTCGCGCTCAGTGAGAGAGTTTAGAGGCTAATCCCATAAATTTAAAAAGTATATTTTTATTTGTTATATAAATATCTATAATATACGGTTCCTTAGTTAAAATAAATTCAGCCATTTTTGCGAAAATAAAAATATCCGAGAAATGTTGCAACTAATGAGTAGTTTAGAGTGGGTGAATTTATTTGAAAATCTTCGAATCTTATCCTTTAAATTTAAGTTCAGCATCTTCAAAGTTTGAATTTAGCGGACTTTTCTTTTTCAGTTATGCTGTTCACACAAACGCATACATATATACACATACATGGACATTGGTCCAAAATAAGTTTTTCTGGATTTAAGGGAACTCAAAGCAGTTTCCGATACGTCTCGGTATCGACTTTTTAGGTGGAATACAGTATCTTTTCTAGTCACTATCCACTGTAATTCGTAAAGAAAGTAAAATCACTAGTTGAATCATACCTGAAAACGTTTTATAACAGCCGTACGAAAAATGAAATGGGTGAAATGAGCCCGGGATCCATAAAGTGCCTGAGAGCTAATTGGTGTGTTTCCACCGGTCGCAAGGGGTAGAGGAACATTTAGGTACTGCGGTCAGAGGCCGCATGCAGCCTCCACAAGGAAAGGAATGAGATGAAAACCCCGAAGAGTTGTTTTGCGTCATTTGCAGACTTGCGGGGCGCTTAAGGTATGCATATGGAGACACTTCTAAGGCACCCCCCAGCGCTGCTCCTCACGAAGATTTCCGATCTGTTCTGCTTCCGTATCAGATGAATAGATAACAATTACATACAAATAGCTACCGGGTACCAAAACCAATCACATCACTCAGTCAAGCACCCTACCCTTGGTATGAAAGGAAATTATTGGGAATAGCAACCAGAAAAATTCATAGTATTTAAAGAACTACTCCATTATTCGTCTGGGTACAAGGTAAATCTGCAACAAAAGACAAACCAGAGCGGTGGTCAATGGTGATTGAATCCCGCTGCGTATTTCGAGTAATGACTTGTTTGATTTCAAACCAATAAACAAACTATAGAGTATCGATTATTTACCCCGCCTGCTGATTTTAAGGGAGATGATGAACGTTCTTGCCAGAAATTTTACGCATAGTTTTTAGCTAAACACATGTAATTTACTTGTCCAAATCATGGAAATTTATTGAAACATGCAACAGATAAGTATATCAGCTTCCGGTCCAAATCTTTACGGAATTAGGCCTAATTGGAGATTATCATACACTTATACTGTGAGATGACTTTAACAATAGCTATTTAAATAAGAAAAGGAGGTTGAATAATAGTTTATTATACTTTAACTAACAACGTGTGTGTTGACTGTTTGCATTCGATAATACAGCTCTAAACAAAACTTTTCTTTACTACTCTTTACAAGAGTATAACCAAATGGTACAGAAACTTCCAAAGACTATTTTCAAATTGAATGAAAAATTATTGTTGCGGTTTATTGCGAACAAATAATGTTGTAACTATATTTTTGTACGTTTATCATTTAACAAGTTCATAAGTTATTAGTAATTACAATAATTTTAATGAAATCTGACATGAAAATCCCAAAGAAATAATTACAGCCACACTAAAGGAACTAGTAGGGATGTAATGAATTACTGCGGAACAGGAAAAAATTTTTATCTAAGACAATTGTATTCTACCTTTGTTCTCTTATTTTCCTGCTCCTTATGCCTCTTCTTCTTATTATTATTTCTTGTAGTTTAAATCCTTTAAGGTATCGATCTAATCAGCCTAACCGAGACACAAATCTTGAAGGAAAGCAGACGCACCACCCCAATACTATGGAATGGGATTGTGAGAATTATCTTGTGCACACATTTTTCAATTAATATTTATGGATTTAATTAACTTGCATGTAAATGTTGTTCTATATCAATCAGTCATAACGTACCTACTTACTTCAGGTCACCACAAGAAAAACTATATTGGTCATGCAAGGAATAAATATGGTGTGTGCGTTATTTTTTACCCTTTATATTGTTGGACGAATAACTTTAACTAATGCCATAACAGATTAAACTTCCTCAGTTTTTTTTATTTTATTGTGGTGTGTATTATCGTTTATTTTAAATATCATCTATTTTCAATATTACAAGCAAATATCATCTATATTCGATATTAGTAATTCAAAGTGCATTTTCTCCCTTTCTTCGTTTTTGTATTAAAGACAGCAGGCAGTTATTTAAGTTGAACCAACCACCGTAGTTGTAGTACTTTCACCTTCTGATTTTGTGAACTTACAAAAGTAAGAGGGATAGATGAAGAGAAAACCAGAAAAAGCAAGATTCTGATGGAAAATGCCTAAAATATGCCCTTACATGTTTGAGCATTATTAAACAGCGTAGAGATGTGGCTGGAAAAGGTTCAATTCCGTGTCGTTTTCGGATGTATATGTTTAGTGGAGTTGAATACCTTAGATGAGCAGCTGTTTCAATAATACTTTATAACCATTACATTCAACTTACGCTCCTTGATTCACAATAATGGTTTTCTTTGATTAGAGCAGCGTAGCCGTGAGGTCATTTTACGTAAAAAAATGCCTATGTCCTATTCTGAGATTCTATGGGTTTCCCAATAATTTATGCGAAGGCTATTTGGCTTCACGATAGAAGCAATAATGTAAAAAACTGTTAATGGCTTTTGGGACTGTTTACTTGCTACAGGCTTGTATTTGGAGACAGTGAATCAGGAATGCCACACTCCACATCCAACAGAATCGAACTCTTCTACTCAAGACTCCAAAGAACTTGATGCAAGTAATAGGTAAGCTAAGAGTCAAAAAGTTATCCGGCTAATTCCACAAATCAGGAAGCCACCTCAAGATTCATCAGGTTTTTTTTTTTTTTTATACTCCATTTTCATTGACATTAACTGTGTTTGCTGGTTGATTACCGTCTTTGCTGTGTCAACACACACACATGAATAAATATATACACATTTCACCCATGTTCAAGCCCGGGACTCTATCCCCTGCGCCACAAAGCATCAAAGAGAAACACTTTAGCGAGCGCCGCCATGGGGACCGGCTCAGTTAATTGAAAAAAAATTTACGCTGATATTCTGCAAAGCCATTAACATTATCTACATACATGGAGCAGTTGGAACAACCCTGTAAAGATATACTTGCAGCTGCAGTAGTATTATTGCTAAAAACATGTATTCCCCTGTTTACCTCTTGCTAAACGAGAAAAAAACTGTAGAATTGGTATAAAAACTGTAGAATTAGTATTATTACTTGCTTCCTTACAGTAGAAGGGAAATAATGAAGTGGCATATGTTAAAGTGATACTCAAAAGCTGATTGCTATGTGACTGAAGTTCCTTTGTTTGTACGGACAGGAGCTGGCAAATTCGCGTATGTGAAAAGTGTAACTATTTTAAAGTTGAAACAAATAACAAGGAATATTCTCAAAAACAATCAACTCCATGAAAATAATATATAAATTCTGTGTTTTAACGAGCTCTGCATTTTCTATTAAGTTAGCATTTGTCTTTCTCTTACGGTTAAGTAGTTATACAAAATTCCGTAAAATCCATTCAAAATATACATTTTGTCATGTAAATATTTTAATATACCATTTTTTTAATCAAAATCATTAGAGCCATTTTTGAGAAAATCAAACTTTTCGAAAAAAAGTTCAATTTAAAGCGTAGTTGGGGATGGGAGATTTTCTTGAAAATCTTCGTGTCATATTCTTGGAAGATACCAAACTGAAATACAGAGTTTGATATTTAACGGTATTTTGGTTTTTGAGCTATGCTGTCCAAAGACACACACGGACCTATTTGTAACTTTTTTATTTGGTGGGACACAAAACTTGTATTTCCGGTGAAATCTTGGTATCGAATTTTTTTGGTGTATTACAGTACATTCTCTACACTACGTATAGTACGTGTAGAGAGGGTAAAAAGAAAATAAAGATAATTCGAGTAACTCATACTCTTGAAATTGATTTTGTTGAGAACTATGATTCAGATACAATCTGAAGACGCCCAGTACATATGCTAAATGGTTCGCTTCTCCTAAGATCAAGTAGAAGTGAAGTGTATGAAACATTACTACCGTGCTCACGAGAATTATCGTGCTGAAGAAAATATTGTACGCCGTCAGTGTCCTGCATTGCGTCTTAAACAAAATGATGGGTAACGAATCAAAAAAACGCATTATCACTACAATGTTAAGTTTTTCTGTTTAAATAATTTCTGGCATTGGGATATTAGGACACCGTTTCTGTTTCAATTCATATCAGCTTCTTTGTACTTATTTTAAAATAACATAATACGTGATGAGTAGTGCATATTCAATGCATAAACATAACTATGTCCCAGTTTAAAATAAAACATAACATAAAATGTCATAAACTTTCTAAAAACATGTACATATTAGGTTCCTTTCATCTACTTCATCACTGCTTGCGAAGTTAATACATATGCTAAATAAATCCATAAATAAGAGTATCTGATAATAATTATCACTGAGGGTGATTGGTTTTGCTTGTAAGGTGTGAATTGACTAAAATAACAAAGGCCTTTCCTCCCCAAAAATAATAATTCTGCCCAAAATTAGATTTTTAATAAAATTACAGGACATAGTTTCATTATCAATACTTTAAGTATATTTTTCATAATCACAGATTACACGCTTTACCTTTCACGTACATTAGCTGATATACCTTATTTTCATAACTATACTACTAACTCGTAAAACGACGCAGTATTTTGTTTACTTCCTGTAAAAATGAAAACGTTGGGAAAATAGTTTGTTTGGTAAAAAGCGATAGTTTTGAGCGATATGAATACCTACTGGTAACGTGCAAGGCTCGCATTCGGAAGGTCCTGGGTTGGATTTTTGGGTGCGAGACACTGACTTGGGGTTTTTGTGGTGTTCTCTGATTTTCTATGCGAATTTTGGAGTTGTTTCTCCTCTACTATAACTTCATGTCGGTGAGATGACGCAGATGTTTGTGTATTGAAAATATCTTCTCGGGCCTATATTAGACGGAACTCCTCTCTTAACCAACCCAGGTGATTTGAGTTCTCACCGGTTACCCCTGAGGGAAGTCCTATCTGAGTAGTCCGCTGGTATGATCCTGTCAATACCCTTGAATACTTTAGGAACTTCCACGCGTCTCTGCTTCCGGCCTACAGCTTCCTGTGCACAAGAAGTCCGCGTTAGGCCTGATTACAGTTTATCCCCTGCGTTCTTCGGTCATTTTTTAATTTAAGTGACAGCAGTCAAATGTTTAAAAAATTGCCATGTATGCTGGCGTTGATATTGCACACACTTTGCTGGTAAATGAAAGAAAAGGCGTGTTTCTAAACTGTACTGCTCAAAATAAGTAGAGTAGAAACGTCACAAATATGTTATAACAATTCACCTATATTCAGTTAAAATCAAACAGGGTGTTCAAATGAAAAATGTTTGTTACTGTAACCGGAGGGGAACTGGTGAAAACTAGGATAAAAGTTTCTGTGAAAAAATACTTAAGAAGTTATGTTTTTGAGCACGATAAGTAATATTCGATGGCATAGGCTGTGTTTATGTTGAAGGCCATTACACATTTTTGTTTTTTGGTAATCTGAGGGTTGTATAAGCTATGTCATCATCAGCAGCAGGAGTCATTTGATGTGCTTCCATTGCTTCCGTACGAGATTAGTGGCCACGTGCAATATGGACAGCGCAAACAGGAAATGGAGTCTTACTATTCCACGAGGGAAATGGCAGACAAGGTATTATGCTGTGGGTCAGGTAATGGTAGTAATAAATAAAGAAAGAAAAGTGAAAAATCTGATGTGTACCATTCACATGACTTTCTCCATATTCCTGCAACAAATAATTCTTAAAAAGCTTATACTTCTACTTACTTTATGCTAATCAGAAAAAATTAGCACAACTAGTTTTATTACTCGCTTGCTTATAAGTAGAAGCGAAATAAGGGAGTACCATAGGTTAAAGTGATAGTCAAAAGCTGGTTGCTATGTCAATGAAGTTCCTTTGTTTATATGGATAGGAGTTGACAAGTTCCTGTATGAGAAAAGTATACGTTTTTCATAGCAGAAACCAAAAATAAGGAATGTCACAAAAACGAGGAACTCCACGAAAAAAATGTATATAACATAAATTGTGTGTTTTAAAGTGCTCTACATTTTTGTGTAGTAAGATTTTGTCCATCTCTTACGGTTTAGCAGTCATTCAAAATTTAGTTAAATTCATCCAGAATAAACTACTCTTCAGAGGCTTTTCCCAGAAAATTCAAGATATACATTTCATTTGTCAGGTAAATATGTTTAGTATCCGAAATTTTAATCAAAATCGTTAGCCATTTTTGAGAAAACCAAAATTTTCGAAAAAAGTTCCATGTAAAGGGTAGCTGGGGGTGGGGGATTTTTCTCAAAATCTTCGTGTCGCATCCCTGGAAAATACTAAACTTAAATACCAAGTTTGGTATTTTACCGACTTTTCGTTTTTGAGTTATCGTGTTCACAGACAGACACACACACACACACACACACACACACACACACACACACACACACACACACACACACACACACACACACACACGGTCCTTTTTGTGAAAATGCTTTTTTTTTGGATATTGGGGACCCTAAAACATATATTTCCGGTGAAATCTCGGTATCGAATTTTTGGTGTAGTGCAATACTTTCTCTATACACTATATACATAGTGCGTATGGAGAAAGTAAAAAAAAATCACATAATTCACGGCCAAGGCAACGGATCATGGTAGACCTTCCACAGTTCGTATGTAGAACAGGGGTTTCCAACTTATAAGAGCCACATTAAAAATCAAAGGCAACATTGCGGTCTGAACTGGAATATAACACCAATATTTTTGAAATTCTACAAATGCAACAGATACCATGGTAGAATAATGCGCATAATTTAAACAAAAACAAGATTTGAATTGCTTAACATAAGATTTGGTAAATGAATAAAATATTGAAATTAAAAATATACATAGACTATTACAATTGCATTTTGGAAAAGATAACAGTCTAAATTTTATTTGAAATTAATATGCGACAAATAGCAACAACAAAAAAAAAGCAACAAACACATAGTTTTATATTTTTATATGTAGTCTATGGGCGTAAGGTGGTAGATCAGCCTATTTATAAATAAACGAATACCCACCTTCAATAACTATGTTTATAGGGCGAACATTTTTTTCTTTACAGTAACAGTCATTACAAAATAATTTTAATAATTAAACATTTTTCAAAGAGATAGGACGCACTTTGCGTATTTTCCTTGTTTTTAAAGAATGTAATGGAGGTAGTTAGTCAATAAGTTTTCTTGGACCGCAACAAATGGTTTCGGGGCCACATGGAACTTCTGATGTAAGGGTGCGTCTAAAACAAACCTGCAGCAAATCTCAGCTTTCAAAATGAATGGGCGTTTATGGAGTTTTACCCATAAAGACTTTGCTGTTAAGCTTTGTTACAGTAAACATTTTTGTGCACCAGTTTTAGTTTTTTTTGTAGGAATGCATTATCTGAGTGTAATTGCTCAACACAAGTAAAATGGTTCCATGTCTTAACAATATTTTGTTTTCGGGCATACAATGCGAAACATAATTCTAGTCTTGACCAATACAAAACTTCTGTTGCAATACCAGGTAGGTTTTTCTAAACACACTGTATATTTTACTAAATTATTTTATGAAAATATATAACACGTATTTTTTTATTCCAAAGGACCTAGAAGTGTGTGTTACTGGTAAAATATCGAAAATTATTATTTGGATGCAAGTTAGCTCTGTTGTAGGCAATAAGTACAGAAGTACAAAATCAGTATATTACCACATAATAAACGAACTTGATATTAAAACCAATTACGATAAGGTATTTTAGCTCTGAATTCATAGAAAGCCTTCAACATCAGATTCCCAGAAAAATAACTTGATTTACCTCTGAATTTGATCTATAATATTCAGCTTTACGAGGTTCGTGAAAGTTCTGGATAAAACAGCAAAGCATCGACTTCTGACGATATTGGATGAGACTATCTATATCCATGTGGATCAGGAATATTTCTGTTTTTATGATTGGTTCTATATGAACTCGACAATATTATATGGCACTCTAACTCGGAGAAATGAAAAGAGGGCCTTTCTGCGAACTAATGAATAGGAAGAATTCAATTTGCGTTTATTCCGCTATTTCTCGGAATTTTTAAAACTTCTACAGGCGCGCTAGATATTTATACGTTACGTATTCGGCTCATCCTTGTCATATATAGGACTGAACCCCCCAACAGAACTTACAAGCGGGTACCTAGGGATCAGAAGCCTGTCAGATCACACGATACGTGGCCACAGAATGAAGAACCTGAAACGAGTAGTCTGTCCGTAGCCAGGCATGAGCGTGAGGCAGTAGATGATATGAATGAAAGCAATATGGATTATTGGAGAAGTGATGAGGAGCAATTGGTGGAATGAATGGCGGGGAACCCGAAGAAAACCCGCCTAAACGTCGTTTCGTCCCCGAGACGCCTAAGTGGGAGGCTCCGGTTAAGCATTTATAACAGGAAAAACTCTTCTCTAGAGCTAAACAAAAGCAAATCACCGAAGCAAAGCATGTTCAACTAAATAAAGAAATTGACACTTCCTAATTCCGATATTAATTTACAGATTGCAGATTTTGGGAATAGGATTTGAACTGCCACATACCCCGGGAGTTATACAGAGTGAGTCAAAAACCTACGGTGTTTTTTCCACTGGGCGAGTGAACATATGATTCTGCGCTGCTTCTGTAAACAAGAACAGGCTTTGGACACAGTAAGTGCAGTGTTGAGCTAACAATGCTATGGTTTGTTCAGTTATTACGAGTGATTCATTATTTTGTGCTGCACTTATTCAAAAAGTGTATTATAGCTCGGCATATGTTTTCTGCTGCACAGTCTGTATTTATTTATGCTTTGTATGTAATAACTCGGTCAGCTCGCAAAGTGAAAGTAGTTTGCAGAACGATTTCCAAATGTAAAAGTTCCAGGCCGTACAACAATCCATGAACAGCTCATTCAATGAGAATAATTGAAAGAGTGTTTTAGTACAGAATTATTAGTAGAGATTTGTGGTCCCCTCGGTTCCCTGGCCTAACCCCCTGCGATTTTTATCTCTGGGGTAACTTAAAACATAAATTGTACAAAATAAACCCACACATCCTGAAAAAATTAAGATAATATCCGCCAGGAAATTGCCAGCTAGGTGAACTACGGCAAGTGACTGATAGTTTCCAATAAGAGGTGCCAAAAATATATGGATAACAACGGCAGCCAGTTTCATTATCTCCTTTCATAATGATAATAGCAGCAAACGGCAACGAGCGCCAAGTACGCGGACAGTAAAACACCGCGCAGGCGGTTCGTACTTTTTTGACTCACTCGTTTGACGAAAGAAGCAAACATAGGAAGCTTCAGGCAGCAGACTCTCTAACTTTTCCAGGCTTTAACCCTTTGTTGCCTGTCGGTACCTATAAGTTCCGCTTGTTTTAAGCGTAAGTATAAAATAGGGTTGTACTCTAGCATTAATTTCATATTATACTAACCTTCAACCATAAAAGACAAGTAATGATTGTAAAAAAATATATACAATTTTAGCACTAAAATTTGTTTTCTTTTTTAAATAAATAAGAGTAAAACTCATATAACTACAGTCAAATGTAACCCCATTAACTTCCAAGCATCACACCGATTGTTTTACTTGGGCTCTTCCCGTCATTTACCACAATCACTGGATTTGAACTTGCAACATTTGGCTTTGAATGGATGGCCAGTCCATTACCTATCACCTAACATTCATGGCCTTTTGAACAACTTTTTGGTAGTGCCTTTGGCAGGATTATGAAAACTGCTTTAGACGAATTTAAAATTCTATTTGGGAAGAAATAGATTAATAAAGCATCTACATATATTTTCATTACTATTATTCTTTTCTATTATTTTATATATTTTCATAGGTTTATTCTCATATATGTTTACTGAAACTCCAGTTTTAAACTTGAATTACAGGCAAAACGGCATATGTAGTATACTAATGCAGGCAACTAAGACTTAACATTCACGTACCAGTAGAGATTAATTCAAGGAAGGCGGTGTAGTGACCCCAGCAGTCAGACATGTGGGGAGGTTGTTTTCCAAAGCGTAATTAACTGCACCATCTCTAACAATGCAGGACCTGGAAAGCATACCTGAAACATGAAAGGGAAATAAAATTAGATGGAACTATGTAAGGTAGTTGTAAAAGAAACCATCCCAGCATTCGCCTTGCGACCAGGGGAAAAGTACAAAAACCTAAGGTCAAAGGGGTGTCGTCGTGAATGGAATTTGGGACCTCCCAAATGCAAACTTGTGGAGACATCTTCCTGAGTATTCAAAATTTAATAGGAATATCAATGTCAAATGAATACACAATAATATAAAAATATCAACATCCGATCAACTCCATCGGAACTAATATCTAACATTGGTATTACTGTAAGTTAAGGAGGCAGTTTTTGAACGCTATGTTAAAAAGCTCTAAATTTTATTTTCAACATTTTCATACATATGGTGCATAGAAGTAAACAACGCTTCACTAGCAAGTTGCATATAAGGAAATTGGATTTATTATTCATTTCGCACTTATCTCCAGTTTATGATACCTTAATCAACACTTTTATACATTTCGGAAAAATAAATTGTTAAACACCAAGTTTTTGAAAGTGAAAATTAGCTTAGAATAGGAAGAAAAATACGAAAATGGTTGATTATGGTAATTAAAATTCGTTTTATTTAATTACATATATATTCACAATCGAATTCTTCGCTATTGTGCTACGTCATGCATCCATACATGCACTAACATATGAACAGTATTTTCTCTACTGATAAGTAGAGGAAGTAGAGTATTTCATCCAAAACTATTGTACCATTATATTTAATTTTAAATAAACTTTTCAGATATCCAGAATACAGAAAAGAAATGCAAGTGTTAAAAAGAACCATTCGAAAACCAAAGGTTAATTGAACACAAATTTGTATTTAAATTCAGCATCTTTCAAAGATGTGACATGAAGACTTTCAAGAAAAACTCTGCAGTTCAAGCTACCACTTATACGTAAATTTATTCGAAGATATTGTATATCTCAAATGTTTATAATGATGTCATTAAGACTCCGTAAGTTTAGGATATTTTATGAGAAATTAAATTGTATATATATATTTACTATATAATGTTGTGAATTATGTATTTGACTTTATTTTGATTTGTTTTAGTTGCTTTATTTAGTATTCATTTCTCTGTATTTCTTGCACATACAATTAATTTTTGTTGCTTTTGTCAGTGTTAATATCGTAACCGGTACGTCATTTTGTGTACCTTCCAGATTAATTTTCAACATTTTGAATTACTTTGGTTAATAGATAATTTGATGACAGATTCTGAACATATGTTAACACACTATGGAATTGGAATCGATTGCATATTATCCTTTAGATTTAATAGCCTATAGTGATTTTAATCACCGGAGAACATAGTTTAGCTTTCTGGTGATTTTGTATAACACATTTTGTTCTGGAGATACAACAATACCTCTATTTCAATGCTGAAGACTTGGCCACGCCGTGGCCGAGTGGTTAGACCACTAGCCTCTCACCTAAACGGTCGGGGTTCGATCCCAAGTGACTACATGTGAGATTTGTGGTGGACAAAGCGGCGTTGGGGCGGGTTTTCTCCGGGGACTCCGGTTTCCCCGCCATCGCATTCCACCGGTGCTCCATCATCATTCATGTATCATCAGTGTCACAGCCTGCGGTGCCATTAGTAGTTAAAGCGGGCGTTAAAAGTTTGGTACACAGCTCTGTTCAAATTAAACACTGGCTTAAAATGAATTTTTCCAAATTACAAGTTTCCACGGTATTTCATTATTACTGTACCAGATTTCATAATAACTGTTTAAAATAACTGAAAATTCAACAAACGGGAGCTGAAGATTCTTTCTTATCTGTTTGCAAGAGTAACGTATCAGGATTTTTTTTTTCTTTTTTTTCTTTTTTAAGTTCTAGAGGAAATAGATGTAAGCAAAAAGGTTAGTTAGTTGTGTTCTTACTTGATGGTGGTTCATCTACTTCTACTTGTAAGTTACGGTAATGCATACGCATTGAGATCCAAGAATTATCTATAATATTTTTTATGAATACCATCAAGCATTTTTAGTTTTAAAGACCTAGTGAAGATTTAAATCATAATTGTTTGAATCAGGGTTGTTTAGGTCATAATAAAGAGAGCCTAATCACAGCCCGAAGTGTTGGCTGTTATCTTGAGTGCGTTTAACAGTCTTCTGCAGTGCCTCAAAGTGTTTTAAAAAGGGAGATCCATATTAATCTTCTGTCAAACGTGACTCCAAATAATGTGATTCTATTTATTATTTCAACATTTTGTCACGAATGTGCTTATTTTTACTTTGTTAGAGTCTAGGTAAAGTTTTTCCAACTAAACTATATTTTATGTTATTTGGAGGGCCTTTATATTGCATTTATATTCTTACCTTGAGAGAAGATTTTAAATTAATAATATTAAATGAAAAGTATCTTTAATGTTTTGGAGAGAGGAGTAACTATAGAAGCTTATAATTATAGAAGCCTATACGTTTCTCAAATGGGAAGTTATTCGTTGTTTTTCGCTTGGTAATGCAAAGAAAATGGAATTTAAAAAAAATCACATTGCGCTCGTAAGTTTCGGTTGTTTCTTTTCCTTATTGTATATTTCGACTCCTTGTACCAAAAAAGGAACAATGAAATAACGAAATCCACCTCGATTTATATGAAATAGGTGGAAGAATAAGTTTATGTAATAATAGTTTGCTGAAAAAATGTATAAAAGAGGTTATGTACATTTAACAACACATGATATTTTGTGTAATTACACACACATATCACACCACACCCCACACATATATACAAAAATACATGTTTTAAGACCCCCTGAATCCAAAAAAAAGCATTTTCAGAAAAAGTCCAGTGTTGTTTTGTGTGTGTGTGTGTGTGTGTGTGTGTAAATGGCGTGATTTGTGGACGCTTTTAACAGCTGTGGTTCTCAGCGTCCCATTCTAATTTGGGCGTGAAAGACCGCTAAATTTTGCTCAGAGGCATCTCTGAGGCTTTTTAACGTGCCGTAAATCTACGATACGGGACCAACGGTTTTACATCCCTTGCGAAGGAAGCCATACTAAAGATTTTTACACCTGAAAAAATCCATCGTCCTCCGCCGGGTTTGAACCAGCGACCTTGGGTATATAAGGTTAGCATGGTAACCATTACACCACGGAGGGCGACATCTGCGTCTGTGGACAGCATAGCTCAAAAACGAAAAGACGGTTGAATACCAAACTTAGAATTTAAGTTTGGTATCTTCCAAGGATGCGACACAAAGATTTTAAAGAAAATATCCCTACCTCAATCTACCCTTTATATGGGAAAATTTTCGAAAATTTTGTTTTTCTTAAAAATGGCTCTAAAACTTTGAAGTATCACATTAAAGATATTTCCTTCAGAAATAAAATGTATATCTTGAATTTTCTGGAAACAGCTTCTGAAGACCTGTTTATTTTGGATGAATTTTGCTGAATTTTACATAACTAGTAAACCGTAAGATATAGTAAAATACTGCCTAAGAATGTAGATCTCTTAAAATGAACAATTTATGTCCTACACATTTTTTTTCGTAGAGTTCAGTTTTTGAGATATTAGTTTCAATTGTAAAGTACTTATACTTTTCTCAAATAGGAAGTGTCCTCTTTTGCTCTACGCCTGGGAAGCAAAGAAGCTTTTAAAACATTTGACTATCACATTAGCATCATGCATTCCTTAGTTGCCTTCTACTTAATAAGGAACTAAGTAATAAGAACATTCTGCTAATGTAGCATATTCGATTAGCATTGTGTAGAAAGAATCTTTAGTAACAAGTTTGTTTGTGAGTGTAACAGATCAGATTTTTCTAATAGTGATAGCAGCTAAATGTAGTCCTGAAGAGCTTTGAGGGCTGTCTTTGCTCTCCTTTAGGAGGACTAACAGCGCAACAGTTTGCGTGAAACTCTTGATATGATGTTATATAAGTAGTAGAAATAGAAAAGTTCAGACAATTGAATGTGTATGGTGTAATTTGAATTCAAGCATGTAAAATATGAAGCTTATTTCTGTTTAAAAAAAGGACTTTGATGCTTTTAATACTAATTGCTTTTTTCTTTTTTTCAGGTGAGTACCGCAGTTCTAGTGGTCCTGTGGTAAGTGGATTGTAGCTTCCTTTTCCTCGTACAGTCGTAATTAATGCTTTCTTTCTGTGCCTGGAAAAGGAGTTTTGCGGTAAAAGAACAGGCATTAATATTAATCTGGTCTGGGGAAACATTTATTTTTATGCTAAAAGAAAAAGGTAATGGCATTTGACTTTTAAGTCTTGAAAACATAAAAAAACCACTCTCCCATATTCAAATTGTAAAAAAAGAAAAATTATTCACTTGGCCTGTGCACACCTATACGCATATGTGTTTTTACTGGAAGTATATTCTGAAAGTTAAGAGTTGGACACAAACGAAAAATAAATAAAGACGCAAATTTACTTTAATGTGTGTCAATTACAAAAGAATGCGTGCTCTCAAAAAGGTTGTTTCTCCACTGTATTGCCAGAGGAGGCGAACGCAGGTGATCAACCTATTCATGAGCAACCTGTTTTTACTTTCTCTGCACGTATTATGTAAATAGTGTATAGGGAAGTATTATATTCCAACCAAAAATTCGATACCGAGATTTCACCGGAATGTGAATGATTTAGATCCCCCTGAATTAAAAAAAAAAAACAACACATTTTTGGGAAAAGGTCTGTGTGTGTGTGTGTGATTGTGTGCCTGTTTGTGTATATGTGGACAGCAAAATTCAAAAACGAAAAGACCGTTAAATACCAAGTTTGGTATTTAAGTTTGATATCTTCTAAGGATGCGACACGAAGATTTTCAAGAAAATTCCCCCAAATCAAACTACCCTTTACGTGGAAAAAAATTCGAAAAATGGTATTTTCTCAAAAATGGCTCTAACTATTTTGATTAAAATCTCTTATATTTAAGATATTTATATGCCAAATAAAATGTATATCTTGAATCCTCTAATAAGTCCCTAAAGACCTCTTTATTATGGATTGTTTTTATTGCATTTTGTGCAACTGGTAAACCTTAAGAGATAGACAAAATCCTGCATGACGTAAAGAGACACACTTTTATAGATGGATAGATAGGTAGGTAGGTAGGTAGGTAGGTAGGTAGATAGATAGATAGATAGATAGATAGATAGATAGATAGATAGATAGATAGATAGATAGATAGATAGATAGATAGATAGATAGATAGATAGATAGATAGATAGATAGATAGATAGATAGATAGATAGATAGAGAGAGAGAGAGAGAGAGAGAGAGAGAGAGGGATAGAGGATCCTTTTTTAGATATTATTTGTTATTGGTTTCAGCTTTAAAAAGATTAGTACTCCCTTATTTCGCTTCCACTTACAAGGAAGCAAGCAATAATACTTCTTCATGCTAATTAAGAAAAATTAGCAGAAATAAATAGAAGAATAATCTTTTTAACAATAATTTGTTGCAGATATGTAGAGAAAGTAATGTGAATGGACCACATCAGATTTTTTACTTTCTATACAAGTACATGGTACAGAGATAGAGAAGCTATTGCACTGCATCCACAAATTCGATACCGAGATATCAACGGAAACGCACGTTTTAGGCATCCTTTTATTCAAAAAGCATGTTTGAAAAAGATTCAACAGCGTGCGCGTGTGTCTGTGTCCGTGTGTCTGTGAACATAATAACTCAAAAACTTAAACGCCTTAAAATACCAAACTTGGTATTTAAGTTAGGTATCTTCCAAGGATGTTACACGAACTATTGAAAATTTGTCATTTTCTCAAAAATAGCTCTAACGATTTTATTTAAAATGCCGTATTTCAAAGATACTTACATGACAAATAAAATGTGTGTCTTGAATTTTCTGATGACCCCTTTATTTCGGATGAATTTTACTGAATTTTGCATAAACGTTAAGAGGAAGACGACAACTTAATACACAACAAATGTAAATCTCGTTAAAAACACAGAATTGACTCATTTTTTCGTGGAGTTTGCCATTTTTTAGATATTCCTTGCTTATTGGTTTTAGTTTTAAAATACTTGAGGCTTTTCACATACAGAAGTTTGTCAACTTCTGGCAATGCACTTGCCAACCAGCTTCTAAAAGATTTGACTATTGCTTTAGCCTGCTGTATTCCCTTAATTCCCGTCTACGATTTTAAGTTGGCTTCTGACTAGCTCATGTCAAGTATCCCCTGCGTAGTTTGTAGCCCTAAGTCCTCTACAATCCACCGCCTTGAGGAGCTTTAAATGGAATAATTTGTATAGGTTATAAAGATATGTCGATAGCAGATGCAAGGCTTCTGTGATAAAATGTTCAACTGAATAATACAATAAAATATCGAAACAATAAAACGGACTAACCCTCGTCGTAATGCAGTTACTATTTCTGTAGTACCCTAACATTGGTGGTAATAGCTACCCCGCTCGTAAAGTGCTGCAACGGAAAATTATTGTGTACCCGTGAAATTTTATTTCATTACCTTTACTTTGTATTATTAATGGTTAAAAAGGATGTTCTACGTATAAACCATGAACGATGTTCAAATGTTTATGAATATCAATAATCTTGTTTCCTAATGAAACAACAAATGAGTTAGTAACAGACGTAGAAAAAGTAAGAAGGAATGTACATCAGTGTGATATCTTTTCATACCTCGACGGTACATGTTGTAAACAGAGTGAATTTCTAATCTCTTATACAAACCTTCATTTAAGAAGAATTTTTATTTCAAAGATTAATAGTGAAATAAAACATTTTGTGGAATTGTAAAACGAATCGTGTTTATTCAGTAAGAAGCTCTTCCTTGTGCAATTCGCCTTGAGAAAAGAGTCCATTCAAATTTAAATATGTATACTAAAACAGCTAGTTGGCCAGGCAGAGACGAAGGATAAATTTATTAATCAAAACCTAAGCTACTGAAAAGACATAATTGGAAAAGAGATATTGGACGAAAACAGTTTTACCTTTTACCAGATAAAACAAACTTTTCGATGATAAAATCCCTACGCCTCACAAATGGGGCCGTCCTCACTTGGTGCAATGAGGTAGCTCCGGAAGGTCATACATTAAATAGGGGCGTTAGCAATGACGTTATTATCATTAGAAGCAGTATTAAACAATGATACAAATATTTCACTGTCACAGATTAATTTGTTTATAGAATGCTAGCAGATAACGGCAAACCAGCGATCTTCAGTGGTGTAGTGGTTATCGTTTGGGGAATCGTAATCATGTCTAGAAGGGAACTATTTGATCCGTCCTAAATTTATCCAACATATTCCTAATCATTGCAACCTGGATTCTAACCATAGGTGATCTCTATGCTATACCGATATCACATCAAATGGTTTCGTCCAAAATTCGTGTCACATTCTTGGAACATGAACTTAAATATCGTATTTAACAGAATTTTCGTTTTTGAGTTATCGTAGTTATATAACTATGGCGAAACTCACACGCGCGCGCAAAACTTTTCCTAAAATGACTATTTTTTGGAAACAGAGGACGCTTGAATTGCTGTTTTCAGTGAAATCATGGTATCTAATTTTGGGTGGAATGTAATGCCTTCTCTGCCTATGTACTAGTAGGGAGATTCTAGTAATTCGTACTAAGTAGAAAGTAAAAATGTATTTTATAGAAATTGACTGGGGAAGATACAGGACAATGATGGATACAGAAATAATCCACCCCCCCCCCCAGGAATCTAATCAGGGCACCCCAGGCCTGACCGCTACCTTGTACCGCTAGTCTTCCTGTTGTTTAATAAATGTAGAGTACTGAAGGGTCGCGGGAGGCATGTGCATTTTGTCGTGGAGTTGACCATTTTCAAGATGCTCCTTGTTATTGGTTTGAGTTTTAAAAAACTTAAACTTCTCTCTTATGGGAATTTGTGAACTCCTGGCCAGGCAAAGAAATGGCAACCAGCTTTTAAAATATTGAGTATGGCATTAGTCTAGTGTATTCCATTTTCCTTCTAGTAAACAAAAAAGGCAAGCAACAACACATTTCTGCTAATGATCATCTCAATTAGCATGATGTAGATAGAACAAGAAGCTTTTTAATAATAATTTGTTGCAGAGATGTAAAAAAGTCATGTGAATGGAACACACAACAGTTTTTAATTTCTACACGTATTATAAAGATTATGCATAGAGAATATATTGTAATGCACCCAAAAATTCAATATAGAAATGCATATATTTGGTCCCCACCCTGAATAAAAAAAAAACATTTTTGGAAAAAGATCCGAGTGTAAGTGTGTGTGTGTGTGTCTGTGTCCGTCTGTGTTTGTGTCTGTGTCTGCGTGTGCGTGTGCGTGTGCGTGTGTGTATCTTTGGACAGCAAAAAGAAAGTCCGTTAAATACCAAACTTGGCATTTAAATTCAACATCTTCCAAGGATGCGACACGAAGATTCTCGAGAAGAGAAATTTTGATTTCCTCAAAAATGGCTGTAACGATTATGATCAAAATATCGTGTATTAAAAATATTTACCTCACAAATAAAATGTATATGTTGAATTTTCTGGGAATAGCTCTAAAAACTATTTTATTCTGGATGAATTTTACAATATTTTGCATAACTGGTAAACCGTAAGAGATAAACAAAAACTTATCTAACAGAATATGTAGAGCTCGCTAAAACCACAATTTATGTTGTATACATTTTTTCGTGGAGTGGATTGTTTTTGAGAAATTCCTTTATTGGTTTCATCTTTAAAAACCTTGCTTTTCTCATACGGGAAATTAACTCCCATCCATAGAAACCAAGGAACTGCAGTCACATAGCAACCGCGTTTGACTAATACTTTAGCCTATGCTACTCTCTTATTTCCCTTCTACTTGCATGGAAGCAAGTAACAAAACTATTTCTGCTCATTTTTTCTCGATTAATAAAAAGAAGCGTACGCTTTTTAACAATAATTCGTTGCAGAAATGTAGAGAAAGTCATGTGAATACAACACATTAGATTTTAAAAAAAAAGGTCTGTATGTGTGTGTGTTTGTGTGTCCATGTGTCTGTAAACACGATAACTGAAAAACAAAAAGTCGGAAAAATACCAAATCTAGCATTAACTTTAGTATCTCCCAAGGATGCGACACGAATATTTTCAAGAAATTTCCCCCACTCCGAACTACTCTATACATGGAAGACATTTTAAAAACTTTTGTTACGGATTTTTAATAAAATGCCTCTTATTAAATATATTTAAATGTCAACTAAAATGTATATCGTGAATTTTCCGGAAATAGCCTCTGTAGACCTCTTCATTCTGATTCCTTTTAAAACACACAAGTTATGACACATTTTTACATGAAGTTGACCTTTTCTGAGATACTCCATGCTTAAGTTTCAAAATACCAACCTTTTCTCATACGGGATTTTGTCAACTCCTGGCCACAGAAAGGAACGGATTTCAATCATAACCAGCTTTTAAATGATTTTACTTCTACTTTCAAGAAAGAAGGTAGTAAAACAATTTTTGCTCTTTATCTCGATTAACATGAGGCAGATAGAAGAAATAAGCCATTTGACAATAATTTGTTAGAGAAAGCCATGAAGGGGAACAGATAAGATTTTTTTTTTTTTTCAAATAATGCTCTAACCAATGTTTGCGACAACTCTTATTTATTCGAAATTAACTTTTAAACGATGATCCACATTTAAAAATCTGATGTGTACCATTCACATGATTTTATATCCCTGCAGCAAATTATTCTTAAATAGCTTATACTTCTATTAATTTCATGCTAATTAGTAAAACATTAGCAGAAATAGCCATATTACTTGCTTCCTTGTAAGTAGAGGTGAAATAAGGGAGTACCATAGGTTAAAGTGATAATCAAAAGCTGGTTGCTATGTCATTGAAGTTCCTTTGTTTGTATGGACAGCAGTTGACAAATTCCTGTATGAGAAGTGTTTAAATTTTTCATTGCAGAAACCAAAAATAAGGAATGTCACAAAAACGACGAACTCCACGAAAAAAAAAATGTACATAACATAAAGTGTGTGTTTTAACGTGCTCTACATTTTTTGTGTAGTAAGTCTTTGTCCATCTCTTACGGTTTAGCAGTTATTCAAAATTTAGTAAAATTCATCCAGAATAAACTACTCTTCTGAGGCTATTCCCAGAAAATTCAAGATATACATTTTATTTCTCAAGTAAACATCTTTAATATACGAAATTTTAATCGAAATCGTTAGAGCCATTTTTGAGAAAATCAAAATTTTCGAAAAAAGTTCCATGTAAAGGGTAGTTGGGGGTGGGGGATTTTTCTCAAAATCTTCGTGTCGCATCCCCGGAAGATACTAAACATAAATGCCAAGTTTGGTATATTACCGACTTTTAGTTTTTGAGTTATCATGTTTAAAGACACACGGACACACACACACACACACACACGGACCTTTTTCCGAAAATGTTTTTTTTCTTTTAGGTAAAGGGGACCCTAAAACACATATTTCCGGTAAAATCTCAGTATCGAATTTTTTGGTGGAGTGCAATACTTTCTCTATACACTATGTACATAGTGCCTATAGAGAAAATAAAAATTGCTACACAACATGTACAACTCTTTACAATACATAAAATATTCGAGCATATTTTCTTTGGCTAGTAATTCGTTCGAATAATCTCCCGGATATATCTATATCTATATTATTATTATTATTATTATTATTATTATTATTATTATTGATTTGAGTCGTTCATTTTGTCAGATTTTAAATTTCTTTGATATCCAGCGACTTCTCGCAATGGTATGCAAACAATGTATAATGTAGCGATGTGCATTTAAGTATTAGCTAGATATTTTATTTCCTCTAGCTTCTCTTGTATCCTAAAAGAAAGGCATACTGAAACTATTTAGGCAAAGATTTATCCCGATTAACATGAAGTCGACAGAAAAATATGCTTTCGTGAGAATAGTATTAGAATCTATATAAAAAATTCTAATGTGTTAAACTCACATGACTTTCTCTAGCTACTCCACAAAGAAACTTCTTACAAACGATAATTCTTCTTTCAACACCACGCTAATCGAGATAAACATTAGCAGAACTGTATTACTTAGTTAAAAGTAGAAGGGAACTAAGAGTGCACTGGGCTAAAAATATAGTCAAATGTATTAAAAGCTGTCGTTATGCGATTGTCATTGCAAATGACTACTTTGCTTGGCCAGGAGTAGAACAAAAGAAACACGAACACTTCCATCTGACAAAAGTATAAATACTTCACAATTGAAACCAATAACAAGGAATATCTGGGAAACGGTTACCTCTACAACAAAAATGCTAAGGACATAAATTGAGTGCTTTGGCGAGATCTACATTTTTATACAGTAAGGTTTTGTCCATCTCTTATGATTTACTAGTTATACCAAATTAAGCGAAATGTATCCAGAATAAACATTTCTCTAGAAGATATTCCCAGAAAATTGAAGATATACATTTTATTTGTGGTAGAAATTACTTTAATATGTGGTATTTTAATCAAAATCGTTACAGCCATTTTTAAGAAAAAAAGATTTTCGAAAATGTTTCCATGCAAGTGTAGTTAGGGGTGAGGGGATTTTCTTGAACATTTTCTTGTCGTATGCTTGGAAGGTACCAAACTTAAATACCAAGTTTGGTATTTAACTGTCTTTTCGTTTTGAGCTATGCTGTCCAAAGAAAGAAAGACAGACAGACACACACACATGGACCTGTTTCTGAAAATGCTTTTTTTTTTTTTTGATTCAGGGGGACCCAAAACATATATTTCCGGTCAAATCTCGGTGTCGAATTTTTGGGTGGAATGCAATACCTATGCACTATGTACATAGTACGTGTGGAGAAAGTAATCAAGAAATTGGGAAAATATAGTAACAAGAATATAACAAATTAAATATGTTTCACTGGTACAACCAGTATTTTCCTGATGATATGTTCAAGCTTATGTATCCTAACATAATTATATGACTACTTTTACAAATGCACTCTTGAGAACATATATCAGATCTAAGAAATTGTGAAACCTTTGCTTTTCTATTCCTTCCAAAATAAATTAACTTTCCACGATACTTCAGTCTAAAAATATAAAGCTCTCATTCGCAAATTTAAATAATTATTTTCTTTGTTAGCATTAATATAACAATAGAAACCCCTACTGTTAGACAGAAATGCATATTGACATTTAGCATTTTCATCCTATATTCAGACGTTGAGATGACGCAAGACTCCTAAGCCTTCAGAGTTCTAGCGAAAGAAAATCTGATGTGTTCCATTCACATGACTTTCTCTACATTGCTGCAACAAATTATTGTTCAAGAACGTATTGTTCTATTTACTGCATGCTAATTAAGAAAAAACTTAGCAGAAATAGTCTTATTACTTATTTCCTTGTACAAAGAAGCGAAAAAATGAAATACCATAGGTTGCTTTGTGACTGAAGTTCCTTTGTATGGGCAGGAGTTGACAAATTCCTGAATGAGAAAATTACAATTTTTCCAAAGCTGAAAACAAAAGAAAGGGATATCTCAAAATAATTAACTCCACGAAAAAGTGTACATGACATAAATTGTGTGTTTTAACGTGCTCTACATTTCTTGATTAGTAAGTTTTTATCTAAGTCTTACGGTTTAGCAGTTATGCAAAATTCGGTAAAATTTGTCCAGAATAAAGTAGTCCTCAGAGGCTATTCCCAGAAAATTCAAGATATACATTTTGTTTTTCAGGTAAATATCTTTAATATTTGATATTTTAATCAAAATCGTTAGAGCCATTTTTGCGAAAATCAAAATTTTCGAAAAAATGTTACATGCAAAGGGGAGATTTTTCTCAAAACCTTCGTGTCGCATCCCTGGAAGATACTAAGCTTGGATACAAAGTTTGGTATGTTACCGACTTTTCGTTTTTGAGTTATCGTGTTCACGGACACACACACACACACACACACACACACACACACACACACGGACCTTTTTGTGAACATTATTTTTTTTTTTATATAAGGGACCCTAAAACACATATTTCCGGTGAAATCTCGGTATCGAATTTTTGGGTGAAGTGCAATACCTTCTCTATACACTCTGCACATAGTGCGTGTAGAGAAAGTAATAACAAAAAGCTAAAGAAACTTAAAATGCTCATCCATACCCATAATTCTATAAGAGCCTGGTTTTGCTCAGCCTGACTTCCACTCAACGGTTCTTAGTTCTCTCGTTCAGCTCGAAATTGGCATTTTGAAGCTATTGATCAGTAAAGTTTTATAATCCATCAGCTTCAAACACTTCCATAGCTGCTGTGGTTGCTGCCGAAATTGTATTAATGTATAGCGGCTCGAATATATAATATACTGTTAGGCATAACGCATTAAATAATTTATATGAATACCATTGTAATGTTAAGTCGTGACATTAGCATATGACACGTGCCATTTAGAGTTAAGTGGCAGAACAAAACAAAATTGTACGCTCCCTGTTTAAGCTTATTGCATGCTATCATTGACGTAGTCGGTCCATTATACATTAATGCTGTAATCCCAGTTTAATTTCACTTGCACTCAATCCTTCCACAATAATATTATTGCATTTTTAGTTTCACGCATAGGTGTAACATTTTTATTTTTAATGCGCATCTGCTGTACGTTTTAGCTAGAATATCATACGCAGTTTCACAGTTCTCATGTACATTAAACTACAAAGCTTTGTATTTAAAAAATGTTCCATTCGCAGCACTTATTTTTCTCTCTACTTCATGCAAATCTACTTCAATCTTGTAGGTACAAGGGAATTAAAGGCTTAGGGATTTACTTTTCTCCCACAGATCTGATACTTTAAAACCTCCAAAAATAGAATTTTACAGGCTCTGCAAATACGCCTCTCATTCGACGATGACCTCTTTATTTGATCCAATTTTTTTTCCAGGAATCATTTATGTATTGGAAGAAAGAGAAAGAAATCATTGGAAACCAGATATCACATGAATTCTTCGTCTATGTACGCAACTCAAGCATAAAGTTTGGAGTTTGCAAACTCTTGCATTGCGTGAATGTATGTGAATCACATTGAATAATGAATGTGCAAAGCTTACCATTACGCTTACACTTACATTTCATTGTGAATAGGGTTTAAGACTTGCAACTTATACGGGTTTCGAGCTTTTCGATATGAGATTTTTGTTGGACTTAAAGACTTGGAGGACTAATACACATTTTAGTGAGACAATTTTTGTAACCTCCTGTGATGAGGAAGGACTTCCGTTTAGTGGCACATCAATGATCAACACAGTTGCTATAAAGTTGTCTAAAATGGAGTGCACTGCGCTTCGTTTCACATATTTTATCAGGATGTCTTGTGTTAGATTTCTCTGCAACCATCACTCAAGAGTTACACGATCTCAATATTCCCTGCCAACGACAGATCATTGAGCTGAAACAAAAACACATGATGTATTGTTTTTCTGATTTCCCCCTGATGCTGAACTTTGCCTCCAAGAAGCAAGAGGGATCAGAAGGAAGCCGCGATAAGGAAATTAATGAAAGCCAGCGGGTTACTACTGCCGAATAGGATGTTGTTCTGTGAGAGCCATTGGCAACAACATTCATGCAATTACCGTTCCATCAGCGATACAGATGTATATGTCGATTGCAATCTCCGACAGCAGCTGTCGTCTAAGACAAATTGTAACAACAGCAATGTTGACATAACGAGAACAAGTAAAGATCAAGAAGCTCCTTCCAGAATTTGTCATTACAGCTGTTATTTTTTTTCATACGCTTAAACCTATGGAATGTGGAAATATATCTTCAGTGTATTTTAAATAATTTCTCAGTAACACTTTCGATTTTGTAAAGTTTTAGAGTATTTAACTTTCACACAAGCTGTGTGTAGGACAGCAGTTGGACAGGTGGAGTCAGGCTGAAAAATTCAATGCCATACCCGGGATTTGAACCACGGATATGCCGATCACTAGACGATTGCTCTGCCTCTGAGCTATCATGGCAATGTGCCGGTATAGCATTTGAGATCACCTTGTGGTTTACAGGGAAAGATGCGAGTCAGTTGAGAAATTCAATTAACCTAAGCATGGTGTATTTTTCACCGTTTATGCAAATGTTTGAGTATTTTGGTGTTGTTTTAGTGTAAACAATAAATTGTATAAATGTTGTCAAAGATTAAACGAAACGGATAATTATTAGAACAAAGGCTTCGAAGTTGCAAATTGTAGAAATGTATTTTAAAACATGATACAAGTTTCATAAAGCGAATTCAAATCTTTAGACCATGTATGTTGTCTTTCAAAAGTCACTTTCAACTTTAAAACGTTATAAATAGTATTATAATTTAAAATAACAAATTAAGTTACGATGTTGCTTCAGTGCGACAGAGAAAAATATATTGCCCATTACTCGCCCAGTGCCCTGGGCTCCGGCTTATTTCCGAGGTATAAAGGACCATAACTTAGGAGTACTGTTCCCTATGCGTAGCGGTGTCCCCGGTCTTGCCTATTCAACTGTCGGGCAGTCACAAATAACTTTACCGTCGCATCTGGCTCGGGCCTCCCGGTATATCCTCATCCCTCTCTCCTACACTACTTCACAGGTTAAGTGCCGAGTTTCCCCATCCTACCGAAGGGAATATCTCAGGCTGTTTTGTGTGAATCCCATATTCGAGAGGTCGTTGTTTCGATCCTCGTGGCGGACTACCTGACCTGTTTTTTCAGTGGTTTCCCGGTTCGCCAGGCGAATGCTGGGTAGCTTCATTATATCCTATAATCTTCAGTGCACCATTTCCCCATCATTTCCTAATCTTCAATATTTCAGGGTTGAATGACCAGACGAAGGTGTTCGACGAGTTGCCGCGGTATGATGAATTGCACGTTGTAAATCAGGACCCCCCAGTAGGAACTCGCCTTCTATCTTGGAGGTTCCTCTGGGGGTCCGCCGGGAAGTTCGGGGTCCCTGAGCTGACCATAAGACGTCGTTGGAGACGTTCCAATGTTGTCGTTAGGTACCCCGTCCATTCTTGCACCTGTCGTCATCCGGATCTGGTCGCCTTTGGGTCTCTCTCCTCATTCCTTCCTCCTGGGGTCATAAAAGAGAGAAAAGTTCACAAAGACCGGTGCTCTGCCCCTGTTATAGAGAGGCCCCTCCATGTCTAATCTAATCCTAATCCCGCGTCCTACCAACTGCGTCGTGGACATCCTAACTTCTCTTTTACTTCGTTCATCTTGCTGAACACTAATTTTAAGTTTATGCCCATCGTTTTTTTATTTGCTAAAAGGTGGTTTATAGTGTGTAAATAGAGTAATTCAATACCTCTAGCTTCATTTATAGCAGCCATTTTCTAACTTTAAACACTGATTTAGCCTTTTAAGGGGTCACAGAAGTGATTCTCTTTCTTTTTTTTTTTACTTTCTGCTTTTTTGGAAAAAGGCCTGTGTGTGTGTTTGCATGCCTGTGAACAGCATAGCTCAAAGACGAAAAGACCGTTAAATACCAAACTTGGTATTTAAGTCTGGTATCTTCCAAGGATGCGATACGAAAATTTTCAAGAAAATCCCCCCCCCCACTTCCAACTACCCTTTAGGTGGAACTTTTTTCAAAAAATTTGATTTTCTCAAAAATGGCTCTAACGATTTTGATTAAAATATCGTATATTAAAGGTATTTACCTGACAAATATGTATATATTGAATTATCTGGAAAGCCTCTGAAGACTACTTTATTCTGGATGAATTTTACATAACTGCTAAACCGTAAGAAATGAACAAAAACTTACCACACAAAAAATGTAGAGCACATTAAAACACACAATTTGTTATATAATTTTTTTCGAGGAGTTGATCGTTTTTGAAATATTCCTTGTTTTTGGTTTCAGCTTTGAAAAACTGATACAGATATTTGTCACCTAGTAACCAGCTTTTGGCTTTCACTTTAACCTATGATACTCTCATATTTCGCTTCTACTTACAAGAAAGCAAGTAATAAGACTATTTGTGCTAATTTTTTCGCGATTAGCATGAAGTAAATAGAATAAGCTTATTAACAATAATTTGTTACGCAGAAGTAGAGATGAACACATCAGATTTTTAGCGATTGTGGTCTAAAATGTCGATTTTAGCTTTTTTTTTGTGGAAAAAATCTACCATAATTTAAAATAATATTTGCAATAATTTATTCTGCTAGAGAGGATGCAACATGTGCTTAGGACGATATTTTTAAAGTCCTGCGTTGGTTATACGGCTCCCTTTGTCAAAACTTAAAACCGTTTTTGTAACTTTCTGTAAACATTGTTACTTTGTGTTTCGTGAATCAATAATACAGAGGATAACAGGTGATAATTATGTGTTTGCATTCGTGAAAGAAGTCCTCAATACAACACAACTCAGATTTTAACAAGAAACATTAAAATAACACAAACAGTAATAAAGTGGATACCTTCGCATTTCCTCGAAAAGTGAACTACTCAGATATGTGGAAACATTATAATACAAATTAATGGACGTTCTTTGATACAGTCAAACGAATAAATATATTTAAAACGCGTCAGCGTTAGGGTAGTAACAAAACAATAAAAATTACGGGTCCGAGCGATAAGTTAAAAATCTTGTGTGTTCCACTTTCACGCTTTTCTCTTTCTCTACATCTCTACAACAAATTATTTTTAAAAAGTTTATACTTCATTTTATTTCAAGCTACTCACAAAAAAAAAAAAAAAAAAAAAAAAAAAAAAAAAAAAAAAATTAGCAGAAATAATCTTATTACTTGCTTCCTTGTAAGATGAAACGAAATAAGGGAGTACCATAGGTTAAAGTGATAGTCAAAAGCTGGTTGCTATGTGACTAAAGCTCCTTTGTTTGTATGGGCAGGAGTTGACAGATTCCTGTATGAGAAAAGTATAAGTTTTTCAAAGGTAAAACCAAAAACAAGGAATGTCTTAAAAAACTCAACTCCACGAAAAAAAATGTACATGACATAGATTGAGTGTTTTTAATGTGCTCTACATTTTTGTGTAGTAAGTTTTTGTCAATCTGTTACGGTTTAGCAGTTATGCAAAATTCCGTAAAATTCATTCAGAATGTAGTTTTCAGAGGCTATTCCCAGAAAATTTAAAGTATAGATTTTATTTGTCAGGTAAATATCTCTAATATACGATATTTTTAATCAAAATCGTTTGAGCCAGTTTTGATAAAATTAACATTTTCGAAAAAAGTTTCATGTAGAGGGTAGATGGGAATGGGGGGATTTTTATCAAAATCTTCGTGACGCATCCCTGGAAGATACTAAACTTAAATACCAAGTTTTGTATTTTATGGACTTTTCGTTTTTGAGCTATCGTGTTCACAGACATACGGACACACACACGGACCTTTCTCTGAAAAGGCTTTTTCTTTTTCTTTTTTTCTTTATTCAGGGGACTCTAAAACATATATTTTCGGTAAAATCTCGGTATCGAATTTTTGAGTGAAGTGCAATAACCTCCCTATACACTATGTACATAGTACGTGTAGAAAAATTGAAAATTTAGCCAAGTTACATATAGAGAAAATGGTGATAATGAAATGTAGAAATCCGAAACTTGCCCTGACGTTATTAAGATATCCTTTACTCCGCAAGGAAGTGACATGCTGCCTTCACTGGAAACTTGCAGACTGAATCGTCGAAGCTACGTCTTCTCTGACACCTGGAGAAGACCACACACAAAGGCCGGTCCATACAGAACCAAATTTCATTGGAACAGTTACGATGAAAAGAGATAACGGACCTGCAAAGCCTTGCAAACTTCCCCGACACTTGCACTTTCTGTTGGCTGGAAATATGTGACAATCACAAGGTTTAATCTGTTTCTTTTTTAAGGTAATCAAAATCTATCTCCTCCCTCAAAGTACTACAGAATGAGAGTAATAAAATCCGTATTTAGAATTGGCGACCCGGGGAATCTCCGAAAAATCTTATGGGCTAGGTAGGCTAGAAACTGGGATTGAACCCTCGACCTCTCGAACGCGGGCCACATACCAAACTGCTTAGCTCAGCCATCCTGCTAGGTATATTAGTCATTGTTAGGATTTGAAAATTTGGGGGCTCCAATTTCAATCATTGAACTATCGTCCTGCTCATGTCCTTAGATGGCTGCATAAATTGTTTAGATCCCATACTACGCCAGATAGGGCGACCATGAGAACGCACTTGTCAGATCTCTGGGGAGTACTTACTCTCTGAGGCGGTTCCGGGTTCCCCGCATGGCTTGTGGGCACCCCCGGTAACAACGGCTTTAATCCAGCCAACAGCGTAATAGCTGAACAAAGCACTCCCACCTCCCATTGGGAAAGGTCTATCAAAATTTCACCACCATAATTAAATAAAACAAAAAAAAAAATTCTGATGTGTTACACTCACATTACTTTCTCTAGCCGTTCTACAAACTTCTTACATAAGATTCTTCTTCTTCTTTTTTTTTTTTGCTTCATTTGTATAGCCCCCTTTAACATCAATGGTCATATCGGGGGCTTTCACTTGTAAAACTGTTCAGAGCAATAGATTCAGCTTTATATTACTAAACACACGCACATTCACTCTCACATTCATACTTCCAGACTCTATGGGGGATAGGGAAAAATTCCGATTAAAGAAGAATTCCCCGCCCCAGCCGGGAATGGAACCCGGAACCTCCGGGTGAGAACTCAGCTCGCTGACCACTCGACCACGGAGGCAGTCTATATTCTTCTTTCTGTACCTTGTTAATCGAGGTATTCAGCACAATGTTCTTATTACTTAGTTTCTTATATGTAGGAAGAAAATAAGGGAATACAATAGGCTAAATCGATAATGAAATCTTTTAAAAGCTGTCGTTATGCGATTGTCATGACAAATCGCTTCTTTTCTTGGCCAGGAGTAGAACAAAAGAAAAACGGACACTCCCTTCTGAGAAAAGTATAAGTACTTCACAACTGAAACTAATAACAATGAATACCTCGAAAACGGTAAGCTCTACGAAAAAAATATACATGACGTAAATTGTGTCTTATAAAAATGCCTACATTGTTTGTACAGTAACTTTTTGTCTATCTCTTACGGTTTATTAGTTATGCCAAATTAAGCAAAATTCATCCAGAATAAACAGGTCTTTAGAAGTTATTCCCAGAAAATTCAATATATACATTTTATTTGTCAGGTAAATATCTTTAATATACGATATTTTAATCGAAATCGTTAGCCATTTTTAAGAAAATCAAAATGTTCGAAAAAAGTTCCATGTAAAGGGTAGTTTGGGGTGGGGGGATTTTTCTCAAAATCTTCGTGTCGCATCCCTGGAAGATACTGAACTTAAATACCAAGTTTGGTATTTTAGCTACTTTTCGTTTTTGAGTTATCGTGTTCAGACACACGTACACACGGACACACACACACAAACACACACGGACCTTTTTCTGGAAATGCTTTTTTTTTGGATTCAGGGGGTCCTAAAACATGTATTTCCGTTGAAATCTCGACGTCGAATTTTTTGGTGGAATGCAATACTTCTCTATCCCTATGTACATTATACATACGGGGCAAGAGAAAGTAAAAAAAAAAAACACCAGCGGAGCAGAGGAAAGGATGCTGCTCCTGAAAATGCAACCGCTTGAGGAGCCTACCAGCGCTACCTCCTTAACACCAACACTCGAAAACACCAAATAAAATCTCAACCTTCACCTCATTCCTGTGGTTAAACGCTTACCAGGGTAGGCACACAGCAACAACACCTAGGCTCACCACGAGCCTACCAGACACGCACGCACGCTCAAAATGCTCTTCCTGAAAGTAAAGTTTAAATTATATATTTGAGTTTGTCTCGCTGTACGTGGTACAAGAATATGTGCATTTTATAATTAAATAATTAGTGCGAACTGGTGTGATATACTAGCACTGTCAAGGGAACGCTTAGACGTGCATTAAGAGGCACACAAAACATGAATGCTGGAACCAATTAAAAGAGCTGGGTAAGAGGCAGGGAAAAAAAAAGCACTTAAGGGAAAGCACATTGTGTGTACGACACTTTTGAAACACGATGTTTAAAGCGTGTTTATTGCTCCAACTGGGGACACAATTACCGGCTAGAGCTCGTGTGGCAAATAAAGCGGGCTGCAGCGTCATCTTTTCTTGTTGACGCTATTTGGTGGAGCAGTTTGATTGATGAGGGAGGAGGTACAATATGACGCTGGTGTGCTGGCACCTCCCCCGGGGGCGACAGAGACAGAAAACGGCAGCCCCCACAAAAGCAAATTAATGATCCCCAGTGTTGGGCCCTTATGGCACTGTTTTTACTCCCCACCCCATATACACACACACGTCTTCTTTTTTCATTTTCTCAACACCATCCCTTCTTATCCTATTTATGGATTCATATAATATTTATTTCATCCAATCTTCTTCTAGGCCCCTCCAATTCTGCAGCCTCTCTTCTGCTAATCCTCGCCATTCGTCACACCATGCGACAGGATGAAAAAAAATGGTTTGGATCTAAAAGGGGATGCCTGAAAATAGAATCATTCTCTTTTATCATACTTTGAGTAAAGAAAGTGTATTTGAGGAGCATTTTGAAAATGTCTCTTGTCCATTTTTAGAAATTTGTGGAGTACTACAAAAACACTATTTAGTTTTAGTTATAGCAACAGCATTTATAGGTTATGTATTACCTTGAGGACAAATATATTTTTGAGGAGCTGCAATAATTACCAACTTGTGATATATTTATCTTTGTTTTATTAGTTTTTGTTAATATTTATATCTTTTCGCAGATATATTTTCAGTATACAAGAGGACGATCTAAAACCAAATGTTGACATCTTTACATCTGGTAATCTAAGAAGAATCAGAGACAAATTTGGTAATAGGTGAACAAAAGATATTTTGAAATTAAGCTTCTTATTCATGTATTTAGTTATTTAAAGATAAAATACCATCCAAAGCAATTTAGTTTTATATTTTGTGATGTACAGATTCAATATCATATTCACATCCATATTAAAATCCTAATATATTAACATTCAGAATGTTCTACAATTTTTGTGCGAAAAGTAATATGAGGTCTGGTATTTTTCTACCATACTCTCAGTAACCCTTAGTTTACTGGTGAACTGGATCCACTAGAAACAAATACAAAGTTACTATTAGGTTATTGTTAGGCATGAAGAGATTTAAAACAATCAATAGAATTTAGAAACATGGTAATCTTGCTCATAATATAAATGCAAAAAATCTTCCAGTACTAATGCTTATCCTCTACACGTACAAATAATATAATTTGTATCAAAAATGTTTAATATGCTACATTCACATGAAGTTTCTGTTATTTCATCATTTGTATATATAACGGGTATAAACTATCTACCAATATGTAAATCATATTCCTTTATGTGTATCGACCAGTTTAACTTCTGTGGTCATATCGAGAGCTTTGACTTGAGAAACAACTGCTGGTTGGTTCTTTCAGTATTAATACTATTAAACACACAGATATTCACTCTTCCATTCATACTTTCAAACTTTGTGGTGGGAGGAAGTGAATCTAGTTAGTGAAAAATTTCCGCCAATCGGGAAATGAGCCCGACACCTCTAAATGATAAGCCATAACACTGTAAATCATAACTACTTTACAAAAATAGCTTGATATTCACTGCGATTTCAGAGGACATCCGATAACAGACCTTATAGCCATAATTACATTCTATATGTATACATGGTGAGAAACAGCTGACTAATGGCAGTACTTCAGAAAAATTAAAGTACTAAAAATTTCAAACCAATAATTGAGAGCATTTTGGATGTGAATGATACATAAGTTGTTGGAAATAAATTGTGTGAATTAAAAAGATCTACACTTATCTTGGTCATATATTGTTGTCTATATTTTACCTACACGATGTACGAAATTATCAAACTTATTTTCACTGAAGAGGACTTTTCAAATTCCCCAAAAAGGTTGATATAAGTGATGATTTTTATGAAAATATATATGACATTCTAATCTAAATCGTTGAGACATGTTTAACATTATAAACAAAACTCCAAACACATTTTGCATAAGTTCAAAATATTCATTTGGAAATTAATACAATTAAAATATACTAAGTTGAATCCGATATCTTATTTTTAAATTTTATATTCTCTTGTATTTATTTTAATTTTTGATATGCAAAATGAACGTAATTATCATGATCTACAAGTAAACAAGTAAAAATTCTGTTTCTGATCACTTGCTCAATTTTTGGGGTGCAGAAAGTAATTCGTGTTCATGCAACATTTAAAAGAAAAGGGGAATAATTTTGCCATAGTTTTGTTCAACATACGTTTGTATTTTATTGAAAAATATTTTGCTAAATATACCAGGTTTGAAAAACATGGATTTAAACTTTCTAAAATATTTGAATATCTAATATTGTAATTGTTTTTTAAAGATGTGTGTTAAATCAGTTAGTAAAAACAAATGAGAGACTCCTCTCTTTATGATAATATTGACCACATAATTTAATTTGGATAAGACCAAAGTATGAGACTTTGAATCAAAATGTAAACTTTGCAACTCCGAATACATTTATATACAAATCCTATTTCAATTATAATGAAACATCTTAAATACCAGTGTGAAAATAAGGGCTTCTAGATGTTAGTATTATTATTAACAAATTATTACTAATATTATTATTATTTTTAATAAAGCGCAGATAGATTAACGTTTGAGAGATTGTAAATTAATAGCTCTACGCGGATTAATGAATTGATGACGTCAGGGATAGGCGCGAAGCTGCTCTCGTCGCCTTTGTTTTGTGTTTTCTCTGTTCAAAAACTGGTTCGAAGAACACGTACTGCCTACGTCTACAGGTAAATGCGCAGTGAGCTTCAGTCTTTACTTACACCAAATGCAGTTCTACTTATTATTTACTGGTTCGAATAGTAAGCTATTTCATCGGCTTTAAGTCCATTTTTGTAATGGACACACATTTCATAAAATGTTTAATTCGTAAAAGCTAGTTTGAAATAATATATTTCCTCGAGTTTTCTTAATAGTTAGAAAAATATCAATAAAATGTTTGGTAATTACTATTTACAGAACACTGAAATAATATGGCAAAACATTATAGTTATACATCATATATATCATATCATATATGTCTCAATTAGTTCTGCAGGATTTTTGCATGTATTTAACCAATTATAGTACAATATTATAATATCCCTGTAAAATACCACGTGAGCTTAAATTTACTCCCGCTTCATGGTTTGTGTGTTACTGAGTATTATAGTATCGCCTAAGATGAACTGATTCCTGCAATTTTGAGACAATCTTTTAATTAACGATCGAAATATTTCTTTACTTTTCCAATTTTGGCTTTTTTAAATGTATAATAATTCAAATCTTACACTAGGAAATGCAATTAGTGTATGGTAAAATGTCAAACTTATTTATTCACAGAGACTCCAATGTGGCGCTCATTTTGTGTCTACTAAAAGTTACAGTACACTACAAATCAATAGATATTACAGTCAACATTAACGTAAAGTGATGGAATCCGTAGAAGTGTGTAAAAGCGAAAGTGAGAGAAAAAACGGTGTTTATTTTAAAATTTTAAGTTTATGCATCATACCAACAACAGCAGACAGTAATTGACATCCAGAAAGCATTTACGGATGCTCGTTGATTCTTTGAGGTCTAAGTTCTACTTTTTCGAAGAAAGATTTTGTGTATCTAGAAACATTACCTTTCTAATAAATGTTAAATACAAGAGAATATCAAAATATCCCTAAGAAGCTCTGTATTATATTATAACTAATCATACATTGCAAAACTTTAGTAATCCCAATCAAAATTTACCTAATTTTAAAACTGAACTTTCAGTTCCAATTTTGTCGTTAGTCATTTTAAATTTTATTTATCTGTTTCCTTCCTGAAAATTGCTACTATAAATGGGTGTTAATTTTCATAATTTTTTAAATTGTTAAATACAAGGGAATTCAAAGTATTGATATAAAAAATATATATACAAGAGAAAACCACAACAAATATAAAATAATGAGTATAAATGTGACATACATAACAAGAAAAATAATAGCGTGACGAGTATTATATTGTGTTCTTTACAGAAGGTAAGGCAGAATCGAGATGATATATCATATGCTATAGTAACAAATAGAGAAGAACCTGGAAACACATTTATATCTTAGAAGATTTTGGTTAGACTTTTGATATTACAACGACAATTAGCAGAAAATGAAGTCTCTTACTGTTTTTAATTTCCATAACAGGGTCTAGTGTAATTATTAATGAGGGTAGGAAGAGCCTCTTGCATGAAACATTTGCTTTGGTTTTTCATCACCATCGCCATCGCTGTCACTACCACCAGCATCACCAACCATACTGTTGAGATTCAGATCTGTTACACTCCTATTATAATTATTGTGTACTCCTTTTTAATTTTGGAGATCCTATAGTTCGTTTTCCTCAGCTTTAAAATTTAATGATTTCTTAGGTAATCGACTTTCATACACTCTTGTCTAAATGTACTTTTCAGTTCTTCTGGCAATTCTGCAAAGATCTAGCATTCTTTTTACTTTCTCTAGCACCGTATGTACAATGTAAATAGGGATAGAGAAGTATTGTATTCCACCCAAAAATTCGATGTCGAGGTTTCACCGGAAATACATCTTTTAGGACCCCCTGAATAAAAATAAATATTTTCAGATACAGGTCCGTGTGTGTGTGTGTGTGTGTGTGTGTGTGTGTGTGTATGTGTAGCATAGCTCAAAAACGAAATGACGGTTAAATAAAAAACTTGGAATTTAAGTTTATTTTTCAAGGCTGCTAAACGAAAATTTTCAAAAAAATCCCCCACCCCTAACTACCTTTACATGGAAAAATTTTCGAAAATTTTGTTTTCCTAACGATTTTGATAAAAATTCCACATATTAAAGCTATTTCTATCGCAAATAAAATGTATATCTGGACATTTTTGTGAATAGCTTCTAAAGACCTGTTTATTCTGGATGAATTTTGAGATAGACAAAAATTTACTATACAAAAAATATAGATCTTGTTAAAATACGCAAGTTATGTCATACACTTTTTTTCGTGGAACTTACCGTGTTCTAGGTATTCCTTGTTATAAGTAGTTTCAATTGTGAAGTACTTATACTTTCCTCAGACGGAAGTGTCCGTTTTTCTTCTGTTCTACTCCTGCGCTTTTAACACATTTGACTGTCATTTTAACCTAGTGCATTAACTTAGTTCCATTCTGTGATTAGTGATTAGATTCTGCAAATGTTTATATCGATTAGGATGGTGTTGAAAGTAAAATCTTTCCTAAGAAGTTTGTAGAGTAGCTAGAGAAAGTCATGTGAGTGTAACACATTTTTTTTTTTATTTCTGGTACTCTTCTTACTACTACTATACTCTTTTTATGTTCCATTAGAGACACACCAATCACTGATCTTAGAAATGTTATTTCTGAAGCTTCTATTTTCCTTTTATTTATTTCTGTTGCTACCCACGTCTCGACAACATAAATTAATATTAATAATGCCAATGATTTACATCACTTTAATCGTGTTTCTTTTTTATATTGTTCTCTAAATATGTTCCTGTGGATCCAAAAATACAGGGTTACTACAAAAGAAATAGACAACTTCAACTGCCTGTAAAACAAAAACTAAGAGATAGCAACCTAATTATTTTGGAGGTATGTTGAGAAACTCTCAAAGTTTTGTTTGTTACTATTGGTAACGCTGTAGTGTTTTGTTTGTTGTTGCAGAAGCTGAAATGGCGGAAAATGCTGTGGAAAAGGCATATTGCGTGTTGGAATTTGCTAGAACGCAATCAGCAACTGTTGTCCAACGACATTTTAGAACACGTTACCACAAAACGCCACCGACTAGACAGTCAATCTACGACTGGTATAGAGAATTCGAGACAGCGGGATGTTTGTGCAAAGGGATGAGCTCGGGAAGACCAAGAGTTTCGGAAGGAAACGTTGAACGTGTTCGTTCTGCCTACATAAGAAGCCCACAGAAATCGACATCTAGGGCAAGCATGCAATTACAAATTCCACAGCAAACTGTATGGAAAAGCTTGCGGAAGCGACTGCACATGATGCCTTACAGATTACAGATGTTGCAGTTTCTGAGTGAAGAAGATAAGGTCATACGGCGTGACTTTTGCATCGATGTTGCGACATGATGAAGACGATGCTGGTTTTTGTGAGCACATCATTTCATTTTTGTAGTAACGTGTTCTAAAATGTCGTTGGACAACAGTTGCTGATTGCGTTCTAGCAAATTCCAACACGCAATATGCCTTTTCCACAGGATTTTCCGCCATTTCAGCTTGTGCAACAACAAACAAAACACTACAGCATTACCAATAGTAACAAACTAAACTTTGAGAGTTTCTCAACATACCTCCAATATAATTAGGTTGCTATCTCTAATAGTTTTTGTTTCACAGGCAGTTGAAGCTGTCTATTTCTTTTGTAGTAACCCTGTACATTGATATGCACTGAGTTTCTCTTCAATGCCAAGTATTTCTCGTATGATATTTTATACCACAGGTATTTATATGTTTAATAATTTGAGAATCAATTAAAGTTTTGATATTTTATGTTGGCATCCGATAAATGTTGTAGTTTTAATTTTACCTTGTGAAGTTTTAAGGTTTTAGTTCTTTTGTTATTCCTTTTATCTTATGTGCTGCCCCATTCCCATATTGTCATCCGCAAACAATAAACAGTTCATTGTGTTCGGTCAATGATAAAATTGCTATGTAATATTTAGAACCATTTTAATGGTGTCGTTAAATATTAGTCTTTCCTATGATGAAAATGCTACTTGTTCTGAGAAATAATTAGTATATCATGGCTACCTTTAATTATATTGGAGAAAACATAAAAATCCGGATGAGCATTTATTTCTATTTTCTTTGCGTTTCTTGCTTTTTCTTAATTTTGCTTGCATCGATTGAGTAATTTTTACTTTCTCTAGCCCCGTATGTACAATGTACATAGGAATAGTCAAGTATTGTATTCCATTAAAAAATTAGATACCGAGATTTCACCGGAAATACATGTTTTAGGGTCCCCTGTATCCAAAAAAAGCATTTTCACAAAAAAGGTCCGTGTGAGTGTGTGTGTGTCCGTGTGTCTGTGAACACGATAACTCGAAAACGAAAAGTAGCTAAAATACCAAACTTGGTACTTAAAGTTTAGTATCTTCCAGGGATGCGAAACGAAGATTTTGAGAAAAATCCCCCCCACCCCAAACTATCCCCTTACATGGAACTTTTTTCGAAAATTTTGATTTTCTTAAAAATGGCTCTATCGATTTTATTGAAATGTCGTATATTAAAGGCATTTAGCTGACAAATAATATGTATATCTTGAATTTTCTTCGAATAGCTTCTAAAGGCCTGTTTATTCTGGATGAGTTTTGCTTAATTTGGCAGAACTAGTAAACCGTAAGAGATAGACAAAAACTCGCTTTACAAAAAATGTTAAAATACACAAGTTATGTCATATACATTTTACTGTTTTCGGTATTCAGTGTTATTAGTTTCAGTTGTGAAGTACTTATACTTTTCTCAGACAGGAGTGTGCGATTTCTTTTGTTCTACTCCTGGCCAAGAAAAGAAGGGATTTGTAATGACAATCGCATAGCGACAGCTTTTAAAACATTTGACTATGGCCTTAGTACCTCAATTAGCAAGATGCAGAAAGAAGAATAATCTTATGTAAGAAGTTTGTAGCACAGCTAGAGAAAGTCATGTGAGTGTAACACATCAGCTTTTTAATTTTACCACCTAGAAAATTTCTTGCTGTGTATTTTAGAGCAGGTTTTATCTCATACAGCTCTAATCAACCTTTCCACATGTAACAAGTGGGTTATGTGGGGTCCTTACTCCTATTAGCGGTCAATAAACTGGTCGTAAGGTTTTGTGCCCTCTTTGTTAACGACAATCGGACAAATAAATCTCCTTATAAAGGATTTTTCTTTTATCTAGAACATGCTAATTAAGGTAAAGTTAGCAGAAATTGTCTTATAACTTGCTTCCTTGTATGTAGAAGGGAAATAAGGGAATGAGCTAAGTTAAATCGATAGTCAAATCCTTTAAAAGATGGTCCTATTTGAAACAATTTAAGTTCGTTTCGTTTTGCATGACCTGCAGTAAAACAAGAGATGAAACGTCACTTCCCGTTTGAGAAAAGTTTAAGTAGTTTAAAATTGAAACTAAATAGCAAGGAATATCTCAGTCAGCTCTACATAAAATATATTAAATATGTGTTTTAACGAGATCTACGTTTTTGGTGTAGTTAGATTTTCTTTATCCAATACGGTTTAGCAGCTATGCAAGTTTCTGAAAAACTTAGATAGTATAAAGAGGTCCTCAAGAGCTATTTCCAGAAATTTCAAAATATACATTTTACTTTTGATGTAAATATCTTTATTATACGGTAATTTAATCAAAATCGTTAGTCATTTTAGAGAAAAAACATTTTCAAAAACTTTTCCGTGTAAAGGATAGTTTGTGGTGGAGGATGTTCTTGAAAATCTTTGTATCGCATCCTTGGAAGATACTAAACTTAGATAAAAAGTTTTATATTTAGCGGTCTCTTTGTTGAGCTATGCTGTCCAGATAATATGGATTATTATTGAAAATATAATTTGAAGGTGGATTTAATTGTAATTTTATGAAGATAATAAAATGATCATAGCTCTATAATGTGTACACACGGACCTGTTGCAAAACATATTTCCGGTTAAACCTCGACATCGGATGTTTGGGTGGAATACAATACCTTCTCTATTCACTATGTACATTGTACAAATGGGCTAGAGAAAGTAAAAATGAGAAACGACAGTGTGGGTATAATTGAAGTATTCAGGGAAAAGTAATCATCCGCACTTTTCCACTGTTTCACGAGCCGAATTATTTCCTATCCCCAGAATACCTGTGCTGTGGCAAGAGCCAATCTACTGTGTTCCTCAGTTCATGGTCATTGACATGTTTTTAGTGGACCAAACAGATAGAAGTCGCAGGGCTGTAAGACGGATCTCGAGCAGTTCCCATGTGAACTTGGCCAGAAAAAGGGAATTCGACTGTCTCACTGATGTACGGCCACCATCTGGCAATGAATATCAGCCGGCTTAAGTCCTTTCGCAGTCAGAACTCTGATAAACCCTCGCTGATTCTCAGTTGTCGCATTTTGCAATATGAACGCCATAATATCCTCACATGCACGGCTGTGACAATGGACGGAATACACAACACATAATGTGCGGGCTGAGGCAGTACATGGCCTGCCACGGGCCAAAGAGTTATTCAGAAGGGAAGTATAAATCTTTGCTATTAATATACATTGTATCAAGAAGAGGAAATATAAATTTACAGTGAAAATGGGAAGGGAAGGAAGACTTCAAACACGTATAAGTTACGAGCTGGTGGCACTAGATACCGTTAGGGGATGAATAGACACTGCTCGAGGGGAACATAACGGGAGAGAAAACAACCTCACTGTCCAGGCGACTCTGTTTGGGGCACTCGGCGTAGAAGATCGGCTGAAGTAAGATGTGAAACTTGGATGCCTGGTGGAGCCGAACAGGCTACCTGTGAAAGAGAGGGAAGTAGGTATTTTAATATTGAAGAGAGTACGGAACATATCATTGCATCATACAAATAAATAATAATAGTCGCGGGTGAGTCGAGTGTAATTTCATAAGTAGAAAACTATGAGGAATACGCCTGTGATCGACGGCGGATACAGGCCAAACTAAATTAATAAAGCACTTGTATCTTTCCACACCCTGAAAGTGTTTCCATGCTACTGAAAACCCTGAGCTAGGGCACCCACTTACCCGTACCATTCCAATATCCATAACCTGCGCCCGGGGTACGAACCCGTAACCAGTTACCGCCCCAGGGCGCTTACGCATGCGCAGAAGCACGTCTCGCTACTTACCGCAAGTGGGATATTCAAGGTTCAACCAGTATGGTTGTTACGCCGCTTCTTACCTTTTCATTTAAACACCCTCCATACTTTCGTGGTCGACGCTACGTTTCGGTTAGAATGCTTCACTCGTTAGGACATTCTCTGTGTATTGCAATGCACATGTCCTCTACACTTGGCATTTTTGGAGTTTATTTTAAATAAGGTAGGGCATTGAATTTTGTTATATAAGCTGCGAATATGACTTTTCTTAGGCTATACGTATTCCTCAATATTACTTGTTTGGTTTGCCTCGTTTGCGAATAAGAACGCTTTACTAACTGATAACACAATTATTGACTTTTTGGAAAGTGGAGCAGGACAGATTCAGTGTAGGTCGAACAGGGTTACCACGAAGTATAGAAACGAGATTAAGGTTCCAAGGTAAGAAAGCTGACATTGGAATCGAATAGAAACACATTTATTTCGGAATGTCTTTTTATGGTATTAGGATACCTAGCACACATATTAGCACATTTTTATTTCTCTCAAAATAAACTTAATGTAATAAGAATATTTGAATACTAAGATCGAACTATGTTAGAACCAATTCTATGCATAGAATTAGTGAGTATTCAAAACGTAAAATACCTCCCTGTAGAGAAATAAAAGCAATAGTTTGGGTTTAGCACATTCATATCTATATCATTTAAAATGCAGCTGAAGTAAAAAGAAAAAATAATAATGCAAGTGTCATAGTAGTATTTGCATAAACTCTGGCTTGAAAATAACACAACCAAAGAAACGAGAATATAATGTTTAAACCAATATTAAAAAAGAAATAAGAACAACATTTGAAAAATGTTGTAGTATATGTTAAGTACAGTCTACAAAATGTATTCAAATATACTCACAAAATGATAAAGCCAATATCGGAGGTAATATAATTAGAGGCGCAAACAGGATTGCAAATGGTTAGAGCAAGTAAAGGCAGCGTATTCATATTACAACGAATAATTTGTGAAACACCGATAAGTTAGTTTATAAATATATATATATATATATATATTATTGATAACACATAGGCCTTTGATAAAATTAAGACATGCATTATTGATAGCAATAATTGAGGCATTGCACTCCATATTTTTGAAGTAATTATATATGTATAAAAATGAAATATTCATCAATGAACAACAGTTCAATTATCAGGAGCCAAATATTTAAAAATATAAAAATAATATAGGCGTAAGACAAGAACGTTGATAAAATGGTTAGACATGCAATTAATATTACGCCCTTTTATTATCATTATTTTAAAAGAAATGATTATGCACTAACGTCAATGTTTGCAGATGATCTGATTATTATATCTGATTCGGAAGATAACCTTTAGAGGTCAATATAGCATTAATAGAATAGCAAAAGAAGCCCTTATATAAAACTAAAGTATCACAGAGTGTACCCGACAACAAATTGTAGTAGAAAACATTACTGTGGAACAAGGTAAGGAATTTAAATGTTTAGGGTGCAAATCTGGGTTATTAAACAGTTTGAAGTGTTCATTATTTCAATGTCGCTATACAACTTTGTTTGAAAAATAAAGCAAGAAAAGACACAATATTAACACACTATAAATAATGTCCGTAACTTGGATCGTGACAAAGAAAAAAAAAAGCATACTTGAAGTAAGCAAAAGAAATGAGATTTTTAAGAGTATTACTGGCTATAGGAAAATAGACCATCAGAGAAATAATGCTATAAGAAGGGGTTTATATAATATATGTGTGAGTGAATGATGAAACTAAATAATATAAAAGCAACTGGATAAGTCATATGCGTTTAATGAATGGAAATAAATTTAAGAATTATAAACCAATAGGGAAAGGAATATTAGAAGACCCAAAAACGATGACATGAATAAGATGCATAGAATTCTACAGGCAATAATGTCTAATGCGTGAAGGAAGATGATGAGAGAGATTTAACGAACCAGTGAATTGATTTATAGGACCTCAATATATTCTGTGAAGCTTAGATGATTTTATGTATTCAATGACATTATTTTATGTATGCTGCTATACATTTGTCCGGAAACATGCTTGATTTAATCGTCCTGAGTATTTTACGGACAATGTTCAGAAAGCTGTGGTTCCAACCACAGATTTATACCAGGCATCGGACATTTTGGCTCATGATTACCAACACAGTTCGTTCAGAGCAACTGCGAGATAAACTGTATTGCTGCTAAAATCTGAATAAGGACAATGACAAGATAAAAAGGTTTCCTTGAGTGTTATTCGCAAACGGTGTCACCTGTATCGATCATGTATGGTTCAGAGAGCATTGGTTTACCCGGTGGTGGCAGATGTGGGTTTGCGGCCGCATAAACTGAACAACGCTGACAGAGGAGGGTGGAAATTAGACTCGCACCATAGAAAAAATAAGCGCCACTGTTTGCAAACACATTTTAATAAAAACTAACAGCTAAAGGGTTTGAAGTAGGGGGAAAGAAACAGCAAAAAAAGAGATGAAAGGAAAGCAAAACGTGACATTTTTTTACACCATTTCGTTCGCGAATGTAAGTAGTGCACCCGGAATGGTGAAAAGGGAACGGGTAGGAAAATGATATTAGAGGAAAAGTATGAACATTTCCTTTACAGAAGTGTTTTCATACAAAAGAGAAAGGGGGAGGATGAAGGACATTAAAAATATTGTGAGAGCGGAGTAGAACGTAGCGGAATAGAGGAGTCGTGTCTTTTTTCACAGTTTTGCCACTCCGGGCTTAATAATGCGCTAACTCTACAGCTCTTTTTGTAAAGAAGGGGCTCTTTGCGAGAGTCCGCAACAAGTGACTTTTTTGTTTTTAGAGCAAGTCATTAGAGTCTGTGAAAAGTTATTTACCATCCTTTAAAATAAACCTAGAGGAGAAACGTCATAACGAGATTAGATGAGAAGAAACATCCCTGTCATTGACTACATCCTGCAAATACAACACGCTAGCGCTCCGGGCAAGACATATCCCAAGAATAGAGCTCCAGAGAGCTGCCTATATTAGCTGCATCAAATGACAATATACTGGTGTTTAAAGAAGATGCAATACTTAAATTTTGTTTATTAAAGCGCACATGCATTGCACGTAATAGCATATGATGTAGGTAGAGTTTGCTATCTTCATTGCAATGTTTAAAGAAGTAAATTTGCCCTCCCTAGCTTTTACATACTGGCTTTTGTGTGTATGTGTTTGAAAGAGGAAGAAAATCTTCAATATGCTACATAAATGATAGTCCTTAATTAAATGAAATCAAATGAAAATTTTGTTTTCGAAAACGATGCAACTTAAAGTACTGGCATACTTAAAAACTACAAATAAAATAGTATACAGACTATTAGGGATATAAATGCAGATATTTGTATCATAATAAGAAAGTTTAATGAACATTATATTAGTATTTGTCTCCTTGCGGACTTATAATTTTACTTATTAAGAGAGTATATTTTTAGGTTGGTATTATCTCCAAGTTGGCAAGGCACACACAAAATATATGCTTATTTTGCTTGAAACCCTGGGTCGGAAGCCATAGCATTGAGTGTGCGGGCTCGCTATAACGGATGTTGACTCAAACCGAGTGTGTGTTTTCTGCAAGGCCAATGAACTTAACAATATCTAGTACAGTAAGTCGAACGTATAGTGTATACGTCAAGCGTTGTCCATTTTGCCGCACAGTTAAGGCCATGCAAAACACATCCGTTAGTAAATTGTTTTGTGGGAAAACCGTAAGACGAAGAGAAAACAAAAGTCCAAAGCGGATACACATTAGGATACCATTTATCAAAGTATATCTATACACCCATAACACCCTGTATGTCCTGAAAATAGATTAAGAAAATCATAAGATGTCATTTGTGAAACTGAAAAAAATTACAACGTAAGAAAAATCTGAGACACACAGAATTAATTCTTAGGAAATCTTTAGGAAATAAAACCTGAAAAATACAACTGCATTCTTTCATATGTTGAAAACATAAAGTCAAGAAAAAATGTGATGTTTCTCATTACATGCCTTTTTTTTTATTTGTTATTGAAAAATAAAGCTTTGGAAACGATAACTCTTTTATCTACACCATGTTAATCGAGATAAACCTTAGTAAAATGGTATTATAACTTGCTTCCTTATAAGCAGAAGGCAAATAAGGATTAATTTAAAAGTTGTTGCTATACGATTAACATTGAAAGTTGAATCTCTTTCCATGAAAAGCAAAAGAGAGATGAAACGGATGAGAACTTCCCCGTTTGAGAAAAATTAAGGATTTTAAAATTTAATCAAATGACAGAGCGGTCTACAAAAAAAAGCTAAAGAAAAATGAAAAAAAAAAAAAAAAGCTGCATAATAGATAAATTGTGTTTCGCACATTTGATTTTTGACTAATTATGTCCACACGGACACCCACAGACAGACATACACACACATTTACCCTTTTTCTAAAAATGATTTTTTTATTCATAGTCTCAAAATATGTGGTAATTTCCGGTGAAATCTCGATATCAAAATTTTTGGGTGGAATACAATATTTTATCTGCCTAAACATGCGTATAAACAATACTTTATCTTCCCATACATGCGTATATGCATACGTGAAAGAAAAAGTATGAAGCAGTAGAAATCTTAAGGTAATGATCCTATTATGAAAAACTTCTGATGTGTTCCATTCACATGACTTTCTCTACCCATTCTGAAAACAACCTATTTTTACAAAAAATCCATTATCTAAATCTCGCTAATCGAGAATGCTATTAGCAGAAATAGTCTTACTATTTGACTCCTTGTAAGCAGAAGGAAAATATGTCTAAAGCAATAGTCATATATTTTAAAAATCTTATGTATTCCAATCACATGACTTTCGCTACATCTCTGCAACAAATTATTGTTAAAAAGCTTATGCTTATGCTAATCGAGACAAAAATAGCAGAAATAATCTTATTACTTGCTTCCTTGTAAGTAGAAGCGAAATAAGGGAGTACCATAGGTTAAAGTAATAGTCAAAAGCTGGCTGTTTTGTGACAGAAGTTACTTTGATTGTATGGACAGAAGTTGACAAATAGCTGTATGCGAAAAGTTCTTTCAAAGCTGAAACCAAAAATAAGGAATAACTCAAAACGATTAACGCTATGAAAAAAATTATATAGCATGCACTGTATGTTTTAATGTGATCTACATTTTTGTGTCGTAAGTTTTTGTCCATCGATTACGGTTTAGCAGATATGCAAAAGTCCGTAAAATTCATCTAGAGGCTATTCCCAGAAAATTCAATATATACATTTTATTTGTCATGTAACTATATTTAACATTAGATATTTTATCAAAATCATTAGAGCCGTTTTTGAGAAAATCAAAATTTTCGAAAAAAGTTCCATGTAAAGTATAGTTGAGGTGGGAGGATTTTCTTGAGCATCTTCGTGTCGCATCCTTGGAAGATGTCAAATTTAAATACCAAGTTTGATATTTAACGGTCTTTTTGTTTTTGAGCTATGGTGTCTACAGACACACACATACACACACACACGGAGCTTTCCTCCAAAAATGCTTTTTCTGGATTCAAGGGTACTCAAAACATGTATGTCCGGTGAAATCTTGGTATCGATATTTTGGGTGCATTACAATACCTTCTCTATACACTATGTACATTGTACATGTAGAGAAAGTAAAAACTGATCGCTATGTGAACAATTGAAGTTCGGTTCACTTTGCAAATACAGTAGTAAAAAAAGCAAGATGAAAGGAAAGGTAACGCCGTTTGAGAAAATTAAGTTTGAATATGAAATCATAATCAAGCAATATCTTGTTAACGGACAATTCTAGAACAAAAATGCATATAACATAAACTGTTGTTTTGATGTGATTTACATTTTTGTGTCGAAAGCTTCTTGTCTATTTATTACGGTTTGCTAGTTATGCAATATTCAGAAAAATCCATACAAAATGAGTAGGTCTTCAGGAAATATTCACAGAAAATTCAATATATCAATTTTATTTTTGATGTAAATTTCTATGATACATGGCATATTAATTAAAATCATCAGAATCATTTCTGAGAAGGAAAAAATTTAAACAAAAAAATTCCATGTAAAGGTAGATTAGGGTAGGGGCATTTTCTTGAAAATCCTTTTTCGCATCTTTGAAAGACACTAAACTTAAATCTCAAGTTTGTATTTGGTCTTTTAGTTTTTTAAACTATCCTGTCCACACACACGGACCTTTTTCTAAAAATGCCTTTTGTTTTGTTCTCAAGTGACCTCAAAACGTTTATTTCCGTTGAAATCTCATTATCGAATTTTTGGATGCTTCCTTCTCTATATACTGTGTACATTGTACGTAGAGAAACTAAAAAGATGGGCCAAGACGATATTTCATACATAATTGTGTGTGTTTTTTTGAAGATTGGAGTGCCAAGTTTTCACGGATGTTAATGGTTGGTTTGGTGTTATGTTGAATTGAGACTAATGTATAGGAAATATTGTGGAAAATAAATATAAAATATAATAAATAATATTAAAAGGTATGAACGCAGGAATGAAATTAGAGCTTTACATTTCACGGCTTTTCCTTCTGGAAATTACAAGAACGGATTAAGTGCTTCATCACAGTGCATTCGTGTTACGGAGCCTAGGTTCCAGTGTACAATTTCACTGGGGTCTCAAAACATGTATTTCCGGTGAAATCTTGGTATCTATTTTTTGGCTGCAATAATATAAATTTCTAATCACTATGTACATAGTACGTATAGAGAAAGTAGAAATATATTGCATTCCTCAGACCTTTTCGCAGTAAAAGGTTTTCTTTTTCATAGCAACCGTAATTGAGAATCTAAAATCCAAGAGCTGTACACGAGATTACAATTTACCTGATACACAAAAATCAGAAATTTGAATAGCGGGGCAACTAACTTTGAATGTAAGAGATTAAAATAACTAATGATTTGTTACAGTTTTACATCAACGCTTATGATAAGCTCAATAAAACTGAGACACTGTAGGTTACAAGGTTTAGCCATTGGAGCGCCATCCAGAAACTGCACCCCAGCGTGGATTACCACGGTTTAGAGAAGCTAAGTTTATGAAAGACACGCACCGCCAAGTAATGTTTTTACGTTTGGCAGTAAATCATCGAGGAAAGTCTCTCCGTATTATGTTGCAATATTTTTAGTTGATACAGGTTGTTTACTATCTCTGCAGGAGGCAAGAAAGTGAGTTTATGTGACAGGATCGTTATTCCCATTCGAAGGATATATCGTTGCCTATTCTTAGACACTACCCTGTCTGCTTTACTGTGTTAATACTAGGACAGTCATTTCGAAAAGCGTTATCCTTAGGAATTGATAATGCAAGTACGTAAGGTTTGGTGCATTTAATTGGGAGTAAATAACACAGAAAACAGAAAACAATAGGCAGGTCTGTGGTGCTAACCACAGATATATATCTATTGTAATTGAATCTACTTCTGCTAATGACTTCATCAACTGAATTTCTAATTTATATGAAGAATAAACATCAGATAACTGAAAAGCAAATAATAGTCGCTTAAACCATGTTATAGTAATATAGCAATTACTTCTGCTGAAAAGAGGTTAGTTAAAAATCTGATATGTACCATTCACATGACTTTCTCTACACATCTGCAACAAATTACAAAGTTTATGCTTCTATTTACTTCATGCTAATCGACAAACATTAGCAGAAATAGTATTATGTGCTTCCTTGTAAGTAGAAGCGAAATGAGAAAGTACCATAGCTAAAATGTTAGCCAAAAGCTGGTCGTTATGTAACTGAAATTCCTTTGTTTGTATGGGCAAGAGTTAACAAATTCCTGTATGATGAAAGTATGTGTTTCAAAGCAGAAACGAAAAACCAAAAATATCTTAAAAATGATCAACTCCACGAAAAAAATGTAAATGACATAAATTGTGTGTTTTAACGTGCTCTACATTTTTCATGCAGTAAGTTTTATTCCATTTCTTACGGTTTAGCAGTTGTGCACAATTCTGTAACATTCATCCAGAATAAAGTAGTCTTCAGAGGCCATTCCCAGAAAATTCAAGATATACATTTTGTCTGCCATTTTTAATAGATCAAAAATTTCGAAATGTTGTGGTGGGGGAATTTTTCTCAAAAACTTCGTGTCGCATCCCTGGAAGATACTAATCTTAAATACCAAGTTTGGCATTTTACCGGTTTTTCGTTTTTGAGTTATCGTGTTCACAGACACACAGAAACACACACGGACCTTTTTCTGAAAATGCTTTCTTTGGATACAGGGGACCCTAAAACATATATTTCCGGTGAAATCTCGGTATCGAATTTTTGGGTGAAGTGCAATACCTTCTCTATCCCTATGTAAATTGTAAATACGGGGCTAGAGAAAGTAAAAATAACATTAATATGTCTTATTAAAATTATTAATAAATTAATATTTCTTTATTCCACAAACAATACCTTTAAATTGAGTGGAGTTGCATACTTAATGTACATTATTGTATTTTAGGTTTGTTTATTAATAAACTCAGGCTTGTATGTGTGTGTGTGTGTGTGTGTGTGTGTGTGTGTGTGTTTGTGTGGGTACAGAAAGAGAGAAAATAAGACAGACATACATTTTCTAGAGAGAGAAGGTGGAGCTACAATTATTAAAATTATGAAACATTGAAGAGCAAGCATTTATTAGTCTGCGGCAGGTAAGAAAAGCTATGATTATGAAAAGTAGAATGAAAATACTACAATTCTAAGTCCAAATTTTCTTTACATTTTATTTTGAAACACAGGTTCTTGCACAAACCTTAAACGTAATGGACAGGAAACAGCTAGGAGATACTTTAAATCGCATTCTATAAAGCCTGAACTTGATTTTGCTCTTAGAGTTTTGACAGTAACCAAGGAGTTTATATTTTTGACCGTAAGGGCTAGTATGAACTGAATCTAATGATTCAATTAGCCATATTATTGCTCAACATGATAGCTTTACTGTCTGACCTACATTACTGATGATGTGATATTGTTAACATGGATATCAGCAAGTATCCCAAAGTGAAAACAGGAAGTTTACAAAGTTCGTCACAAAGGCAGTCCGGGGAAGATCGAAAGGAAGTTGGAAATGCGGCCGTTAGGGTTTAACGGAGGTCCGGCGTTCCGGATGTTGAGATGTTAATGCAATTTTACATTAGTTTCCCGTGGAGCGCATGCGGAATTAAAGGACCTTTCATTAATCTTTAGCCGGAGACACCTCTATACTTCCCAGGGAATGGACTGCCACGTTAACGATTCAAACACTACCGGTACCAAACCGTGACCAACACTGCCGGGTCCGCATAACACAATACACTACTAACAAAACCAACTTAGCTTAGATGTTTGGTTACCAAAGTGTAAGAAGATAAATTTTCTTGGCTTCAATTCCATTTCTGTCTGAACGGGCACAATGCACTGATGTATGTTGTATAAGAAAATTAATTATTTGCGCAATGATATATTTTCCACACTGAAAATAACATACAAGAAGATTTCATACAAGCCAATGTTAAATCTCCTAAATTTATTACTAATCTAAAAATTTCATGTGTTCCATTCACATGACAAAAATAGCAGAAATGGTTTTATTACTTGCTTCCTGGTAAACAGAAGCCAAATAAGGAGTTACAGCGATAGTGAAAAGCTGTTTGCTATGTGAGTGAAGTTCGTTTGTTTGTATGGACCGAAGTTGACAAAGTGAGAAAAGTATGCCTTTCAAAGCCCAAACTAATAACAAGGATTATTTTAAAAAGACCAACACCATAACATAAATTATGTATTATAATACATTGTACTGTGTTTCTGCGGTAAGCGTCCATCTCTAAGGTTTAGCAGTTATGCAAAATTCCGTAAAATTCATCCATAATAAAGTAGTCCTCAGAGGCTATTCCCAGAAAATTTCAAAGTTTACATTTTATTTCTCAGGTAAATATCTTTAATATACGACATTTTAATCAAAATCTTTAGAGCTATTTTTGAGAAAATAGAAATTTCGAAAAACGTTACATGTAAAGGGTATTTGGTGGTGGTGGGATTTTCTTGAAAATCTTCGTGTCGCATCCTTGAAAGATACCAAATTTAAATAATAAGTTTGATATTTAACGGTTATTTCGTTTTTGAGCTATGCTGTCCAGAGACATACACGCACACACACGTTCCTTCTTCCAAAAATTCTATTTTTTTTTTTTTTTTTTTGATTCAGGGTGACCCAAAACAAGTATTTCCGATGAAATCTCGGTATCGAAGTTTTGGGTGCATTACAATACCTTCTCTATACACTACGTACATAGTACGTGTAGAGAAAGTAAAAAGCGGTTAAATTTATCATACTGACTAGTTTACAGGATTTGAATGGCGCTCATTGTTCTACATCAATGCATACACTTGTTTGATAAAGAGGATAGGATTAGACATTTTCTTCATTATTAGTATGCATCAGGAATTCTTTATAAAATAACAAACTATATGCAATTTCACAGCAAAACAGCTGTAAATAGGGCTTACATGGCGTTTATTTTGATACTAAAATTCAATTAGGCTATCTCCATTAATTTTTGAAAATATGTAATTCATAACAGAAAATTCTGATGTGTTCCATTCACATGCCTTTATATTCTGTAACAAAGTATTGTTAGTTATATAGTTTTATTTATTTCATGCCAATGGAGAAAAATTAGCAGAAATAGTCTTATTTCTTGCTTTATTGTAAGTAGAAGCGAAATAAGGGAGTACCATAGGTTAAAGTGAAAGCCAAAAACTGGTTGCTATGCGACTGATGCTCCTTTGTTTGTATGGACAGGAGTTGACAAATTCCTGTATGAGAAAAGTATAAGATTTTTTAAAGCTGAAACCAAGAAAAAGGAGTATCTCAAAAACGATCAACACCACGAAAAAAATGTATATAACATAAATTATGTGTTTTAACGTGCTCTACGTTTTTTGTGTGTTAAGTTTTTGTCCATATTTTACGGTTTAGTAGTTATGCAAAATTCATCCAGAATAAAGTAGTCTTCAGAAGCTATTCCCAGAAAATTCAAAATATACATTTTATTTGTTAGGTAAATATCTTTAATATATGATACCTTAATCAAAATTGTTAGAGCTATTTTTTATAAAATCAAAATGTTTGAAAAAAAGTTCCATGTAAAGGGTAGTTTGGGGTGGGAGGATTTTTCTCAAAATTTTGTGTCGCCTCCCTGGAAGATATTAAACTTAAATACCAAGTTTGGTATTTTACCAACTTTTAGTTTTTGAGTTATCGGGTTCACTGACACACGGACACACACCAGGACCTTTTTCTGAAAATACATTTTTTTGGATACAGGGGGCCCTAAAACATATATTTCCGGTGAAATCTCGGTATCGGATTTTTTGGCTCATGTATCTGCAAAGAAACAATCACATGGTTACTGTATCATAAAACAATAGAATCAGTATGTAAATTAACTCTCCCTTAATATTAAAGGCGTTCTAGCTTGGGAAATTTAGGAACTTCCACCTGTCTCTGTGGCTTGTCTGCCTGCCGCTTCTATGGATTTATACCATCCGTGCCTCCCGTGAAGCATAGTAACAATACACGCACACACACACACGCACACACACACACGCACACACACACACGCACACACACACACACACACACAAGTTACTGGCTGGCTGAGGTTCAGCCAGAGTGTTTTTGCTGCGTACCCACCCCAAACAGGGTTTTACCGCAGGGTTTTTATTTCGGGATGGGGTGTTAATGATGGCTGCTTAATTTTTGGGATGGGTGAGGGAAAGAAGGAGGTAGCATTTTGCTCCCCAACAAATTTCATTTGGGTGCAGCGACCCTTCTGCACTTCTGGTGTTTGGAGTTTCAAAATTATGTGTTAAAAACATGTTTATAATAATTTTGCAGGTTATAAATTTTGAAGCTGTCACCTCTTGGTGAGGTAGTATTGGAGCTCAGCTTTTGTGCGGCTGTTGGAGTTGCTTCAGTGTTATCTGGTATGCCCGCAAGCCAAGCGGGGAATCCGATGACGCCTGAAGCGGCATGTTATGGGATTATAATCACTAAGATACCTAACCAGGACGCTCTGATGTTGGTTTAACTTTTCGTAAAATTTTGTGGCCCGGCGTCTAATTTCGTCCTCCACATATGGTAGCGAGGAAGCCTCATGCAGCAGCCTCACGGGCAATGCACGGCCCACAGAATAGATGAACCGGAGTGCTCTGTTCTGTGCCCGTTGGAGCAGGAGCAGCCAACTGTCTGCGGCCATGCCCCAGACCTCACAGGCATGAGGGGGATTATCAGCGCCCGGAAAAGGTGTATCTTCAGGCGAACCGGCATCCCGGACTTCAGCATCGGGTACAAGGAGGCGATAGCCCCCCGTTACACACCATAGGTTCATTATATTTGTTATAGGGGAAGGTCGGGTTGTATCGGACATTGGATTGTATCGGTCAAGCAGGGTTACAACTTATATCCCGTAGCAGCACTTGTCAAACCATTAACGTGTGCACTAAGGTAGAATATTGTCACTCTCGCCATTTTGGATCGAGCGGCCAAGGCGTTTTCAAATGACAATCAGATATTTGTTTTCTAGTGCACGAATATAACTTTGGAGCTACGTAGTTTGTCTGGCATTGAGTAGAACAATGTTTTTAGTGTTTTGTTAGATGTGTGGGTTACTAATCTTTATTCTGTATGCGATAAATGTGCCTAGGCCTAACAATGCATATGTTACAAAACAAAGCTTCGGAGTGCAGCGTTCGGGTTGTATCGGACAAATAATCGCAGGGTTTTACCGGACAATATTTACAAGTTTAAATTCTGAATATTATCATTTTATCTTATTAGGATGAAAATCACTTGAAAGAAGCTGTAGAAAAAATTCGACTTCATGAAATGACTATTAAGGAAGTTAGTAAAGGATAATGTGTACCTAAAAGTGCAGTAGGTGATAGACTTCAAGCTCTTGCCTTTGAGTAAAATTGAGTTTTCGATCCTAGTTTGTCAGTATGAAGAGAAACTAAAGTTGAAGCATAATAACGATGAAAGCTGGGAAAGACTTTTACTAATGAATCCACCAGCCTTCGAGTGCAGCAGGTTTCACACTACTTCTATCAATAAATGTTTCAGGGAATCTTGTTTATTCCCACTTACTTCGTTCTCCCGCGGGTAAGTTTAGACAACGAGTTAAAAAGAATGCACCAGTAGGAAGTGTATTCAATGCCCAACCAAACGGGTGGATAAGGGCAGCTGGATTTCTCAAGTGGCTTAAGGTTTTTGCAGAACGGGTCAATCCAACTGAAAAATATCCTACTCTTTTGATTGTTGATGGTCACTCGAGCCACAAAGATTTAGATGTGATCACATTTGCAAAACAAAATCACATCCACATGTTGAGTTTGCGAGTGGGACAAAATAGTCAATAAAACTCAAGTAAAAAGGACTGGTAGACCTGAAGCTGAAGAAAGAGCTCAAAAATCTTGGAACTTGGAGGAAAAATTGCAGGAAAAGACTGGATAGACTAATAGTTTTATCTCCAATAAAACTTTTCAAGAGGACTGGATACAGTGCACTATTTGCAAAGGTTGGGCCCTTGAAAACCGTGCAGATCTTGAAATTAAGTCTTTATTATGAGTATGAGCCGTGTCTTTCTAAAAAAAAACACAAATGTCATCGATTCAATTATTATAATATGATTTTTCTATACTTATAAGTAATGTATAGGAAGTTACTTCTTTTGACATTATTTTGTACAACCATATAAGTTTAGCTGTAAAAAGTTGTTTTATGATTTGAAAAAAAACATTATTTCAAGCGCATCACTGTGTCCGATACAACCCTCAAGAAATCAGAAAGGTCAAAACGCAAGGTTTATAAAACGTCAAAGAGACACCATTAAAGAGGACTTCTAAATATATTGAAAAAACATGAAGTTTTCAATAGCGCATAGCATACATACTCCATTTTAATTGTTAACAAATTTTATAACTTTGGAAAAGCTTAAGTGTCCGATACCTTCCCGTATACAGAATCAGTGCAGCCATTTTATGTAGGCCGCAGATCGCCCATTTAATTGTTTCGCACACAGGGGGTTTCCGTTTCTCAACTCCCGCACACAGACACACGGAAACACGCACGGACCTTTCTCTGAAAATGCTTTTTTTGGATACAGAGAACCCTAAAACATATATTTCCGGTGAAATCTCGGTATCGAATTTTTTGGTGGAGTGCAATACCTTCTCTATACACTATGTACATAGTTCGTATAGAGAAAGTAACAATATGATAGTAGACAACAATTTCCCTTTAAAAAATATAGATTAAAATTTTTTCATTAGATGTTACGTCCATGGGATATCTTTTAATGAAAATGGTTAATGACTTCCATAATGTTTCGTGTTTTTATGAAACCAGGAAAAATGCATTATCTAAGTGGCTTATTTATAATTACAGTAGTGTGTGAAGCTGTGTTATCTATAAGTAACAAAGCGAAATGATACGGGTTTTAAGTATGATTGGTGCAGCTTATATTGTTGGCACGCTAAAAAAACGCATAAAAATGAAACTAATTTCAAGAGTGCTCAACAAACAGAGTGGAAGTACGCTATCATTGTATCTTGTGATTCTACAAATTATGATTTTACATAAATAATTGTCGTAAACAGTGATAAATGTGTTGAATAGATTATTTCAACAAATAATAACTGCGTTTATTTAATGGACTAAAATGTTTATGCCTCCCGCTGCAGATATTTTAAACGATAATTATGGTAATAAACCCAATAATACTAGTTCTAGATTTTAAACACGTTTAAAAGACAAACTGCCAAGTTTCTATAGCTTCTTCAGATTTATTCGGCCTTTGCCGCCAGTGGTTTATCTGAGCATGGCGTGTTTATCATGCATTTCCTCTTGCAGAGAACTAGCGAACGCTGATTAGAAGAGGTGGATATCAACAGTTCCACCTTAGTGTAATGGGACTTGTATCATATCTTTCCAATATTTACATTTGGAACACACGCTTGCGTCTCGTAAATCCACCTTCGCAGCAAATATACTGTTAGGTGACTCAAATAATTGGACGGTTATGCTAACGAAGAGAGTATTAATGGTCCAACATCCCCATTACAATAAACGGGTTTTCACGCTCTTTACAGCATAGAATAAAATAAAAAAGCAAAAACTAAAGAACACACAAAATGTCTTGGTGAAAAACAGTTGTGCACCACCCAGTACATTGACCTGTTTGAGAAGTCGACAAGGTTCAATTCCCCATCTCTCCTTTGAAGCAAGGGCTCCCTTAACTAATAATGATGTCATCATTTAAACTCACTGGCGCATAAGACCGAATAAATCGGAAGACCCAGTAGAAACATCATGTTCTCCGTTGCAGTATGCCTATTGCCATCTGACCTGCTCACTCTTCTGCTTCCGAAGTTTGTTGCTTCCTCTCGAAGGCATAATAGCCCTTGCCTTAGCCGCAGGTGAGATTGCAGATTGTAGTTCAATTTTAGACTAAGGCTCTTTCCTGAGTCTTTCCTATTGGCTACGAAGACAATATGGCTACGTGACAGGTGAATGACAGGTTTTGAGATTTCACCGAAGTTAGGGCACGTTAAGTTGGGTTAGGTGTATGTAAAGGACCTGTATCGAAATAAGGGTTAAAAATCTGATGTGTTCCATTCATCTGACTTTCTCTATATCTCTGTAACAAATTATTGTTAATAAGCTTATCTTTTAAGTATTTCATGCTAATCGAGAACAATTAGCAGAAATATTCTTATTTCTTGCTTTATTGTAAGTAGAAGCGAAATAAGGGAGTACCATAGGTTAAAGTGAAAGCCGAAAGCTGCTTGCTGATGTTCCTTTGTTTGTATGGACAGGAGTTGACAAATTCCTGTAAGAGAAAAGTATGTTTTTCAAAGCTGAAACCAAGAAAAAGGAATGTCTCAAAAACGATCAACTCCACGAAAAAAATGTATATAACATAAATTGTGTGTTTTAACGTACTCTACATTTTTTGTGCATTAAGTTTTTGCCCATCTCTTACGGTTTAGTAGTTACGAAAAATTCATCAAGAATTAAGTCTTCAGAGGCTATTCCCAGAAAATTCAAAATATACATTTTATTTGTCAGGTAAATAACTTTAATATACGATATTTTAATCAAAATCGTTAGTAATTTTTTAGAAAATCAAAATTTTCGAAAAAAATTTCCATGTAAAGGGTAATTCAGGTTGGGGGATTTTTTTTTTCAAAATCTTCGTGTCGCATCCCTGGAAGATACTAAACTTAAATACCAAGTTTGGTATTTTACCGACTTTTCGTTTTTGAGTTATCGTGTTCACTGACACACAGACACACACACACACGGATCTTTTTCTGAAAATACTTTTTTTGGATACATGGGGACCCTAAAACATATTTCTGGTGAAATCTCAGTGTCGAATTTTTTGGTTGAGTGCAATAACTTCTCTATACACTATGTACTTAGTACATGTAGAGAAAGTAAAAATGGACTTTCTGAAAATCGGTTCTGGTTCTGCTTTCCATTGTTTCCATTCGTTCTGTTTGCGCATAGGCAGCCATGTTGGACAATCGAGCAATGGCAGAGTCAAATCTAAAACTGAACTAGAATTTGCAATGTTGCTAGCCGCAGTGCTTAAACCTTTCAGGCTTCTAAACCCTAGTCCTAATTTGCCATCATGGGCTAAGAAAGTCAATGCCATATTCTAATTATGTTTCGACTATCTTGTGTAACGAAATAAATGTTATATTCGCAAAACGGATTGGTTTTATTATCTCCAACTATTTGGCTTATCGAATATAAGATATATTTCAACCTATTCTTCATCCAGTTCTAAGGCATCGCTTGGATAGAACTTGCCTATTCACATACATCATTTAATTTCTGTCTCAATTTTCAATACCTTCAACAGGTGTACCCCTCAAAGGTCTTAAGAGACCGATAGTAGAATGACTGAGGAAAAACAATAAAGGCTGTTTGATATTTTCTCATGGATGTAAAATTAGTGGACCATTGTCATACAGGGAATATTTCGCGATATCTTCATGGTAACAAACACGGTGGAGTCCTTATCATTAGTTATCGAAATTGTATACAAAAGCATGTTTATTAGTTTACAATTTAGAAAATAATGTTGAGAGGGGAAGCTACGTTGCTGCTTGCCCACTCTTCGCTCTTTACTCACCTTGCCACCAGGCAATTACACAGAATCAGTTATCTGCACTGTAGAGGAACTGTGCTGTGTTTATGCGCGCGCACGGACTATCGTTTATGAGCGCGCATAAATATGTATGACGGAAACGTTATCCCTATATACGGAACGCCAATACTCTTTCCTGCGTTCTTTACCTATAATTTCTTGTTATTTACGCTATAAAATTATGCATTTTAATATACTTCATGTTCATCTGCTCTTGTATGTATGTTTTAAACCGCATATAATTGCATATTCTAGATTTTGACACATACTTCAGCATTTCTCCATGCATCCAGAAAATAACATTTATTTTTAACATTTTAAATGTTAAATGAGTATTTAACCCTGGGATAAAATAATAATAAGGTGATAAAAACCTTTCTGTATCATTAATTTTGCAACGGGATCCAGAGTAAATTTATTCTGCTCCTTTAAATTACACAGAACAATTGAGTGCTAAATTGTGCATTAGAGTAAAAGCATGACATTGAAGTTTCATGTTTTTCAAGGTGAATCCCAGATATAGCAAAAGTTTTTAAACGTTGTCAATAACAACACCTTAGACGTGAAAAATCCCTTCTCAACATAAAAAATTTGTGTTAACCAGTATACATAAACTTACACTTGAGCATTTTCAAAAAGTAAAAATATATACTGAAAATCAAATAACAATGATCGAAATGGTGTCTAAGAAAGAATGTAACAGCCGGTACAGAAAAGTGCGTATATAATGAGGTGCGTGTTAAGTTGTTAAAGAATACAATTTAAAAACAGATAATTTACAGCCCCACCCATCGAGAGAAGCAAGTCGTGGTGATGGATAACATTCACCTAGCCTTTTTTCGCAATGATATTTAGCCTCGGGACTAGGATCCAATGTAGTTTTAGATTCTTTGTAATATCAATTCAGTTTTTTACTTCCTCTAGCCCCGTATGTACAATGTACATAGGGATTAGAGAAGTATTGTATTTCAGTAAAAAATTCGATCTGGAGATTTCACCGGAAATACATGTTTTAGGATCCCCTGAATCTAAAAAAAGCATTTTTAGAAACAGGTCCGTGTGTGTGTGTGTGTGTGTGTGTGTGTGTGTGTGTGTATGTGTGCATAGCTCAAAAACGAAAACACGGTTAAATACCAAACTTGGTATTTAATTTTGGTATCTTCCAAGGATGCGACACGAAGATTTTCAAGAAAATCCCGCCCTAACTACCCTTTACATGGACAAATTTTCGAAAATTTTGTTTTTCTTAAAAATGGGTCTAATGACTTTGATTAAAATACCACATATTAAAGTAATTTCTATCACAAAGAAAATGTATATCTGGAATTTTCTGGGAATACTTTCTTAAGGCTTGTTTATTCTGGATGAATTTAGCTTAATTTGGCATAGGCAAAAACTTACTGTAGAAAAATGTAGATCTTGTTAAAATACAGAAATTGTGTCATAAATATTTTATTTCGTGGAGCTTAGCGTTTTCAAGGTATTCCTTGTTATTAGTTTCAATTGTGAGGTACTTATGCTTTTCTCAGACGGAAGTGTCCGTTTTTTTTTGTTCTACTCCTGGCCAAGCAAAGAAGCGATTTGCAATGGCAATCGTATAACGACACCTTTAAAACATTTCATAAGGTAAAGGTTTGGGTTCAAAAAGCATAAATATCCAATTTTCAATATTTTTACTTCCTCTAGCGCATATGTACAACGTATTCTGAGATTTCGCCGGAAATGTATGTTTTGAGACCCCTAAATCAAAAAAGCATTTTAAAAACAGATCTGTGTGTGTGTGTGTGTATGTGTGGACAGCATAACTCGAAAAAGAAAAGTCGGTTAAGTAACAAAGTTGAATTTCAGTATCTCCCAAATAAGGGACACGAAATTTTTCAAGAAAATCTTCCACCCCAAACTACATTTTACATGGAACATTTTTCGAAAATTTTGATTTTCTCAAAAACGCCTCTAATGAATATTGAAATACTGCGTATTAAAATATTTACATGAAACATAAGATATAGATTTATTTATAATTTTCTGAAAATAACCTCTAAAGTCATCATTCAGGATGAATTTTACATAACTGGTAAATCGTAAGAGATAGACAAAACTTACCAACTAAAAGATTTGGATGTCAAAAACACACCATTTTTGTCCTTTACATTTTTTTTTTTTTGTGGAAGTAATCGTTTCCAAGGTAATTCTTATTATTGGTTTCATTTTATAAGACACGAAATCGCTCGCTTCTGTTGTTTTCCTTCCGGTCAATGCTAATTTCAACGACAGTTGATAGAGACAGCCTTTAAAATATTTGACTACCTCTACAGCAAGTACATTCCTTTAGTCCCTTTCTACTTATAAGGAATTACATAAGTAATAAAAACATTCTACTAATGCTTATCTCGATTAGCAAGTAGAAAGAAGAATAACCATGTCTTAGAAGTTTGTAGAGCAGCTAAAGGAGGTTATGCGATTTTTTCATACCCACGAGTACTTTGTTATCTCAGGCAACAAATTGGCTTTAGATACGGTCTAACAAAGTGAATAGATAATTAGGTATGGTATCCAAACTACCCTAAGAGCTGCTGTGGTCCCACACATGGTTTTGATGGGGTCAGCATTTCAGAAACTAATTCACAAGAGATGAAGCTAGTCGCTATTGAAGGCATGTTATGGTGACTGGCTGTATTATGTTGTACAAAGGCCACTGAAACGGTTGGCGGAACACACAACATCACTGACCCACTCCTGTTTCACAGGCCATCTTGTGACCAGCTTGTCCTTTGGTTTTAATACTAACAGAACGTGCTTGTACTAATATACATACATTTGTGTGTGTGTGTGTGTGTGTGTGTGTGTGTGGGTGTGTGTGTGAGAGAGAGAGAGAGAGAGAGAGAGAGAGAGAGAGAGAGAGAGAGAGAGAGAGAGAGATATTCACGAAGGCCTTATGAGGCCTGATCTTACACAAAGGCTTTTATGTACAATTGCGAGAGAACAATCAACTGTTCACATGTATCCAATTTTTACTTTCTCTATACGTACTATGTACCTACCTAAACATATAGAGAAGATATATTCAACAAAGTATATGTTTGAGATTCCTTGGATTAAAAAAAAAAAAAAGCATCTTAGAAAATGGTCAGCGTTTCGGTGAATACATAACTCAAAAACGAAAAGTCGGTTAAATATATCAAACTTGATATTTAGAATCAGCACCTTCCATGGATGAGGCACAAAGATTTGCAAGAAAATCCTCCATAAGCTACTCTTTAGATGGAAAAATTCTCTAAAACGAGACTATTTCTACGTTCTCTATACGCACTAGGTACATAGTGTATCGAGAAGGTATTGCACTCCACCAAAAATTCGATACCAAGATTTCAACGAAAATATATGTTTTAGGGTCCCCTATATCCAAATAAAGCGTTTACAGAAAAAGGTCCGTGTGTGTGTGTGTGTGTGTGTGTGCGTGCGTGTGTGTGCGTGCGTGTGTGTGTGTCCGTGTGTCTGTGAACACGATAACTCAAAAACGAAAAGTCGGTAAAATACCAAACTTGGTATTTAAGTTTAGTATCTTCCAGGAATGCGACACGAAGATTTTGAGAAAAAATCACCCCAACCCAACTACCCTTTACATGGAACATTTTTCGAAAATTTTGATTTTCTCAAAAATGGCTCTAACGATTTTGATTAAAATATCGAATATCAAAGCTATTTTACCTGACAAATAAAATGTATATCCTGAATTTTCTGGGAATAGCCTCTGAAGAGTACTTTACTCTGGACGAATTTTACGGAATTTTGAGTAACTGCTAAGCCGTAAAAGATGCACAAAAACTTACTACACAAAAATGTAGAGCACGTTAAAACACACAATTTATGTTATACATAATCTTTTCATAGAGTTCATCGTTTTTGAGATATTCCTTGTTTTTGATTTCTGCTATGAAAAACTTCAGTGACATAGCAACCAGCTTTTGACTATCACTTTAACCTATGGCACTCTCTTATTTTGGTTCTACTTACAAGGAAGCAAGTAATAAGACTATTTTGCTATTTTTTTTTTTTTTTTATGATTAGCAGGAAGTAAATAGTAGTATAAGCTTTTTAAGAATAATTTGTTGCAGAGATATAGAGAAAGTCATGTGAATGGAACACATCAGATTTTTATTTACACCATGCCAATCGAGATAAGCATTAGCAGAAATTGTCCTATTACTTGCTTCCTTGTAAGTGTAAGGGAAATATGGGAATACAGAAGCCTCAAGTGATAGTCAAATCTTTTAAAATCTGACTGTTATGTAAGCAATTGAAGTTCGGTTCGCTTTGCAAGACCAATATTAAACAAAAGAGAGGTCAGGAAAGGTACTCCCGTTTGACAAAAGTTGGCGTTTAAAAATGAAACCAATAACAAGGAATATGTTGGAAACGGTTACCTCTACAACAAAAATGTATATAATATAAATTGTGTTTTGACTAGATCTACAAGTTCTGTGAAATATTTTTTTGTCTATTTCTTACAGTTCGTTATTTATACAAAATTCAACGACATTTATTCAGAATGAACAGGGCTTTAAAATGTACTCCCAGAAAATTCAGTATATAAATTTTATTTATGATGGAAATATCTGTAGAATAAAATGCGTTAATCAAAATCTTTAGAGCCGTTTTGAGAAAAACAAAAGTTTCCAAAAAATTCCTTTTCTTGAAATCTTCATGTCATACCCTTGAAAGACACTAAAATAAATATTAAGTTTGGTATTTAACGGAATTTTATTTTTTGATCTATGCTGTCTACAGACACACACGGAGTTATTTTGTTGCACTCAGGGGGCTCCAAATATATATTGCAGATGAAATACAATATCTTTTGTATTCACTATGTATATAGTACTTGTATAGAAAGTAAAAATTATTCTGGCTGCTTCCATTTAAATTCGGCTTCACAACAGAGAAGAAATCGCAAATAAAGACAAAAGAAGATGACACTCCCACATGCGATTCTACCAAAAAAAAAAAAAAAAAACTGGTTTGTTCCATTCACATGACTTTCTCTATATCTCTGCAATAAATTATTTTTAAAAGTCTATGCTTCTATTTACTTCCTGCTAATCGAGAAAAAATTAGCAGAAATAGTCTTATTTCTTGCTTCCTTGTAAGTAGAAGCGAAATAAGGAAGTTACATAGGTTAAAGTGATGGTCAAAAGCTGGTTGCTATGTGACTGAAGTTCCTTTGTTTGTATGGATACGAGTTCACGAAGTGGTGTATGAGAAACGTATGTGTTTTATAGCTGAAACCAAAAACAAGGAATATCTCAAAAACAATCAACTCCACGAAAAATATGTATATAACATAAATTGTGTGTTTTAAAGTACTCTACATTTGTTGCATGGTAAGTTTTTGCCCATCTCTTACGGTTTAGCAGTTATACAAAATTCCGTAAAATTGACCCAGAATAAAGTAGTCTTCAGAGCCTAATCCCAGAAAATTCAAAATATATATTTTATTTGTCAGGTAAATATCTTTAATATACGATATTTTAATCAAAACCGTTAGGCCCATTTTTTAGAAAATCAAATTTTTAGAAAAAAGTTCCATGTAAAGGGTAGTTTGGGGTGGGGGTATTTTTCTCAAAATCTTCGTGTCGCATTCCTGGAAGATACTAAACATAAATACCAAGTTTGGTATTTTACCGACTTTTCGTTTTTGAGTTCGTGTTCACAGACACACGAACACAGACACACACACACACACACACGGTCGTTTTTATGAAAATACTTTTTTTGGATACAGGGGACCCTAAAACATATATTTCCGGTGAAATCTCGGTATCAAATTTTGGGTGCAGTGCAATACCTTCTCTATATACTATGTACATAGTGCATATAGAGAAAGTAATAAAATGAAAATGTTTGCCTCGAATAACCTTGTTAATCTTTTGCTTTAAAACAAGCAGCAGAATCTATACACTGGTTCACCCACTCAGCTGAGTACAGCCCGCACTGGGGAAAATGTGTGTCACCGTGGATGAAATGGCAGCTGTCAGGGATAAAAGTTGTGGATCAGGGCAACATATTATTCATGAGCCACTGCAGTACAATAAAGCTGCCTGAAGGACGATATCACTCCATATTACACATGAAATGACAATCTCGACGTGCCGATGCTTTCGATATATGTTTACAGCACAGGAATGCTTTATTCACGTTCAGCATTTTTATTGAAAACAACATCTATAATTATCTTTGAACGCACAGATTACTTTCGGGGGTCCAAAAAAATACCAAAAGAAACTTTTCTCTTTGTCTACTAGGGGAGTATTTATTCTATTTTACCCAAAATTTCGATGACAAAGTTTCACCGGAAATGCGTGATTTGCGAATTTTAATTAAAGATAAATCTGATGTGTTCCATTCACATGACTTTCTCTACATCTCTGCAACAATTTTTTCTAAAAAGCTTATTCTTTTATATAATTCATGTTAATCGAGAAAAAAACTAGCAGAATAGAATTATTACTTGCTTCCTTGTAAGTAGAAACGAAATAAGGGAGTACCATAGGTTAAAGCGATAGTCACAAGCTGGTTACTATGTGACTGAAGTTCCTTTATTTGTATGTATAAGAGTTGGCAAATTACTGTATGAGAAAAAGTAAGTTTTTCAAAGCTGAAATTAAAAACAAGAAATACCTAAAAAAAAAGAGAAACAAAAAACAAAAAATCAACTCCACGGAAAAAATTGTGTGTTTTAACGTGATCTACATTTTCTGTGTGATAAGTTTTTGTCCATCTCGAACGGTCTAACAGTTATGCAAAATTACATAAAGTTCACCCAGAATAAAGTAGCCTTCAGAGGCTACTCCCAGAAAATTCAAGATATACATATTGTTTTTCAGGTAAATATCTTTAATATACGATATTTTAATCAAAGTCGCTATAGCCATTTTTGAGAAAATGAAAATTTTCGAAAAATGTTCCATGTAAAGGGTAGTTTGGGTGGGCGGATTTTCTTGAAAATCTTCGTGTCATATCATTGGGAGATAGCAAAATTAAATACAAAGTTTGGTAGTTAACGCTCTTTTCGTTTTTCAGCTATACTGCCCCACCCCACACACGCACACAGACACATTCATTTAGACATATAGACATTTACTCCCTTATTTCGTTTCCAATTACAAAGAAGCAAGGTATTTCTGCCAATTTTTTCTCGAGTAGCATGAAGTAAATAGAAGTATAAGAGACGGAAGGTTGGCAACAAGCTTGAAAGACTGAAGAAAATTGTTTATCTCAAATTATTACTGTTTTAAACAAATTAGTACGTATTTCATATAAACTAGATATTTTAATTTATTCTTTATTGTGTTAGTGTGTTATAATCCTGTTAGTGAATGCGGGGATTGATTAATTGGTGTTATTTGTGAAATATTGGTTTCACATATTGTGCCATCAGGAGGCCGTGATTATGAGGTTAAAGGTAATTATTCTCATAATTTTAACGGTGCTTAATCACTATTTAATTCAATTATACAGCGACGGATGCCGAAATGGCTGACGATGGGATGACAGTATTGAAGATGCTTACCAACTACTACTAAATGTACCGCAAGCTACCCAGAATTTGAAACTAAAAACTAAATTAGAGCAAGAGATAATGACAGCGATAAGTATAATGAGAAAGGCTGCAGCAAAGTTAAAAAATGACATGAATGATAAAAATGAAGAATTAAAAAATGTAGGCACTGAACTGAAGAAAGCAAATGAACAGCTGAAAGTAAGAGGAGGTAAGAATTTGACGCCATCTGATGCTGCAGCAGGCATACAACCGCACTCCATACTGGTACCTGATGGAGGAAGGAGTTTCTCTGACGTCGTAAGAGGTAAGTCAAGTGTTAGTGATGAAAATTCATACAAATTATTTGTGAAGAGCAAAAATAACCAAAGTGCTGAATACATTAGAAACCTGATTAAAACTAAAGTTAATCCTGTTCAAATGAAAGTGGGCATCAAATCCTATAAGTCAATGAGAAATAATCAGTTATTGAGTCTTCCAACAAAGATGAAGTTGCTGTTATGTACAGCAAAATAAATAAAAATTGCGGAGAAGAACTGGAAGTAAAAAATTAAAGCGCAGAATAATTATTTTCAATGTAGGAGATGATTCCTTTTGACGATGCTACTGAAGCTCTAATAGCGCAAAAGGAAGTTCTGCATAGCTGCGAAGAAGAACTGAAACCAATATTTGAATTCTTAGACAAAAAGAAAAACATGAATCTTGTTGTTGAAATCAACCCAAAAATAAGAAACAATCTATTAGGCAAAAAAATTAAATTTGGTTGGAATATGTACGCAAGGGCAGATCACAATAAAAGTTAACCGTTGTTTTAAGTGCTCAAAATATAATCATCGTGCACAAAACTGTACTGGAAAACAAACGTGCCCTAAATACACAGAAGACCATATGTTGAAGGACTGCAGAGCTAAAGAAGAAAATTATAAATGTATTAATTGTATTATTATGTAAAGTATAACAAAGCTAGTACTATTGATGTGAATCACTCCGCGCTCGATGAAAACTGTCCCAGCCATCAAAAAGCGCTAGGAAGACACTTCTAAATATTGATTACTAAAATGAACAACTATGACCTAAAAGTTTATCAAATTCATTTACAGCATTCTAGAACAGCCACCAGTAACATAGTGCAACTAATAAATGAATCCATCGTTGAGGTAACTTGCATATAAGAACCATACATAATTAATAACAAAATAGCGGGAATTCCTAAATCAATGAAAACATATGCGTACAGCAATAAAAAGAAAAGAGCAGTCATAATAATTAATAACAATAAGCTTGATGCCACACAAATAACACAATGTTCGGACGAAGACTGTGTGTTAATTGAAATTCATTATTAACAGGAAAACGTTTTTCATTTTAAGCATGTATTTTGATTATGTAAAAAATATAGAAACACCATAAAAAATAAACAATTCTAAAATATACCAAAAGGTGTGGTATAATAATTTCAGCTGATACTAATGCAAGAAACAGACTATGGTTTGATAAAATAAATAACGAACGCGGTAGAACACTGGAAGAATTTATCACATCTACGTCTTTGCACATAATTAACAAGAACATAGCAATACCAACCTTTGAAACGGCACGAGCTAAAAGCTGGATTGCTTTAACTATCACTAATAATCAATTCCTCCCACATATAACGGAATGGAATTAGGGAGTGGAAGAAAGCTGCTCAGACCACAAAATATTATCAATTAAGATTGTCAGTATGTCCCAAAACAACATTAAACATTTCACAGGCATAAAGTACGTAAAGATTTATGAAGATTATAAAAATTTTGATAAAATACTAGAAGAAAATTTTCGCACAACATTTAACAGTAATAAATACAAAGAGAATCTAGACGAAGAACTAAAAATAAAAGAACATCTAGTTCAACAATATCATAATGGAATATTTGAGGCATGCAATGGAGCATTTCGCTTAAGTAGAACAAGATCCAAGAAAATTAAAGGAAATTCAGTACAATGGTGGAACATCGAATTAACAGTAATGAGAAAGAGCATAAATGCATTACGACGACGCTATCAGAGAACTTTTAAGAACTAAATATTCAGAGAACAGCGAAAACGACTTTACATGGAAGCTAATCGAAACTATCAAAAATTAATAAAAGATACAACATTAAAATCCTGGAAGAATGTTTGTAGCGTCACGGACGAAACCAACCCGTGGCATTTAGTGTACAAGATAGCTGCATGCAAAATGAAAGAAAAAAATCATACTCACCACTATCAAGAAAAAGATGGCACATATACTAAAGACACAGAAGACACACTAAATCATATGATGAATTATTTTGTTCCAGAAGATGAAAAGCACAATGGTTACGATCACCATAAACAAATAAGAAGAAGAATTACAGAATATTTGGATACTCCTATCGACGTGGATTTCATACAGGAGGAAATCAGAAGAGTAATTCATCACTTTAATCCTAAGAAAACATCAGGAGAGGACGGCCTATCCAGTGACATTATCTTGAGGGTTTTTCAAAAATTCCCCCAATTTACTACTGCAGTGTACACTAGCTGTGTTAAAAAAAGACAAGTTTCCAAAAATACGGAAGCGATCTACAATAATCGCAATAATTAAACCTGGGAAACAAGGCAGTAAAGATGCTTCAAAATACCGGCCCATCAGTTTAATCAACATAGGCGTCAAAATTCTGGAGAGATAAATGATAGATAGAATAACGCATTACATGCAATCAAAAGAACTATTCAGTCCTCGTCAATTCACTCTGCAAAAGTGCACAATAGATGCAGTAATGGCAGTTAAACAATATGTAATTACATAACCTTAATTAGTTTGGATGTGCAGGGCGCTTTTGATGCAGCATGGTGGCCGGCAATTTTAGATAACTTAAGGAAAGTTAGATGTCCCAGAAACCTATACGCATTAACCTAGAGCTACCTTAAAGACAGGCGAGCAACTTTAAGCATAAATAATTACAGAACTGTAAAGGCAATGGAAAAAGGGTTCCCACAAGGTTCGTGCTTTGGTCCTGGTTTTAAGAATACCTTGTACAATCCTCTTCTCCAATTGGAATATACAAAAATACTCAATCACATTTGCTGATGATTTACTTGTTATGAATAGAGGGAGAACTATATTGGAGGTTGAAAATTATGCGAATCAAAATATAAACAAAATTGAACGTTGGGTTTGAGATAAAATTATATTCAATGAGACAAAGTCGAAAGTATTAGTAGCTACCAGAAAGAAAACAGACGTGAGAACATAAATATATACGTAAACAAGAAGACAATGGAACAAGTTGAACTAAAATATCTTGGAATTTATTTACACAAAAAGTTCAAATTCAACACACATATAGATCATGTACATGATAACGCAATAGCCTTAACACACATACTCTCTAAATGAGCGAAACTAAACTGGGGCCTAGGAAAGAACGCACTATATATTATTTATTAAGGAGCGCTAGAACCTCTCTTAACTTATGGAACACCAAAATGGCATGAAGCATTAAGGCGTTCCAAAAATGTTAAATTTCAACGAGTACAACGATATTAAATGTTAAAATGACTAAAGCATATAGAATCATTTATTGCTTCTTGCATTCTAGCAGACATTCAACCTATTGATATTACGGTATTTGGCAAAGCAGAACTATATAGATTAATACATGAAGAAACAAATTATGATTTACCCATAGGTCCAAAAAATTGGAATCACCCTGCAGAAAATATAACTATTCAAGAAACTCATACCCGATAGAAATATTTACAGACGGAGGCAAATCAGAAGAAAACGTAGCAGCAGCAGCAATATTTAAACGCGGAGCTCTCATTCGTCAATTAAAACATGGATTATATTCAAAATGTACTAATAGCCAAGCTGAACAGGCAGCTATCTGGAAAGCCCTAAAGGAACTTCAAACAATGGAAGAACTATCGAAAGAAGAAAGAACTGCAGCCATATACACCAACAGTAGAATCACACTATCTCTATTAAAAGAAAGCAAGAAACACAATACATTAATAAATAATATTCATAATGCTGGTAAGGTGCTACAACGACGTTACTGGACGATTCACTTCAATTGGGTGAAGGCTCATGTTGGCACCGAAGGTAATGAATTAACTGACAGATTAACTAAAGAAGCCTGCACAAGAGAAGAAATAATATATAATCAAATTCCCAAATCCACCATCAAATCTGAAATTAAAAGGGCAGGTATCGATGAATGGCAGACTAGATGGAATAGCACCACAAAAGGAGCAGTAACTAAATCCTTTTTTTCGCTAATTAAAGAAAGATTGAAAATGAATCTCCCAACAATTCCAGATTTTACAGCTATTTTGTCAGGCCACGGGAAAACTAAATCATATTTACATCGATTTCATATAATAGACGACCCTGCGTGCGAATGCAATAGAGCCCAACAGACAGTGAACCATCTAATATACGACTGCATAAACATAGAGCATCAGAGAGCAATATTAATCAAAGAAGTTACTCAGAATGGAGATACCTGGCCTGTCAGAAATCAACAGCTAACATCCCGGTATTCACGAAGTTTTTATAAATATATTAAATCCATGGATATATAAATCAAATAGATGTATAAATAAATTGTATAATTATAGAACGTAGAGTAATTTTAAAAATAAATTAAACAGTCAAATGCAGTAATATAAAACTATTTTAATGACATTTGACTGCAATGAGTTTATTTCTAAAACAAAATTTAAGTTTAAATTATATATTATTATTATTTATTGAAATAATTGTTATATTATAATGACAAACAAATGTAAAAACTTGTGTGTTGATAGCATTTACTAATGTCACAATGCATGAAATGTTATCGTTGTAACGGGGCATGCAGATGAATATTTAAAAAAACAAAAAAGAATAAGTATAAGCTTTTTAACAGTCTTCCAAGGATGCGACACGAAGATTTTGAGAAAAATCCCCCCACCCCAAACTACCATTCACATGGAACTTTTTTCGAAAATTTTGATTTTCTTAAAAATGGCTCTAACGGTTTTGATTAAAATATCATATATTAAAGATATTTACCTAACAGATAAAATGTACATCTTGAATTTTCTGGGAATAGCTTCTGAAGACCTGTTTATTCTGGATGAATTTTGCTTCATTTAGCATAACTAGTAAACCGTAAGAGATAGATGAAAACTTACTATACAAAACTTTAGGTCTTGTTAAAATACACAAGTTATGTCGTATACATTTTTCTCGTGGAGCTTACCGTTTTCGAGGTATTCATTGTTATCAGTTTCAGTACTTTTCTCAGACGGGAGTGTCCGTGTGGCCAAGAAAAGAGCGATTTGTAATGACAATCGCATAACGACAGCTTTTAAAACATTTGACTATTGGTTTAGCCTAGTGTATTCCCTTATTTTCTTCCTACTTATACGGAACTAATTAATAAGAACATTGTGCTAATGAGTACCTCGATTAGTAAGGTGCAGAAACAAGAAGAATCTTGTGTAGAACAGCTAGAGAAAGTCATGTGAGTGTATCACATCAGATTTTTACGACAAAATTTCACTGTTCGGTTTGTCCCATTATGAACGGCACAACCACAGTTGATTGTGAATGAATGCATATAGTAGTGAGAGGCGAAAGATTAACAAGCCCATATGGATTATTTTATGGTTAGTCTCCTCTTCAGAGAGGGGATTAGTTGCTTTGGCGTCTTCTTATTCTGCTTGTGCTAATATGTTGTTAGGTGCTTTACCTCGTTAGATGAGGCCATAATTGTGTGTGTGCGCGCGCACAGGGTTGTGTGGAAATGAGACTCCAATTAACGGAGAGCCGTTTCATGGCGACATACAGCTGACTTGTCCGGGTACCGTGGGAAATGCTATTACCGTCCGTACGGTGTTTATCCAGTCACAGACACAACTTGGTCCACACGCAATTCACAGCAGTTCAACCGAAAGCAATCGCATTGCACCTGAAAATGATTAGGTCTTAATCGTTTGCTTTGTGTTCTCAACGTTACACGTTCAACCTCTTTTCTCAATAAACGCGTCTGGATTACAGGGAAAGGTCTGCGGTCAAAGGTTCCAATATCCCCATAGGTATGGGTGAAAATCCATTTGTCTAATTTTGAGCTAATGCTTAATTTATTGGGAGGATAGGCTTTTGTTCATTTTTACTTTCTCTACACGTACTATGTACATGGTACATAGAGAAGGTATTGTACTCCACCCAAAAATACGATACCGATATGTCACCGGATCTAGGTATATGTTTTAGGGTCCCCTCCATGAAAAAAAAAAGCAAAAAGGTCTTGGTATTTAAGTTTAGAATCTTACAGGGATGCAACACGGAAGATTTTGAGAAAAATCCCCCCACCCCAAACTACCCTTTACATGGAACTTTTTTCGAAAATTTTGATTTTCTTAAAAATGACTAATTATTTTGATTAAAATTATAGTACATTAAAGGTATTTACCTGAAAAATAAAATGTATATTTTCAATTTTCTGGGAATAGCCCCTGAAGACTATTTTATTCTGGATGAATTTTAAGAACTTTTGCATAACTGCTAAACCGTAAGACATGACAAGAACTTACCACACAACAAATGTAGAGCATGTTAAAACACACGATTTGTAAAATATAATTTTTTTTCCTGGAGTTGATCGTTTTTTAGATATTCGTTGTTTTTGGTTCCAGCTTATAATTTTATCATACAAGAATTTGTCAACTCGGGTCCATACAAACAAAGGAACTTCAGACTCCCTTATTTCGCTTCGCTAATATTTTCTCGATTAGCATGAAGTAAATAGAAGTAAACGCTTTTAACAATATTTAATTGCAGAGATGTAGAGAAAGTCATGTGAATTGAACACATCAGATTTTTACTCAATACTGCCCTCACTAAACGATTCAGTACTCCCCTCACTAACCAAAGTAGATCTACAGAGAAGCTGAAGTAGATTTGAAAAATCAAGTGTGTCACATAACTTTCTCTATCCTCTATCGTTTATTAAAGGGTTCGCAAATTTGTCTTAGGCATCTTACTTTTCTATCTACTTCATTTGAATTGGAGTAAACTTTACAAAAAAGAAAGCTATATTGCACATTTCCTTTTATACACAAATAGTCAAGTGTTTTACAACTGGATACGATATGCTACCCTAAAAGCTCCATATTGTTTCAATGCAATCCAGAAACAAATGAATATTATAACTTAAGAATGACAAAATGAATGAAACTTTCGAAACATTGATAACAGGTTTTCTTAGAAATGGCTTACGGCACAAAAAGGGATTATTGGAAAAAATACTGTGTTTTAAAGAGATCTATGTGTTTTGTTTAGTACGTTTTTGTCTATCGCTTAACCTTTAAAAGTTAAACAAGTCTATAGATAATTATTTCAGAATGAAGATTATTTCACGAGTTATTCCTAGAAAATTCAAAATATGCATTGTATTTATCATGCATATATTGAAATAAATGGTATTTTACCATCGTTGTATATATATAGTTTTGAGAAATTCGAAAATTTCGAAAACTTTCCCATGTATAGGGCAGTTTGGGATTGAAGTGCTTCTTGAAAAAATCGTGTCACAGCATTGGAAAATACTGACTGAATTTAAATATCAAGCTTGGTATGTAACTATGTATTTTGAGTTTTGCTATTCACACACACACGCATTCACAATCACACGAATATTTTCCTATTTTTTTAATGCATGGCTTCTCAAAACTTGTAAACGTGCATTTTCGATGAAATCTGGGATTCCTAGTTTTGAGAGAATGTAAAATTTAGGTCAGGATCTTTGATATTCTAACGAGACACTCTACTCTAACCTATCGCGACAAGGCCTATCGGGCGTATTTAAATGCCACCCATTCGGTTCCTGTATACGGAAAACCTCCATTAGGATTTGAGATAATACAGGACGGTAGCATTTTAAAAATATACGACATGAAAATGCCTTAAGCTAAGACTAAGGTATTAGCGATGGAGGGTAAAGTATAAGACAGAAAAAATGGTTATTGAGGGCCAAACTATAGAGCAACTGCGACGTTTTAAATATCTTGGGTGTAATCCAAATGCTGAAAAATCTATCTAGAGGAAAATGTACAGTAGTGTAATCGAATAAGTTGAATAATAACAAAACATATTGGAAAAAATCTGATGTGTTTCCATTCACATGAGTTTCTCTATATCACTGCAACAAATTATTCTATTTCCTTCATTTAATGCAGCAAAAATTAGCAGAAATAGTCTTATTACTTACTTCCTTGTTAGTAGAAGCGAAATAAGGGGGTACCATAGGTTAAAGTGATAGTCGAAAGCTGGTTGCTCTGCGACTGAAATTCCTTTGTTTCTATGGACACGAGTTCACAAAGTCCTCTATGAGAAAAGTACAAGCTTTTATAGCTGAAACCAAAAACAAGGAATATCTCAAAAACAATCAACTCCAAGAAAAAAATATATATAACATAGATTGTATGTTTTAAGGTGCTCTACATTTGTTGTGTGGTAAATTTTTGTCCATCTCTTACGGTTTAGCAGTTATGCAAAATTCCGTAAAATTGACCCAGAATAAAGTAGTCTTCAGAGGCTATTCTCAGAAAATTCAAAATACGCACTTATTTGTCAGGTAAATATTTCTAATATACGATATTTTAATCAAAACCGTTAGAACCATTTTTTAGAAAATCAAAATTTTCGATAAAGTTCCATGTAAAGGGTAGTTGGGGGTGGGGGGATTTTTCTCAAAATCTTCGTGTCGCATCCTTGGAAGATACTATACTTAAATACCAAGTTTGATATTTTACCGACTTTTTGTTTTTGAGTTATCGTGTTCACTGACATACGGACACACGGACTCGCTCATAGGGACCTTTTTCTGAAAATACTTTTTTTGGATACAGGGGACCCTAAAACATTTATTTCCGGGGAAATATCGAATTTTTTGGTGGAGTGCAATACCTTCTCTATACACTATGTAATTAGCACGTATAGAGAAAGTAAAAGTATGTGAAAGATGTTAAAATAAGAATGATTCCATGATGAGCTATCGGAGCCTATACTTCTGTGTGGAAGTGAAGCAAGATAAAAAGGGAATTATTGAAGTGTTTCAGATCTGTTGAAAATGTTAACTTACTAGACAAAAATAAAGACATTGAAATACGAGCAAATTAAAAACTGAAAGTATACTGGAATAAATTGATAATTATCAAAGAAGATGGCACCACAATGTGCAAAAAGTCTCCTTTGATACACCACTAAGTTAAGCTTTATCTTATCACCCTATTGGTAAGCGTGACCTGGCTCAACCAAGAACGTGGTGAAGAGACAATGTTAGCCAGGAAACGGTACAGCAACGACTCATTCCATGTCGGGAAGAAGAAGGAAAAGGGGAAGGGGTAGAAATGCAATAAGTATATACACTGTGTGAGTAAAAAGTGGACCATTCCCTCAGAAGGTAGTGGTGTTTTTATCTTCTTAAGATTTCAACCTCAGCTAACTCAACTTTGACTTCCCTTAATATGATCTCTCTATGTGTCTGTCCTAAAAACCAAACAGGGATATAAGAAATAACCAATGGAAAGATACTATATTTAATATTTTTGAAATATAAAAGTGGGTCACACACCTCTGGCATGTAGATACTTCTGTTTTCGTGTGCCTATGAACACTATAACGTGGTGGATAGGTAGAGTCAGACTGAAAAATTCAATTCCAAAGCAGGGATTTGAAGCACGGATCTCTAGCCGATTGCTCTACCACTGATCTACCACGGCAATATGCCGGCATGCCATTAAACTTCTCAACTACCCTCATGTTTACCAATAAACCACAAGATGTTCTGAAATTATTTTGAGATGACAATCCCAATGGCAACATACAATGGTGTAAGTACTTTAAGTCCGAGAATTCATCAATTGGTATTAATTTATTTTTTTTTCACACAAGCCGTGTTTAGAACAGGAGTCGGATAGTAGAGTCAGACTAAAAAATTCAATACCATAGCCGGGATTTGAACCACGGATCTTGAGGCAGTATTTATATGTTATTCACAAAATCTGCCGACAATTTATGAGTTTTATGTCATGTTTATAATATTTGATGTTCAATTGTTTTTATTCCTTTGCTTCCGAAATTGGAATCGCGGGGTGCAAATGTTTATTACTCCTTGTGCTTTCGTCGCATTTAAGTGTTTGGATTTTCTCGATGCGATTTTGTTTTTCAACAGTATCTATAGTTACGTGTTGATTTTCTGGCGGGTGGCTTCTTCTCGCGTAATGGAAAAGGCCGTTTAGAGATAACGCGTAAAAATATAATTCGTATTGAATTATACGCGCCCATGGACTCGCAGCGTTCAACAAAGTAAAGAATTGCATCGAGCGATTACAGTTTATCTTTGGAACTGTAAAATAAACTGCGATTCTACAAAAATCCTAGCGACTTATTATTTAAGAAGCCGCCAGGTAGTCTGGATCTGGGAAGCCCAACAAGCCCGGTAAAAATACGCCCTGAGAAGAGTCAAAAAGTAAAGCTTAAGCGCAAGTAGACTTAGAATCCAACATTGCACGAGTGCTTATAGAAGCTCCACATATAAATGCTTCAATCTCCCATCTCTAGTTGGGTGCTCTACCGTTGAACTACCATGTCAACATGCCGGCATAATATTGAACCACAAGGTGATCTCAAATTATTTTGAGATGACAATATTGGTACACCAAGAATCCTGGGACTTAAAATACTTGCAACATTGTAGACCGCCATTCGGATTGCTATCTCAAAATAATGTTAGATCACGTTGTGGTTTACCGGGAAACATGCGAGTCAGTTGAGCAGTTCAATGCCATGCCGGCATGTTGCCATGGTAGCTCAGTAGTAGACCAACTGGCTAGAGACCGGGAGAGCCATGGTTCAAATCCCGGCTATGGCATTGAATTTTTCAGTCTGACTCTACCTATCCAACTGCTGTCCTACAAACGGCTTGTGCGAAAAAAAAAAAAAAATAATAATAATACCAATTGACCGTAATAGTTGGCTATACTATGAATTCTCGAACTCAAAGTACTTGCACCATTGTAGGTTGCCACTGGGATTGTCATCTCAAAATAATTTGAAATCACCTGGTGGTTTATCGGGAAGCATGCGAGTCAGTTGAAAAGTTTAAAAAAATTTAATTGGCGTGTTATTTATGGACGTTCTTTAACTGCTGTGGTTCTCAGCGTCTAATTCAAAATTGTGCAAAGACCGCTTATTTTTGCTCAGAGGCCTCTCTATCAGGCTTGAGGTTCTTTTACGTGCCGTAAATATACGACAAGGGACCAAGGGCTTTACTTCCCTTCCGAAGGAAGCCATGTTAAGGACTTTTAGGCCCGAAAAAATCCATCGTCCTCCGCCATGAAGGGCGACTGAGAAGTTTAATGTCATGCCGCATGTTGCCATGTTAGCTCAGTGGTAGAGAAACCGGCTAGAGACCGGGAGATACGTGGTTCAAATCCCGGCTATGGAATTGAATTTTTCAGTCTGACTCGCCTATCCATCACGTTATGGTGTTCATAGGCACACGAAAATAAAAGTATCTACATGCCGTAATTGGTTTAGTCTTTCTTTGTGTACTAATCGTAGGGAATCTTTTACACGGAGATGTGTGATCCATGCTTATATTTCAAAACAATTAAATATAGTAATCTTCCATTGGTTATTTCTTATATCCCTGTTTGTTTTTCAGGGCAGACACATAGAGAGGTCATATTAATAGAAAAAAGAATTAAATGAATACCATAACGTGATTTTTAATTATACCTTATATCTGTTTCACACTAGTAGTGTTATTAAGGCAGAACATTTAAATGTGAAGGTTAATAATTTAATATACCACCTCGGTGCTGCCAGAATTGTTATATAAGCATCATGAGGATCGTAGTTTGGACTGTAGCGAACAAAGTAAATACGTTTGGTTAGTTGGAATCTATTGTTTGCAAACTGCAATAACTAAAACAAATGTGAAATATGAGTATAACAATGACAATTATATACTTTTACTCCTCTCATGCACATATTTAAACACATTGTTTATTCAAGCTTGAGTAAATATCAACATGAAATATATTTTTCTACGACCGAGCGTAATTGAGTAGTTTACGAGTACATTTCAGATCGCAAAATTGATTTTTACGGAATGCATGCTCAAAGAAGTGCAGAAAGAGTAAAATGCAAGTTCTAACTTTACGCTCGTCAAAATAATTCAGGATATTAGTGATATATGACAGATTTTGAGAATTATATTTCCTTACAGTTGCAAAAGAAGCAGAATAAAATTTACTACCTGCCCTAACGCTGCGAAATAAATAACTATAACCCTTAGTGAAAGACTCAAACTTAACCTTAAATGTATTTCATCTTTCTTGGTTTTCTTTTAATATCAGATGATCCGCGAGCGTAAGTTTCTTTTTTATTCTCGCTGGTTGTGAGATTCGATTCGTTTCACAATATTCCCGCTCGAATCAAAAAACACAATTTTACGCTCTTACATTATAAATAACTATTAAATATAATCCCTGCATTACTTTGCCATTTGTTTATTATACTACGGTATACTATATTATTAACCGCATTTTCTTTCTTTCTTCCTTCGTTCTGCTTCTTGTTCTACCTTTCTTGGTTAGTTCTCGAATATGAGGGTTGCCGACAAACAACAGAAGCGATAGTATTTAAGAGAGTAGCAAAAATGTCCTTCTAGTTGTGCGTGTGCGTGTGCGCGCGCGTTTACAGTAGAAGGGTTGCCGATGAGCAACATGAAAATGAAAAAATAACTGACAGATTCAGCGTGAATTTTGAGAGTATTATTCATTTTTACTTTCTCTATACGTACTTTGGATATAGTGTATAGAGAAGGTATTGCACTCCAGCAAAAAATTCGATACCGAGATTTCACCAGAAATATATGTTTTAGGGTCCCCTGTTTCCAAAAGAAGTATTTTCAGAAAAAGGTCCGTGTCCGTGTCCGTGTGTGTGTGTGTGTGTGTGTGTGTGTGTGTGTCCGTGTGACAGTGAACACGATAACTCAAAAACGAAAAGTCGGTAAAATACCAAACTTGGTATTTAAGTTTAGTATCTTCCAGGGATGCGACACGAAGATTTTGAGAAAAATCCCCCCACCCCAAACTACCGTTCATATGGAACTTTTTTCGAAAATTTTGATTTTCTAAAAAATGGCTATAATGATTTTGATAAAAATATCATATATCAAAGATATTTACCTGACAAATAAAATGTATATTTTGAATTTTCTGGGAATAGCCTCTGAAGAGTACTTTATTCTGGATGATTTTGCATAACTACTAAACCGTAAGAGATGGACAAAAACTTACACACAAAAAATGTAGAGCATGTTAAAACACACAATTTATGCTATATACATTTTTTTCGTAGAGTTGGTTGTTTTTGAGATATTCCTTTTTCTTGGTTTCAGCTTTGAAAAGCTTATACTTTTCTTATACAGGAATTTGTCAACTCCTGTCCATACATACAAACAAAGGAACATCAGTCGCATAGCAACCAGCTTTTGGCTTTCACTTTAACCTATGGTATTTTCTTATTTCGCTTCTACTTACAATAAAGCAACAAATAAGACTATTTTTCTTAATTTTACTCGATGAAATAAATAAAAGATAAGCTTATTAACAATAATTTGTTACAGAGATATAGAGAAAGTAATACGAATGGAACACATCAATTTTTTTTTCTTATTTCAGTATAAGCTATTAGATATACTGGTCGTTTGTTCAGTTCAAGACAACAGTTTATTTTCTACTTGATCTGCAGTCTTGCGGATGATTTTGTTTTGATTCATAACGTGCGGGTTTATGAATCAAGAGAACACAGGCATGGTACTATTCAAATTGAAAGTCGTTGAAATATAAAAGTATATATAAGTTTATTAGTCCTTGGCTATTAGTTTGTCATTAACGTACTACATTCGGCAGAGCACTGATGGGATTCACTCGGGGTGGGATATGAGTATGGAATAACACTACACTTTAGTATGTTTAAACACTGTTCTTTCCTGATTCAAAATGTGGAAGCTTATTACTTGATTTCAGGTGTCAATTAATTAAGGCACAAGTATTAACCTACATGCGTGTTACTTTCTGTTCCTAACTTTCAAATAATAATGTGCTTAGCTATTAGTTTTTCTAGTTAGGTGGCATTAAGTCGGGAAGATGTTTACATACAGTGCCGCAGCTTCTCATTCTGAAAAATCAAGTCGAAATCTTGATCGTTTGTCAAAATCTGAGGTTATATATTCGCATGAGTCGTTATATTGGATTCCTCCCATTGGTCAGTTTCCAACGTTCCGATCACGTTACAGTTGAAAGTGGTCATATGACTTCAGCGGACAGGAGCCAGGATCCAGGAGCAGGAACTAGTCGCCCGAGTGTACTCGGGCGGGGGCAAATCACCACGGTACCTATCCGCTTTTCTCGCGGATTTACCCGTGTGATATAAAAGATGTAGTCTTATGCAAGCGTTTTTGTCTGTGTCGAAGTCATGTGGGCTGGGTGTTTCCCTCTGTGCAGCCGGCGCGGGCTGGCTTACCTACCTGAGTGGTCACCCACCCAGAGAGGGACCAGGCCCGATGCTGCTTACATGGCCAGCCGCTTGCGGGCTGTCAAGGAAAGCAGTGCCGGCTAGCGGGGAGAACACCGTCCAGTTGTACTCCGACCAGATCTGCAACACTGGCTTCCCCCACCCCATCCCTTCAGCGGACAATGAATAATGCCCTGACTATATAATTAACATTTATTCCCCGTCACTTAAACATATTGCTTTATTGCAGTAAAATCTTAACAAAGCGCTTAGCGTACTAATAAAGAATACCTTCGTAACACAGTAGGTTTTCCTTCCAAAATGCGTTCTTCCTCTACAAACGTTCTAAAGGGTTTCTTAAACTGAATATTTCCTTGCCTATACACTTTTTATTATAAACATACATACATTCAATCAGAACATGACAATTATGGTTAATTAATGTAGTTACACATGTTGAAAGAATACTGTCTCAATTTTCTGTACCCTACACAGATATTCCGTCTTGTAAGGATAAATCATTTTGTGCAGCGATATAGAAGAGACTGATTACCAATATTGTAACAATCCCATTTTTACTTTCTCTAGTTCCGTACGTACTTTGTGCATAGGGATAAAGAAGTATGGTATTCCAACCAAAAATTCGATACCGAGATTTCACCGGAAATACATGTTTTAGGACTCCCTGTATCCAAAAAAAGCATTTTCAGAAAAAGGTCCGTGTGTGTGCGTGTCCGTGTGCCTGAGAACACGATAACTAAAAAACAAAAAGTAGCTAAAATACCAAATTTGGTATTTACTTTTGGTATCTTCCAGGGATGTGACACGAAGATTTTGAGAAAAATCTCCCCACCCCAAACTACCCTTTACATGGAACTCTTTTTCGAAAATTTTGATTTTCTTAAAAATGGCTCTAACAATTTTGATTAAAATAACATATATTAAAAATATTTACCTGAAAAATAGAATGTATATCTTGAATTTTCTGGGAATAGCTTCTAAAGACCTGTTTATTCTGGATGAATTTTGCTTAATTTCACATAACTAGTAAACCGAAAGAGATAGACAAAAACTTACTATTCAAAAAATGTAGGTCTTGTTAAATGCACAATTTATGTCATATACATTTTTCTCGTAGAGCTTACCGTTTTCGAGGTATTCATTGTTATTAGTTTCAGTTGTGAAGTACTAATACTTTTCTCAGACGGGAGTGTGCGGTTTTCTTTTGTTCTACTCCTGGCCAAGAAAAGAAGCAATTTGTAATGACAATCGCATAACGATAGTTTTTAAAACATTTGACTATGGGTTTAGCCTAGTGTATGCCCTTATTTTTTCCTACTTATAAGGAACTAAGTAATAAGAACATTGTGCTAATGAGTACCTCGATTAGCAAGGTGCAGAAAGAAGAAGAATCTTATGTAAGAAGCTTGTAGAACAGCTAGAGAAAGTCATGTGAGTGTAACACATCAGATTTTTAGTTATTATTTTCACAAAAATTCTATCCGTGGTAAATACATTTCTATTAGGTACTATTTTTTTCTTCAAAATATTAAATAGGTTTAGGATAGCTTAGTGTGTTTTAGAATATGCATGGGTCCAAAAGAAACTGCTAGTGCTTAAGGTTAAGGAGACTTCCTGCTCAAACAATCCTTTAATAGTGCAAATGAAAGCATATAAACTTAATATTACCAGTAACTTTATGTTTAGACCTTTGATCACCGATTTTTATAATAAAATCCATAATTAACTAAATAGCTCTGTTAGTCATGAGTCTTATTTTCCAAATAAGTCTCACGGAATAAAAACACAAGCCCTATTGGGTCACCAATTGCTGTTGACTATGAGTCAAAATAAAACCTGTATATTAAATTAATGCTAGCTGATTAAGTATTAATAGAAATATGTGTTACGGGTATATAAATAACTTGAGAAGATTTTGGGTTACTTTATAAGTTAAGTGTTGAAGTTAAGAATTATTAGAATGAATCTGTGGAAGTATCAAGGTCACTCAGAATCGCGTATGTTGTCGGTTGGTAGACGCCCGTTCTTTTGTATTTCAGTGAGAGTGAAAACGGATTAAAGAGAGTCCCGTTACTGCAGGGTGAACTAAAGTCATGTAAGTCAATTAACTTGCGACACGACATTAAACAGACGAATCGTGTGATGGGAATAAGGTGACGCCAAAAATAGCGCGAAAAATCCAGCTATCCCGCAAAAGTATAGGCGGGACCGTTACAAATCTCAAATTCATATAAAAAGGGAACAAGAATCAGGGCAGCACGCACTTTTCTGAAAGTCATTGACGGGACGGGAATGCGCGTGCAATGTGTGCGGCTTAAGTTTAAAGTTTAGTGACTTGCAAAATCATTAAGTGCGGTGGACAGGTAATTAGAATTCTATTGGTTGGATTCCGAAATTACCACCGAAATAACAGCGTATTGTAAATATGTTGTGTGTTGTACAATATTTGCACCCAAGGATTCTGTTGAGCGGTTTGAGAACCCGAAGTAACAAAGGTCAGCTATTGGAAAAATCAAACCACCAGTTCAAGCTTATGAGAAAGCTTTGTAATATGAAGAGATCTCCGCTAACGTCCTTATCAGAATCCGAATCTATGCTCTACTGATCCCGCATTCCCAGAAACCATTCTAGACTTCTGCAGGAACGAAGATTTGAACCTGAGACCAGCCGAGCAAGAGGAAGAGCAACGCCACATACCGGGAACCAGTAACAAAAAGTTTCCTTTTGTGGCGCAGTCGCAACTACAAGAAGCTACAATAACCAGGCATGGCGTGTTAATGTTTTTGCTGGCAAACTACGGTACTTATAGCTGAACCTACATGTGTGGAGCCCTAAGCCGTACAATTAACTGAAAGTGCGACATTTCCTGAGAATATCCCACTTCAAATTACTAACTGTGCACCTCAGTATTTTTGTCCAGCGAGATACCATCCAAATAACTTTTATCCTAGATGCTTGATTGCTCGCTGTAGTCCTGAACTTGGTTAACTATACCTTTTGATTTAATACTCCTTGACATTTTACTTTCTGAAGCACGTATTTACAATTACATAGTAGATAGGAAAAATATTGAACTGCTCCCAAAAATTTAAGACGGCGATTTCATCGGAAATGCATGTTTTCAGATCCCCTGAATCCAAAAAAGCCATTTTTAAAGAAAATGTATCTGTATCGATCTGTATTTCCAACTGTTCTTTGCATGGAACCTTCTTTCGAAAATTTAGATTTTATAAAAAATGGCTCTAAGGATTTTGATTAATATTAGATATATCTTAAGGATTTTCATGACAAACTAAAAGTATATCTAGAACCTTTTGGGAACAGCCTCTAACGACCTCTTCATTTTGGATGACTTTTGTAAAACCATAAGAGATAGGCAAAATTTGGCTACACAGAAAAACAGATCTAGCTAAAATACACAAAGATATACGCAAGGAGAATCGAATTTCAAGCTTTTAAAAATCCTGACCATCACGTTAACCTGGATTATTCCCTTATTTCTCTTCTGCTTACAAGGAAGTAAGTCAAAAGACAAATCTGCTAATGTCTATCTTGACTAGAATGATGTAGATAAAAGAAGAATCTTTTGTGAGAATAGTTGTTTGGTAGAGAAAGTCATGCGGATGGAAAACATCAGATTTTTTCCTTTTGGGGTTATATCAAATCTCAGGTGTTTGAATCTGAAAGTTTAGATGAGCTAAAGAGATGAATTATTAAGAAGCAACTCTCACACGAAAATGCAGAGAAAGACTAACGTGTTTACGTGGTTTATGTTAGTGTTATTATAAAAGAGTTAAATTTGAACAGGTAGTTTATAAATAAAGTTACATGATCGCTATATTTCTGATAAATAGATAGGATTACATTACAAAAACACAATGTATCTAGTGTCTAACAAATGCTTGGGCACTACTCATTACTCTGAATGAAGTTTTATTTATTTATTCACATACTCTTTGATACGTTTCAGTCTTTTGGTTATTTTATTCTGATTTATATACACAATGCAGAGTAAACCGAAAATAAAATAGCTCTTAAAACCTAGTAGAGATATTGTTGGAAATAAGGTTTTATTTGCAGTGAAATGTTTATTGCATGGGCTAATGTAGCATTGATATTTATTACAGATCACATTGAGCCGAGCTTCGAGATCAGTGGTTGAGTACTCGCGGGTAATCCTACTCAGACGATACTAAAACAATATCACCTAGTGTATTGACAGTGCAGGATATTTACGTGTGTTGAGCGGTTTATCACAACACTACGCATAATTTGCCTGGAATAGACCGCCAATTTGTCATTAATAATTTACCAAAAGCTCCAATTTTGATTATATCAGAACTATATCTAAAAGGCCCGTTTGATCTAACCACAATATTCGTAAGTATCACAACCGTCTTCTGTAAACCATGACTAACAAAATAAAAATATTGTTAAGATTAGACTTGGTCTTTATACAAACATTGTGTGGCTACCTAGTTATTTTGATGACCTAGAAAAGCTGCAGCAATTTAAAATTTCAGAAAGCTTTTATATAATTGTATCACTTCATGAATGCTAAACACAATACCAAATAAAGCAGCTAAATTTGATGAATCTGCTCTTAGGCAAGTAACCTCTACCTCTACCAATATCCATCACACAACAGGAATACTTCCACACAAAATGTTGGCACTGAGTTATTTATTTGACATCACGTAAGATTTGTTTTAGCATGTCATGGCCAGTCACTTGGGGAGAGGGAGGAGATAAATGTTTACATCTTCGACTTAATCACTATAGTATGGAACGATTAAAGCAAGCAACCTTTTTGATTTAATCGTTCTGAGTCAAAGAAGTAAATTCGTGTTGCTATCCCAAAATAATCCGATTTCTAACGCAGAGGAGTTTTTCTAACGTGACTTTTAACACTCTTATTCTATTCACAAACCTAAATGACCACATGATCCATCGTAGTAATTGCATATGTTTAAAATGCACAGTATAGTAATGTATATTGCTCACTCAATTCTCTTCAGCTGGGCAAGGTCAGAGTAAAGACAGAAAGGTAATTATGACGTTGCTCTCTCTTATCATTTATTAATAACCTTCTTAGGAAGCTGAATTATAATAGCATGCATTTGAATAATACTTAATTATTACAATAGAAAATAATGACAATGGATGAGACATTAATATCATCAATCATAATTTTGATGGATAAATTGACATTGAATATCTACAAGTAATGATCCTTTCCTTGAGTATTCCCCACGGTTGTGTTTAAGGATTCCAAAATTGATATAATCTTTAGTTTTAATCTACAAATAATAATACATTGTACTTTATCTCCTAACTTGCCGGAGTGGCGCAGCGGTAACGTGTGCAACTATAATTCGAAGTCGTGGGTTCAATTCCCTTGACGAACCATCCTGACCCATGGTACTTTTCGGGAATTCCTCGGACCATCAGGAGAATTTTGGGAAAACATCATAAGCTGCTTCGAATTTCCTGTCTGTCATTTTACTATTCCCATCGCTCTCTTATCATATGTTTCAGGCTTTACGGGCCAGGTGACTGTGTTCGGCTAGTTGCGGATGGGCTATAGAGATTTTTTCTTGAACGTTGTTCCGGAACCCGCCTCCGGATGTTTTTGGGCTATGGACCTTTTAGATGCCTTCGAAGACTCGGGGTTCGTGGTTTCGCCCGGGTGGCGCCGGAGTCGTTCAATCTGGAACAGCTAGGGACCCCTTTGATCACTCCCCTTATGCCTCCGAACCCGAGGTCACGTAAGACGCACGGTTCTTCAAAGGCTTATGTGCAGTGCTCTACACTAATGTCCCTATCTATTAGTTAATTTTAATTCTAATGATATGCCCTTACTTTCAAAAGAAGATTTAGTTAGGCTCTGTTTTTGCTGTAAAATATATTGTAATTATTCTAATACCAATATTCTACGAGGTACATTTATAATTGGATCATAAATCGCATATTTTGTAGTTCGCTTGCACAGCAGTGACCTTGGTATATCTAATGTGACTAAGTACCGCGAACGACAGTTTACATTCTTTACTACTATGTGCATGCGTGCTAGAGAAGGTAAAAATTGGTTTTGTTTCAAAGCCCTCGCAGCTCGCTTAGAACACTAGAATACAATAAATGATACTAAAATATAAATAAAAAAAAAAAAAAAAAAAAACATGTCGCCGAAACGATAAAAAGCTATTCATTATATACATATATCTTGAAACAATTTGCTATGACCATTCATAATCACATACAACATTATGGTTGGTAGCCGTCGTGTACCTGCAGATAGCCGGAACGTAGATATTTTAATTCATTTTCGGTCTCTAAACGAGAGTAATATGAACACAACTTTTTTTAGGAAAACAAACAAGGAAAAACAACTTATGCATCAAATAGTCCGGTCAGCTTGCTAATATTAAATCCGTATTTTCAGATTTTATTGTCATTAAAAGAATTCATCTTTGGTTAGGATTATACCACTACCCTCAGATATCTGGAAAGCTTGAATGCACACAATGCTGTGTGTGTTTAAAGACTTTAAGGGTAAAATTCATGCTTTATCTACAAACAACTAAACAATAGCAGGCAATGCTTACAAATTCTAAGCCTCCAATATAACAATAGAAACAAAAGGATGGTTCTCTGTATTGTGTTTTGATAGCCAAAACAAGGAATATAACAGGAAAAGTAAAAGAGTAAAAGAGAAAAGTAATACTAAACATAGGAAGCACCGTTACATTAAAAAGGGGTGCAACATACATATGGACTGTTGAGCAATATATACCACAAAGCTATTGCTAGGAATGTATAAAATACAATGCCAGTGACAAACCTGAGAGATTTTGATTTCGAGAAACAAGTGCTTCAGAAATACAACTAGAGAATGCTGGCAAACGACATATCACTTGAAGACACTTTTACTTTCTCTACACGTACTATGTACATAATACGTGTAGAGAAAGTAGAAAGTACATAGTGAAAAGGTATTGCACTCCACCCAAAAATTCGATTTCGAGGTTTCACCGGAAATATGTTTTAGGGTCCCCTGTATCAAAAAAAAAAAAAAACAAAAAAAAACAGCATTTTCACAAAATCGTCCGTGTGTGTGTGTGTGTGTGTGTGTGTGTGTGTGTGTGTGTGTGTGTGTGTGTGTGTGTGTGTTCGAAAACTTTGATTTTCTGAAAAATGGCTCTAACGATTTTGATTAAAATATCGTATATTAAAGATACTAACCTGACAAATATGTGTATTTTGAATTTTCTGTGAATAGCCTCTGAAGACTACTTTATTCTGGATGAATATTCGAAATTTTGCATAACTGCTAAACCGTAAGAGATGGACAAAAACCTACCACACAAAAAACGTAGAGCACATTAAAATACACAAATTATGTTGTATACATTTTTCGTGGAGTTGATCGTTTTTAAGTTAGTCCTTGTTTTTGGTTTCAGCATTGAAAAACTTGAGCTTTTCTCATGCAGGAATTTCTCAACTCGTGTCCATACAAACAAAGGAACTTCAGTCACATAGCAACCAGCTTTCGAGTATAACTTTAACCTATGATACTCCCTTATTTCCTTCTACTTACAAGGAAGTAAGTAGTAAGACTAATTCTGCTAGTTTCTTCTCGATTAACATGAAGTAAATTGAAGCATAGGCTTTTTAACAATAATTTGTTGCAGAGTTGTAGAGAAAGCCATGTGAATGAAACACGTCAGATTTTTCTTAAAGGATTAACATGGAACATTTACAATGATTGGAGAAAGAATTTGCCTCTCATATAATGTTTTTGAATTTCGTATTTATGGAGCAATTTAGGATTCAACAATAGCACAATTTTGCTAACATTCTGTTTACGCAAAAAAGCAACAGAACACTATTTTTTTCTCTACTATATGTTGACAGTAAATAGAGGAAGTATTATAAAATCATAAACACTTAGGTTGAGATTTCACTGAAAAGCATGCTTTGAAGTCCCAAAACACAAAAACGCACTTTTAGAGAATACACATTTGTCCGTGCGCACTTGTGTCTGTAAATGAAAGGCAATGAAGTATGAAAATAAATTAATGTTTCGTTATCAGCTGCTAGGTCTCTTTATTATCTAATTAAACATTAAACTCTATAGAGTTTTCTTGTGCCTAAATATATGTAAGTGCTTTTATTTAACTTCTAAATTCAATTACATTGGCTCGCGCTTGCTTGTGTGTGTGTGTGTGTGTGTGTGTGTGTGTGTGTGTGTGTGTGTGTGTGTGTGTGTGTAGCATAGCACAAAAACGAAAAGACCGTTAAATACCTAACTCGTTATTTAAGTTTGGTATCTTCCAAGGATGCTACACGAAGATTTTCAAGAAAATCACCCCATTCGAAAATATTGATTTTCTCAAAAATGCCTATAAAGTTTTGATTAAAATATTTTATATTTAAGATGTTTGTGTGACAAAATGTATATTCTGGTAATAGCCTCTGAACACATCTTTATTTTGGATGCATTTTGCATAACTGTTTAGCCATAAGCGATAGAAAAAATTTAGCACACAAAAAATGTAGAGCTCGTTAAAACGGACAATATATATTTCGTGGAGCGGGCCGTTTTTGAGATATTCCTTCTTATTAGTTTCAGCTTTAAAATACTTAAAATTACCTCATATGGGAATTTGTCAGCTCCTGAACATACAAAGGTAGTTCAATCACATAGCAACCAGCTTTTAAAATATTTGACTATCGATTTAGCCTATTATACTCCCTTGTTTCCCTTCTTCCTACAAGGAAGCAGCTAATAACCTTTCTGACAATTTTTTCTTGATTTACATTAAGTAAATTGTAGAATAAGCTTTTTAATAATTAATTGTAGAAATGTAGAGAAAGTCATCTGAATGGAAAACATCAGACTTTTTTCATTTGGAAAGTGTAATGTTATAGTGAAAGTTATGGTCAGGCATAATCGCTTAGGTTTGTTTCTTTGTCACTGATACGCGAAGTACAATTTGCTGTTGCTGATGTCAACTTTCCCGTGCTTTAAACCATTTAGACTTTTTGTCGATGTCCGTCCGCAATCATGAATCTTAATTAATTTTGGATAATACAAACCTTGTGTGATGTCAGCTTAAGGCACATAATTAAACATCTGGTTTTGGTACTTTGCCACTTCTAAATTATTTATCATAATCTACATCAGGTAAAACCTCATCACCATGTGACAATATTAAGGCTAAAAGTCATAACATAAAAGGTTTTTATTTTATAATTTTATTATTGGCTAAATAACTTAAAGCGTACATTTAACTATTAATGTTTTTGTAAATTGTTATTGCTGGATTGTTTTATTTGCAAGACGTGTGCTCATCCTAATGCAAAAAGGTTTAAGTAAAGGAGTTTATAATGTTTTGGCTGGAGTTGTGACTAACAAGCACAACAATGATAGAAAGAGACGGAGTTATACGTATGTGCATTGCTAGAACATACAGACGTTACACGGCCTTGGAATGAACGCACGGCAACACATGTTTTGTTAGCTGTAAAGAAAAAGGAAGATCGTTTTGCTTAACAACGAAACAAGAAGGGAGTAAAAGATGTATTCTTGTGAAAAAGAAGAGTTATAACTTAATTCTCTGTATGTTTATGTATCAGCAAGATTTACAATACATTCAGAAAGAATAACAATATTTATTGATGGTAGTTAAAACCAAAATGCAGAATGCGCCTCATATACCACTAACCTGAGAAGAGAAGAGAGTCTACATGGAAAAGTATAAAACAAATTACACAAGAACCAACCTTTATCATTGCAACCATTGTAACATAATGTAAACAAAGGTTAGTTATTATCTAGAGCTACATCGTGGATATTTTGTTTCAAGTACGGATTAACTTTCGCTAATCTGGCCCGTTTCCTTCCATATATGATATGCCCATCCCTCTAAACATCCTTCTTCAGCGTGACAATAAATACTTGATTTCTGCCAATATATCAGATATATTAAGTATATTCCAAACTGTGCAGGGGCTGTTACTGGAAGAAATTCAACCATTTTCAGTTAAAATATAACTTTTTGTTATCTTCATGGCAAAATATTACTTTAAAGTACCAATATGTGCACAAAATTTCAAAATACTATAATATCTGCCTCGTGTCACAACAGTTCGAAGTTGCAGCAAGACCTACCGCCCGACCGCTGCGTCCCCAATCTCCTAGTCATGGTTGACGTACAGTATTGAAGGACGGAAGGTGGTTAGTACCCCGAGTACCTTCCGGCCGTTTAATGCAGATTCAAAGGCCCATATCAGCTTATTCAAAACTTAATGCAAATACATGCTAGAAAGCTATGTAGTTACTGCAAATTTCCCAAAAAATATTAAAAAGTATGCATGAAATTCTGTATTAAATTATTATTGTTTAAATAAAAATAAAATGTGTTCAGAAACAGGAACCATTTCAAAAAATTTGCTTCCTCAGTGGATGTAATTTATTCTGTCTTTAAAACGCTTTTCTGTGGTACTTTAAAGGAAGTTTTAGTGATTTTAATAAAAAAACTGTGCAATAAAATTAATTTTGTAAAGCGCATAATTTTTAATAACGCAATCCTTTAGATTTAGAGAAACTGAATTCATCAAAACAACGTTTTAGAATATCTATTATATGTGTATAAAAATAAGTCTCCAAGATTAAAATTGTGGAAAACCTAAGTTTCACCATCACGCATCTTAAAGAAGAAAGACAATAAGACTTTTGAAATAGCTTTAAAAAGGGAATGGCGTGAAAATGTTTGTGTTTCCAAATTGAATATTTAGCAACCTTTTCGTTTTTGGAGTTACGAAGAATAGCATGACAGTTATAGAATAGAGTGAGGATGCTCTAAAGTCAACATTCTGTTTGCTTTTTGTTGGATAATTAAATGCAGTTGGTAAACAATCAATTGGCAGATAAGGTCACGTGACTCTGTCTGGTCATTCCCAAGATCGTAATCTTGAGGCACCTTTGGATGAATTTTCAACACGTCATCTTTTCGGACGCAAACAGGTATGTTAGAAATGGTAGGTAATTCCAGAATGAAAACGACGTCGTGTTTTTGTCGAAAAAAGTATTATATCTACTTTTCCTGTACTTGTATACTTGTTCATGACATTCCCAATTGGGAGTTTTCAACTCTCTGTGTTTACGGTATGCAATTAAGATGTGTGGTCAATTGTTTGGTTAGCTGCCTTACACTGTACATTTGTCACCGCGTTTATCGGTTGAATGATCGCTTCAATACCGAACAACTTGTATCCCTGGATCAATTCGTCAGTCGGGTAAGTTAGTAGATCCCATCACTTCGGGCTCTGCTCAATAAGTCAACAGCACATGTCCAGCACACCGCTCAAAGTTGTTCAATCAACGATTTAATTAATTACCAGATATTGAATAAGTTATATGTCATTCATGTCCGCTTCTTGTATAATAAATGGATACACTACAAAGAGTCCGTCCTTGCGGTGCGAACGACAATGAAGCGTTAAACTCCAAAAGCAAACCTTTTTTCTTGTTTGGTTTCTCTGACACACAAACCCATGAAGGAAAGTCCTTATCAGTTTGTTTTTGATGTCAGTAATGTTTACTCATAAATGCCTGATATTTTAATGTTACCCCGTTTTAAAAGTTTCTAAACTCTGTGAAGCATTATGTTATTAATTCAAAGAAAACGTTTCTCTGAAGTATTCAATAAAGTTTGCTACTCATATTAGATAAGTAAATGTACAATCTGTATTGTAAGATGTCCCTAAATATTTTGAATGTATATCAATTATTAGTGAGAAGTTCACGATACTCTCTCACTTACAAATAGTAAATAGAGGAATTATCATATTTACCCTAAAGGAAATAGAGATCTCTCTACAAATATATCTATAATACACACACACACACACACACACACCCACACACGAATACACATACAGAGAATGTTGCTTTCGCTGATACCTACCTATTGTGTTCTATTCCCAATTTGTATATCCGCAATTGCACCCAAATGCATGCTTTGTAGTACCTGTATTACTAGTTTTTAAAAACAGGTCATGTTCGCGTGCACGTGTATGTGCATGTATGTTGTGTCATAAACTTAATTCAAAGGATAAAAATTTGAATTTCTGAATTGAGCACTTCCAAGGGTTCGTCCCCAACATGCTTAAGAAAATCCTCCCATTGCACGCTGTCATTTACATGCACATTGTTGATAAATTTATAAACTCAAACATAACTTTAGTGATTATCCTAAAAATGATATTTTGTGATGACGTTGGGCTATGCTTCAAGAGTAGTGGGCGCGTTATTTAGTGCTAGTCGGCGTATGATTGGTTGAAAAAGAGATATGGCGGCACTCTCGGCTGAGGTAGCATCTAGAAGATTAACCGAGAAAGCTCAACAGCTGACGTCTACACGGCGGCGTATGAAGCTTCCAGAGAATCCTCTGGATGTATAGAGGAATGCGGTCACACAAAAGCAGTTGGTTATGTATGCTATACTGCTGTGTACTGTATACTGGAGTTCTTTGTGGTAGTGTCAGAGAAAGAGAAAACGACTGCCTCGTGCGCGGTTTGTACAAAGATACGGCAAAAAAGACGAAGAAAAACCAGGGAAAAGCTATTGTGACGCTTGCATTTTGGCATTTATACCTTTTTCATAAGAAAATTAATTTTTTGTTTACAAACCTTTCATTTTATGTAAGCGTGAGACTCGGAAGTCGGACTTCCTGGCACCAAACGCTGGAACACTTGATTTGCTGCTGGCCTGCCGAAGATCGAACTTTCATGACGTTGTTTCAAGAAATATGTTTAAATAGCAAAAATTAAATGTGTGAAAATGTTTAGAATTTTTATTTTTATTGGAAAATCATCAAAGAAAAGAAAATATTAATTTCAAATGTGATTATGGTTTCTAAATTACAAGAAACTGATATATAAGTGGTTAGACTGTCATTATGTTAGATTATATTGTTTTCAAGAAAAATTAATATATTGAATTAAGATTCAGCCTGAAAATTGCTACGTTGCCTCTACCATGTGTCCTAAATCCTCCTTTGTCACTTATCAGAAAAAAGGGAATTCCCAAACATAATAAAACTGAATTACTCAGTAAGTATTCTGAAAATGTCTGTTTATATTATTTTCATAGAGCATATAGGAAGTAAAACTTTTAAACGGAATTATCCTTGAGGAGCCTTGTGTACTTAAACAACCTCATCATTTGAATAGAAGCCGCTCCATCCATTTCAGTGTTAGACGGGAAAATTCGTACATCGGCGTTATGAACAAAACGGCAAACAGGTCTGTCGGATACGGTACACCTTGTTTGCTGAGGACTTCTGAGCCATTGGGATGTTTAACTTTCCGCCTTCACGCTAAAACGTCAATAGTCTTACGTGCTTGCTAATGTCTATCTGCTCAAGGAGGGATACGTTTACATTTCCCTACCATCTATGTATGTTTATGAGTAGCTGAAAGACAAATATTGAACATTGTTCCTGCATTTGCTTTCCTAAGGCTGGCAGAACAAGAAGTACTAAGTCGTCCTCTTCTTAATGAGACAATGTATACAATTCCAGTTCTCGAAGAAAACTTTTATCATCTGAAAGATTAATGACAGGATTTTCTGTCTAGGTGCTTATGAAGTTGTTTGCCATGCAGTCTGACTCAAGCAAGTGTTCAAAAGCAAACTTTTCTTTGAAACATGTCAGTAAATATACAGGAGGTTATAAAAAGTATCCTAAATGAAACCTTTTATATGCAGTTATCTTGGGAACAAACGTATGTGGCCTACACTGCTTTAAAATTCTAATACGTCTATACTTCCTCTACATAGTGTCTGCAGATGGTATTGCATTGCACCCAAAAATTTGATACTGAGATTTCATCGTAAATATATGTTTTTGGGTCCTCCTGAATAAAAAAAAGCATTTCTAGAAAAAGATCCGAGTGTGCATGCTTGTATATGTGGAAAGCATAGCTCAAGAACGAAAAGTCCTTAAATACCAAGTGCTTGGTGTTAAGTTATGTATCTTTCAAGGACGCAACAGGAAGATTTTCAAAAAAATCCCTCCACCTCCAACTAAAGAAAAGTTGTTGAACATTTTGATTTTCTTAATAATTCCTGTGATTATTTTATTAAAATATCACATATTACCGATATGTACATGACAAATAAAACGTAAATCTTGAATTTTTCTGGGAATGGCCTATGAAGACATCTTTATTCCGAATGAATTTTGTGGAAGTTTGCAAAACTGGTAAACCGTAAGAGGTAGACAAAAACTCACTGTAAAAAAATGCAGAGCTCGTTAAAACACGCAATTTATATGCATTTTTTCCCTGGAGTTGGTTTTTAAGACATTTTGTTATTGATTTCAGTTTTAAAATATTTGATACTTTTCTCATACGGAGACTTGTCAACACATGACTGCAAAGAATCGGATTTCTCTAAATAGCAATCACATTTTAAAGCACTTGACTGTCGCCTTATTTCCCTTCTACCTCTAAGGAACTAAGTAATAAAACCGTTGAAATAAGCCAATATGCCTAATCTGAGCATAGTATTGAAATCATTTGCCGCTTCTTAAACCCTAACTAAAGACTGGCGAGGTATTTAAAAGCACAGTTTATATTTTACATGAGGGTTGCTCGCCAAGTTAATCAAGCTTTGTAATGGCATTTTTTTTAAACGTTGTTGGCATTTTACGCCTAAACGTGAGTGCTTATGTGCGGCGTACCTAAGTGTCACTTCAAATCAACTCCACTACACTCACGTACCTGGTACTGAAGCTCTACTTGGATGGGTTGCCACGGCGTTGCTCAGTCTTGCACGATCATTGACTCTCTCTGGCGTGGATTTGGCGAGTAGGAGGAGTTGTAGGAGTGATCTTTTAATTGTGAAGAAAAAAACTTGTGAACCTTTACTGTTATTTATTCAATAAGGAGATTCCAAAACAAGCACCTTGCTGTACACTATTATTCTGCTGACTGGTACTCTTACCACTCACTCACACGTACTCTCAATTACACTGTTTCTAAGCTGAGTACATGGCACAATTCACTCTCAAGTAATCACGAGCCGACTATTAAATAGGTGAGCGACGTTACTTTAATTCACTAACAGTTTCTTCTGATAACAATCCTACTTCGCGGACAGTTTTTTACAGTTGCACGTCATTACTTAGCGAAGAGTTTTTTTTTACAAAACGAGCTTGCCTCTCGCGGGCAAATTCTTGACAAACAACGTTGCCTCTCGCGGGCAAATTATTAGCAAAACGTGCCCGATGTGTCGAACCCTACTTCTTTTATACTAAAAACGGTGTCATGGTGGCTTCTTCCTGATTGGTTAGAAAGTCCGCCAAAATGACATCATCGTGACCCAAAAACCATTGTGAATCTCCATGAATTCGTCATAATAACCACATGATACTACGAATATAAAGCAGAAGCCCCCTCGTGGGTTTTAAACTGGACTGCCCCTGTATAAGAAATTCGTACGTGACTTACACAAAAGAAGCAACTTCTCACCCCTCACTGCAGTCTGGCGTCAGGATTCTGTGTAGCTTTTAAGTCAACAACTGACTTCTTGTTTACTATGTATACAATTTAATAAATGTTAACTTTTTTTACTTATATACATCTAGATAATTAATAGAATGATTCTCATTATTACGACGAGGCTAATTAGCGGTCTCAGCTAATTGTGTAGGATCATATCTGCATAACGAAATATAATAATAGTAACAATAATAATAATTAATAATATCATGTTATAATTTTATAATTATGTTCGCTTTTTCTATCATTAAACTATATAAGGAACAATAGAATGCGGTCACAACCACCAGTAAGGGTTAAAAAAATGTAGAATGTATTGTGACCTTGTCCAGTTTTAAGTGTCACTTCACTGTTTTTATCAACCTTCAAATCATTATTGGGACTTGACTTCGTTAGTAACTGTTACTTTACTCGCAGTGAACTAGTTCAATTTCCCTTGTCATGTCATTTTCTTCCGCAACGTCGCCACGTGACGAAATGCGCTCGACCTAGCCTCTACTTCCGGATGCTTCACTCGCTGGGGAGTCCCTAAATCCCTCGCGGAAGCTGCACTCACACCAGTCGTCACAAACTCTCTCGGGGAAACAAAATTTGTGTTCCACAGAAACGCACACGCAAATCTCTCTCTACTCGTAGACTTACTGACTATCTACTGACTTGCTGACTCGGACACGCTTGCTTATATGGCAGCTTATATTTCTATAGAATCTGATAGTGTTCTGAAGCCGCGGGAGGAGAAATCTTTATACTTTTCTAGTTATCTCTCAATGGCATTTGTGCTGGGGGAAGGTGCTGCCTATATGTTTATTAATTACCGGTTGGTCTGTATAACTTGCGACACCTACGTCGCACAGTTTCCTGCTTCATACAGTTTTGTGATGAAAAAACAAAAGATAAACGATCATCTTCCCTCGAGGTTGATACTGAATGCGTATCGGGAGCCTAGATCTCTTCCGACTTTATATCTCTATCCTCAGTTTGCTCTCTCCAATCAACTGAAGGTTGCAACTTGACCGAGTTTTTGGGTGCAGCAATCTCTGTCATCGGCAGGTCCAGAGCCTTCAGGCAGTCTCTATCACCCTCCTGTTTTCTTTCGCCTGCCCTACAAAGTTAGTCCAAAGGCACAGTCATATATTCCAGTCATATGTATCTATTCAGCATCGTGAAGAAAGCAAGGCGCTACGATAGGCAGCCAACTTTCGGTTGTAGGATGATATCTGTTGGATGAACGCCCACCTCTGCCGTGTGTAAGTAGCGCAATGCTGGGTTGCTAGGTCCAGGCACTTTGCGTGCTGTAACGTAGTAGGATTTTAAAATTTAAAATTTCCCGGCTGTTTTGCCGTAGACTTAAGTTAAAATATGTTTGTTTACAATATTTCTTCCTAACGTTTCGTCTCTGTCTGTGAAGGGCATCTTCAGAGGCAGTGTGCTTCACGTCATTATCTCGGCCAAGAATTATAAACGTGTGAGTTGGTGCCGTTGAATTTTGATTTCGGATCTGGGAAAATATAGGGAATCAACTATACTTACGTGACTTCTAAATTTCCAGGCTAAATACAAACAAAAGTAGAACCCGTCCCCTTGACCACACCCACCGAGTCTGTGTGTGTACATGCGTGTGTGTAAATATCGGTTCCAACTCACATTTTTATAATTCTTGGCCGAGATAACGACACGAGCACATTGCCTCTGAAGATGTCCCTCGCAGCAAGAGCAGAAACGTTAGGAAGAAATATTTTAAACAAAAATACTTTAATTTACAGTCCATGGCAAAGCAGCCCGAAAAATTTAAAACTATGCACGCCGGCTGTGAAGGCTTACACGTATATCGAAGGATGTATTTATGTATCTTTTTACTTTCTCCATACGCACTATGTACATAGTGTATAGAGAAAGTATTGCACTCCACCAAAAATTCGATACCGAGATTTCACCGGAAATATATGTTTTAGGGTCCCCAATATCCAAAAAAAGCATTTTCACAAAAAGGTCCGTGTGTGTGTGTGTGTGTGTCCGTGTGTCTGTGAACACGATAACTCAAAAACGAAAAGTCGGTAAAATACCAAACTTGGTATTTAAGTTTAGTATCTTCCAAGGATGCGACACGAAAAGTTTGAGAAAAATCCCCCCACCCCCAACTACCCTTTACATGGAACTTTTTTCGAAAATTTTGATTTTCTCAAAAATGGCTCTAACGATTTTGATTACAATTTCGGCTATTAACCATATTTACTTGAAAAATGAAATGTATATCTTGAATTTTCTGGGAATAGCCTCTGAAGAGTAGTTTATTCTGGATGAATTTTACGAAATTTTGAATAACTGTTAAACCGTAAGAGATGTACAAAAACTTAACACACAAAAAATGTAGAGCATGTTAAAACACACAATTTATGTTATACACATTTTTTTCGTGGAGTTCGTCGTTTTTGTGACATTCCTTATTTTTGGTTTCTGCTATGAAAAACGTATACTTTTCTCATACTGGAACTTGTCAACTCCTATCCATATAAACAAAGGAACTTCATTGACATAGCAACAAGCTTTTGACTATCACTTTAACCTACGGTGGTCCCTTATTTTGCTTCTACTTACAAGGATGCGAGTAATAAGACTATTTCTGCTAATTTTTTCTGATTAGCATAAAATAAATAGAAGTATAAGCTTTTTAAGAATTATTTGTTGCAGGGATATGGAGAAAGTCATGTGAATGGTACACATCAGATTTTTAATTATAGGAATTGGTAAAATAAATCGAGAGTCAGACAATTTTAAGATTTCAAAGTTTTATCTGCTTCGCTAAGTGGCAGTGAGAATTTTACCCTAACTGCAGCAAGGAAAAGAAATATCAAATTTCCAGACACTGTAGTTTTTGCGAATATTGGAATATCCGCTTATTACATCATATACACAGTACTGATATAATGTAACCATTTTAAATCTAGAAATTACATGAGCAAATTGATTGTTGAAAGAAATGTAAGAATACATTGAAAGAAGAGACTAAAACACATTAACAAAACCTGTGCTTATACACATTCCAAGAAGATAACAGTGATACTACGGTAGGAAGGTGAAAAAAATCTTAAAAGTACCCTTAAGGCAGAGGAGGCAATTGAGGTATATTTATGTAACACCCTCAGAAGCCTTTTCCTCTCCCTTGGCGCTATCTATGCTCAGTGGGCTTAATCACTTGGCACCATACGCGTCTTGAGGTGCGAGCTGAGTGTAGATTACCTACAGATAACTCCATAAGGTAAAGGCATGACACTAAAGACACCGATATCTATTTTTCACATTTGCTAACATTTAGCGGTTTTATGATAATCGAGATAAACCTTAGCAGAAACTGTCTTAATTATTTGCTTCCTTGTAAGTAGAAGGGAAATAAGGAAAATCTATAGTCAAATCTTCTAGAAGCCGGTTGCCATTTGATGAAATCTGTTTCTACGCAGGGCAGGGAGTTCATAACTTTGCGTGTAAAAAAAGTTTTAAGTATTTTACATCTGAAACAGATAACAAGGGATATCTCGGAAATAGTCAATTAACGAAAAAAGCGTATATGACATAAATTGTGTATTTTAATGTGATTTCATTTTTGTGTCGTATGTTTTTGCCTCTCTCTCTTATGGTTTACCTACCAGTTATGCAAAATTCAGCAAAATTCATTTAGTGGCTATTCCTAGAACATTCAAGATATACATTTTATTTGCCATATAAATATTTTAATATACGGTATTTTAATCAAAATCGTTAGAGCCATTTTTGAAAAAATCAAATTGTTCGAAATGTTTTCTATGTAAAGAGTACTTTGGTGTTGGTGGATTGTTCTCAAAATCTTCATGTCTCAACCCTGGAAGCTACTAAACTTAATTACCAAGTTTGGTGTTTACCGACTGTTCGTTCTTGAGCTAACGTGTTCAGACACACGACTCACTGACATTCTTAGATATGAATAATATTTTTAACAAGTTCAGAATAAAATTTGCATTTATTACTTTCTCTATACGCGCTATGTACATAGTGTATAGAGAAGGTATTGCACTCCACCAAAAAAATTAGATAGGAAATATATGTTGTAGGGTACATTGTATCCAAAAAAAAAAAAAGTATTTTCAGAAAAAGGTCCATGTGTTCGTGTGTTCGTGTGACTGTGAACACGATAACTCAAAAAGGAAAAGTCGGTAAAATACCAAACTTGGCATTTAAGGCTAGTATCTTCTAGGGATGCGACACGAAGATTTTGAGTAAAATCCCCCCGCCCCCAACTACCTTTTTACATGAAACTTTTTTCTAAAATTTTGATTTTCTAAAAAATGGCTCTAACGATTTTGATTAAAATATCGTATATAGAAGATATTTACCTGACGAATAAAATGTATATTTTGAATTTTCTGGGAATAGCTTCCGAAGACTACTTTAATCTGGGTCAATTTTAGCAATTTTGCATAACTGCTAAACCGTAAGATATGGACATAAACTTACCACACAACAAATGTAGAACACCTTAAAACACACAATTTATGTTATATACATTTTTTTCGTGGAGTTGATTGTTTTTTAGATATTCCCTGTTTTTGGTTTCAGCTATATAAACTTATACTTTTCACATATAGGACTTTGTGAACTCTTGTCCATACAAGCAAAGGAACTTCATTCGCAGAGCAACCAGCTTTTGACTGTCACTTTAACCTATGGTACCCCCTTATTTCGCTTCTACTAACAAGGAAGCAAGCAATAAGACTTTCTGCTAATTTTTGCTCCATTAGATGAAGTAAATAGAATAATTTGTTGCAGTGATATAGAGAAAGCCATGTGAATGGAACACATCAGATTTATTTAAACGAACCTTATGAATGAGTGGCTAAATCTTAGTAACCCTGCGGTAGCATTCATTGCACCTCGTTCACCCCGTAGGAGTGTTAAAACTATGTGTAAACCCACGCCTTGAGTGAGAAAACTGTAGTCCGTATGTTCAACCAATGACGTATATTGTGCTAGAAATACGAAAGTCGAAATGTCCCGCTTATTCAGATAATATATCAAACCGTAGCTTCGTGTTACACAGGAATTTTGCCCGCATTCCCAGAACTTTGCGTGAGGCAAGGTATGCGCTGATGGAAAGTGGAAACGAAATGAAAGAATAACAGTGTGATACTGCTATACGCCGAACTAAATCAGTACCACAATAATTTCTTTTTATTTTTACTTTCTCCATACGCACTATGTACATAGTGTATAGAGAAAGTATTGCAATCCACCAAAAAATTCGATACCGAGATTTCACCGGAAATATGTTTTAGGGTCCCCAATATCCAAAAAAAGCATTCTCACAGAAAGGTCCGTCCGTGTGTGTGTGTGTGTGTGTGTGTGTGTGTGTCCGTGTGTCTGTGAACACGATAACTCAAAAACGAAAAGTCGGTAAAATACCAAACTTGGTATTTAAGTTTAGTATCTTCCAAGGATGCGACACGAAGATTTTGAGAAAAATCCTCCCACCCCCAACTACCCTTTACATGGAACTTTTTTCGAAAATTTTGATTTTCTCAAAAATGGCTCTAACGATTTTGATTAAAATTTTGTATACTAAAAATATTTACCTGACAAATAAAATGTATATCTGGAATTTTCTGAGAATAGCCTCTGAAGAGTAGTTTATTGTGAATGAATTTTACTAAATTTAGAATATCTGCTAAACCGTAAGAGATGGACAAAAACTTACTCCACAAAAGATGTAGAGCACATTAAAACACACAATTTATGTTATATACATTTTTTTCGTGGTGTTCGTCGTTTTTGTGACATTCCTTATTTTTGGTTTCTGCTATGAAAAACGTATACTTCTCTCATACAGGAACCTGTCAACTCCTATCCATATAGACAAAGGAACTTCATTGACATTGCAACCAGCTTTTGATTATCACTTTAACCTACAGTTATCCCTTATTTCGCTTCTACTTACAAGGAAGCGAGTAATTAGGCTGTTTCTGCTATTCTTTTTCTGATTAGCATAAAGTAAATAAAAGTATACGCTTTCTAAGAATTATTTGTTGCAGGGATATGGAGAAAGTCATGTGAATGGTACACATACAGTCTAATTTTTACCTTATTTTACAATCTTGGCTGATATACATATAAATAATTCTATTTATCAAGCCAATTTCCCCCGATTAATTTAATGAAGGAGGTTTTACTGATAAATAAAACACGGTTTTCCTTTTCTACCAAGTACATTGTGTATGCATACATGGTAGAAAATTATTGTGTTGGTAAAATACAATACCCACTTCTCCTACTTACCATATGCAGGAGACAAAGTAAATTTGAAAGATGAATATACAGCACATTCTTATAAGAAGCGTTTAAATGAAACTATAAGTTTATTTTGACTATTTCGTATATAGAGGCGTAAATAGTTAATACGATTTACTGCTTGCCCATGCTTTGTTTTGTACCATTTATCACTTGGTTAGTGTCACCAGGTTGTCTATATGTACGATGTATATAATATATAGAGAAGGTTTCGTACTGCACTCAAAAATTCAATAACGGGATTAGATGTTTTGAGACCCCTGAATAAAATTTTTTTAGGGACATTGTGTGTGTGTGTGTGTGTGTGTGTGTGTGTGTGTGTGTGTGTGGGGGGGGGCAGCGTTGCTCAAAAACAAAACAAAAAATCTGATGTGTTCTATTCGCATGACTTTCTCTATATCACTGCAACAAATTATTCTATTTACTTCATCTAATGGAGCAAAAATTAGCAGAAATAGTCTTATTACTTGCTTCCTTGTTAGTAGAAGCAAAATAAGGCAGTACCATAGTTTAAAGTGATTGTCAAAAGCTGATTGCTCTGCGACTGAAGTTCCTTTGTTTGTATGGAGACGAGTTCACAAAGTCCTGTATGAGAAAAGTATAAGTCTTTATAGCTAAAAAAAAAAAAACAAGGAATATCTCAAAAACAATCAACTCCACGAAAAAAATGTATCTAACATAAATTGTGTGTTTTAAGATGCTCTACATTTGTTCTGTGGTAAGTTGTTGTCCATCTCTTACGGTTTAGCAGTTATGCAAAATTCCGTAAAATTGACCGAGAATAAAGTAATCTTCAGATGCTTTTCCCAGAAAATTAAAAATATCAATTTTATTTGTCAGGTAAATATCTTTAATATACGATATTTTAATCAAAATCGTTAGAGCCATTTTTTGGAAAATCAAAATTTTCGAAAAAAGTTCCATGAAAAGGGTAGTTTGTGGCGGGGGATTTTTCTCAAAATCTTCGTGTCGTATCCCTGGAAGATACTAAGCTTAAATACCAAATTTGGTATTTTACCGACTTTTCGTTTTTGAGTTATCGTGTTCACGGACACATGGACACACACACACAAACGGGCCTTTTTCTGAAAATTGTTTTTTTGGATACAGGGGACATATATTTCCGGTGAAATCTCGGTATCGAATTTTTTTACAGAGTGCAACACCTTCTATATACATAGCACGTGTAGAGAAAGTAAAAATGGCCAAATACCAAACTTTGTGTTTAATTTGAGCATCTTTCAAAGATGCGACACGAGGATTTTCAAGTAAATGCCCCAACCCCCAACTACCCTTTGCGTAATTTAAACTACTGGATTAAATTCTCCAAAGTATGGCCGATTGAGCAATGACTATTTTCTCACTAGATAAGCACCGTTATGCTGATGTTTTGTGGAATTCTGGCGCAGATGTATAATATGATAAAGTAGACGACAATAACTGAAACAGTCGTTTCCATATTAGTGATGAAAGTTCTCATACGGATGTCGTGCTTGTCCAGTTTAACAACCCATGCAAATAATTCTTCGCTATTCCTCTATAAATACTTTACATTTCTTTAGCCTTTCCTTATGTACTAATCTTAACGAAACCATCCGGACAGATGATTGGCCGAACCACCCTTTTTACTTTCTCTAGCTCCATATGTACAATGTACATAGGGATAGAGAAGTATTGTATTCCACCCAAATATTCTATACCGAGATTTCACCGGAAATACATGTTTTAGGATCCCCTGTATCCAAAAAAAGCATTTTCAGAAAAAGGTCCGTGTTCGTGTGTCCGTGTGCTGTGAACACGATAACACAAAGACGAAAAGTAGCTAAAATACCAAACTTGGTATTTAGGTTTAGTGTCTTCCAAGGATGCGACACGAAGATTTTGAGAAAAATACCCCCACCCCAAAATACCCTTTACGTGGGACTTTTTCGAAAATTTTGAATTTCTTAAAAATGGCTCTAACGATTTTGATTAAAATATCATATATTAAAGATATTTACTTAACAAATAAAATGTATATCTTGAATATTCTGGGAATAGCTTCTGAAGACCTGTTTATTCCGAATGTATTTTTCTTAATTTGGCATAACTAGTAAACCGTAAGGGATACACAAAAGCTTACTATACAAAACATTTAGGTCTTGTTAAAATACAAAGTTATGTCATATACATTTTTCTCGTGGAGCTTACCGTTTTCGAGGTATTCATCATCATTTGTTTCAGTTGTGAAGTACCTATACTTTTCTCAGGCGGGAGTTTCCGTTTTTCTTTTGTTCTACTCCTGGCCAAGAAAAGAAGCGATTTGTAATGACAATCGCATAACGACAGCTTTTAAAACATTTGACTATTGGTTTAGCCTAGTGTATTTACTTATTTTCTTCCTACTTATAAGGAACTAAATAATAAGAACATTGTGGTAATGAATACCACGATTAGCAAGGTGCAGAAAGAAGAAGAATCTTATGTATGAAGTTTGTAGAACAGCTAGAGAAAGGCATCTGAATGGAACATATCAGATTTCTATTAAAACTATGCGCTAAAGTGGATTCAACTCTATGCAGATGTCTTAACATTGCCGTAAAAATCCCTCACAAACCACAATGAGTTTTAATTCGTTAATACATTAATCTATATACAAATGTATAAATTTAAAGTTTCTAAAGAGAATTTTGGATTATAAAATAAATATGGCAATAGATAGTTTAGATTTAGATCCAGGACGGTTAAATCAGCGTTCGGAAATTATGGTATAATTTTAGGTATATCACTTATTATTATTATTATTATTATTATTATTATTATTATTATTATTATTATTATTATTATTATTATTATTATTATTATTATTATTATTATTATTATTATGTGGTTTAGAGCCCTCTAAGCTGGTAGGTCATTTTGGGCGATGATTGCAACCGATGAAATGATGCTCAAATCATTCCAGGGTTCATGGAGCTTAGAGTTACTCGATATTCTTCTTCTCCTTCTCAGGATAAGGGCAAATCCCCCCCCCCAAAAAAAAACCTTATCCGATTAATTCACCTTAACCGAGATTAAAATTTGGGACCTATTGAATGTAAGGGAGACTACCCTCACGCCACATACGTGGGTTTAATCACCCCTTCATTTATCATCGATTATAACATTGTTTATTGGATCGTTTTTTTTGTCCGGTTATATAGAGTATTGACACCCCTAGTTGCAATTGAAGGTTTGTTACCTAAAATGGAATAGAAAAATAACAATTGTGATCTATGGGAGTATACAACCACGTTAATAAAATGTGGTCATAATGGAACAGAATTGCTTATGTTGGTTCAAATCTGGCCCCACCGTCTAGAAAAATGGCCAGCTTTTTTTTTTTTTTTTTTTCCAGCAGATTTCTAGCCACTAAATTGCGAGAGTACTTTATTTCTCCTAAAATATGGCTCAACTGTCGCAACATATAGTTTCTTAATATCGGTTTGTTTCTGTAATGTCACCGTGTCGCTAGTGAAACCTCTCATCTCTCATATGTGGATTTGCAATACCTGTCGCCCAATTTAGCAATACGTGTAAATAATTCTTCACTCCTTCCTCTAGAATTCCAAATTATGTTGTAACTGGTTTAGCCCTTCCTTGTAGCAGTCATAGTGAATCTGTTCCATACAGATGGTAGGCGACCCACCCCTACGCTTCCCAACATTAATAACATTGTTCCTTCCCAGTGATTTTCCAGGTTTGTAACATAGAGGACCAATACCGGCTAGGAGGAGTAAAAGTTTGGTTAACTGAAGGTGAAGGCCTTAAGGAGAGAAAAACTTATAACAATTTAAGGGAAAGGCCACTTTATATGTACACATGTGTACGTAAGTATGCATAAACAAGTAATTAATGACAATTCTGAACTAAATTATTGACATTTTGGGCGTTCGGCAATAGAATAGGTAAATACGTAGGTCGCAACTGTTATACAGGTATAATAGTTGATCCCAGTTACTAAACTGCAGACAAAAGTGAAATTCTTCTCCAGTGTAATGTGTGGGAGAAATAATGATACGCTGATCTACTTAACTTTCCAAGTCAACACCCACCCTTGCGGCCACGTAATATAGATATATTAACGACCCACTTAATGATGACAGAATGATTTAATGAACGCTAAACGTTGTTGTGGATACAAAAGCGAAAAGCCCTTGAGGGCACCCAAGCGGAGTGTATGGGGGAACAAGTGGTTTCCCCAGACGGACGTATGCAGCGAAATTAATAGGGGGACAAAAAATAATAGAACAAAATGGAAACTGGAGAAAAAACACTCGGCGATTTACAATAACAAAGGAAGGGATTTAGTCACGTGATATATGACAGAAAGCGTTGTCCAACCGCGACCCACAGAGATAGCCTACCACACAATGAGGAATTTTTTCGCTGCTCAGTAGTTGCTTCGAGAAAAATGAGCTATTTAATTCCATAAAGAGGCTGATACTGAGAAGGGTTTTGGCACAATTACTCCATATTTTAGTTCCCATAATACGCAAGGGATTAAAATATCATTACGTAATTTGGCTAGCAGAATTTAAAGCACAATTCAACGAAAACTCCTTTTTTTCGTTATTTCCGTTGCAATTTTAAAAGAATTTTGCAATATTCCCAAAGATTTTCGAATATTTCTGAATTCCGGAACATTCCTAACGATCTTAAAATGTTTATGAATATTATGTAAAATAATATAAAGCACGTGCCTTCTGTACGAGGGGTCTCGGTTTCAATTCCCGCCTGGGGGCAAAAATTCCCCCATTTATTCTCCCTAGAGTCTGCAAGTATAATGATGATGATAATATTGAGTGTGTGCATGTTGTGTGAAATTTATAGATAGCCATTCAAGCTGTAAACAAGGCAACATCATTACGATAATGTATACACACTTAATGTACACGCATATATACCTAATTGCTTATTCATCAACACACCTAGATACATAATTTCCTTAAAGAAATTGCGTTTAAAATTTTAACCCTATATCTGTTATAACAATGTTAATGAAATACGCGAGTTGCTCGTAATCAAAGTACGGTAAGATTATTAGAAATTAAAACACTTTCTGTTATATTCAGGACTATACTTACCTTTCATCACCCCTTTCACTATGTCATTAATAATTATATTTAATCAACCACTGCTGTAAATGCTACTTGTTTCTATTGCTCTTGAAATATATATTTAATATTTTCTTCAATTTCTTAATAGGTGCATATATGTTTAGTTTATAAGAAATACCCAGTTTACAGCTCTCCCACTTTGGCAACAAAAATTCAGGGCTATACCTCGCTTTCATTGTAGTTGATATTAATAATTATTTGTCATTAAGCATTTTATGAAAGTGATAAGAAGCGAATATTTCAGTACCATTTCTAGCTTGTAATAATCCAATAATTCAATCGCACACAAAACGCACGTGCCTCGCATCCACACACAAGGAACAATAACAGCTGACTGAAGCCCACTGCCACATGTCCGAGAAATAGAAGAGCCCGTGGCCTTGAGTTCATTCAAATGTACCGGACAAGCCTGCCGTGCAAGTCCCGGCCAGGGCCCTGAGGGACCGCTCTGTATATAAGAATAGTAAATTTTAAACCGAAATGTTATGTGATTGTAGATATTCTAAAGAAAATGTTGTCAATGTATTATTTGCATTTGTATCACCAGCGAGCTTCAAATGTTTAACGCAAAGAATGATGTAGCTTGTTCATTCTCCGAGTATCTGCGTACATTATAATTTTTTTTTTTTTTTTTGTTAGGAGTCTTCAATCCTTGGATTGGTTTGCAGCGAATCTCCATTCAGATCTTTTCTCTACTTTCCGTTTGAGTTCTTCATATTTACTGCATTTCATATCTTCCATAATTTGTTTTATATGTTGTGATCTTGGTCTTCCTTTGCCACTTCTTCCTTCTATCATACCTTCTATTATAATGTTCAGTGTGCTGTGATGTCTTAATAAATGGCCTATTAATTTTGTTCTTCTTCTTTTAATTTGGTTCCGAATTCGATTTTCCGCTTCTGCTTTTTTATACACTTCTTCATTTTTAATTTTGTCACTCCATTTAATTTTTAGCATTTTCCTATAGCACCATGTTTCAAATGCTTCTATTCTCTTTCTTTCTGCTTTTAAAATTGTCCAAGTTTCACATTCATATAACATAATATTCCATACATATGTTTGTAATAAATTCTTCCTGGTTTCAAGGCTAATATTGTTTGCAGTAAATAGCTGGTACTTTTTATTAAAAGCAAGTGTTGCGTGTTGTATTCTACTGGTTATTTCTGTTTTGCTCCTTCCATCAGCTGTTATTTTGCTTCCTAGATATTGAAATATTTCGGTTTCTTCTAATAGTTGTCCATTTAGTTTAATTTTTGTGTTACAATTCCCTTTCTTCCTGCAAGTCATAATTTTTGTTTTTGATTTATTAATGTTTAAGTTGTAGTTGTTCCTTAATGTATTTTCTAATTTGTTTATGAATATTTATAAATCTTTCTTCTTCTACATTAATATTGCAATATCATCTACAAAGCGGAGCATATTGACTTTTATCCCCTGTATCTTTTTTCCAGTGTCTATTTCTTCCGTGATTTCATTTAGTGCACTCTGTATGTATGCATTAAACAGTATTGGGGATAGTGCACATCCTTGTCTCGCTCCTTTTCTTATATGGACTATTTCTTGGTTTCTCCCACAGTTTATAATTGCTTTTTCATTTTTATATTGATTCCATATAATCCTAAAATCTCTAAATTTAATTCCCAGGTTTCTAAGCACTCCAAACATTTTGATCCAATCCACATTATCAAATGCTTTCTCTATATCTGTGAAAGCAATATATGTTCTATTATTCTTTCTTAGCCTTTTTTCCAGTATTAATCTCATTGCTAATATCAGTGTATATTACAGCCTTATAATTATTGTCCAGTTTATGAGAATACATCGAGTTCTTGCCAGAGAAGTGCACAGTTTTGTTAGTTCTGTAAGAATAGCAATTCTTTTTCAGTCCACTCCGCGACTAATCGTCCTGAGGGCAGAGAAAGCAGAAGATCTTCAGTGCGATTCTTCTTATATGCTTAGTCTTACAGCTATTCTGACTAGCAACCGTGACAAATTAAAAAAATAATTAACTATTAACAGAGTAACTTCCGCATTGTGCCGTAAACACACAGCAGTATATTACAAACTAAGAACTGTGAGTTACAGTTATCAGGTCGAAAATGCATATTGGGAATACGAGGTCCGCAGTGCATTTGAAATCTGATAAGTAACATACAGTTCGTGTTAGCCAATTAATTTTTTAAATACTTGAAAAAACTGAAAAATAAACAAAAAATGTCAAAATTGCTTTTCAATATTCTATTAAACATTAAGAAAAAATGAATTCTCGATATGAACAAATGAAAGGCTATATTTAAATTACATGGACAAAGCCTGCTTATACACTCTTTTGTTAATGAATTGTGTAATAAATTCTTTAGTTAAAGTAGCACACGTCTTGAGTGTTACGCCATTTCCCAATAGAACTGTAAGTATTAATGACCACTTAAACTCTTATTGTAAAACTAAATTGAAAATTTAGCTTACATTAGCAAATATATGATCAGAATGAATAACTTGCATATCAAGTATTTCAAAAAGATTATTATATTTCAAATCGACAACAAATGAAGGAGCATAATATTTATTATATTTATTATATTATTATTAGTAGCGGGAGTAGGAGTGTGGTGGTAGGAGGAAATATGAATGTCGAAATGTTCCAATAGATTTACTGTAAAACATATTTTCGATATTTTATCCGATTATGGTCAAAATTTCACTGTGTTTGATGTTTAGTAGACTTTGTTTTTGATTTATACTGCTCACAGGTCCACAGACCTCTTTCTAACTGTACACATTATTGATGAATTCTCGAGTATAGAATTTTTGGGTTGAGTAAAATAGTTCCCCTACTTTCTCTCGGAGAGAAGGTAAAACTTGTAACTACGGGAGTTTCCAGTGAAAACTTCGTTTAGTATGTCAGGATCAAATTGAGTAGTTGCTCTCTCTTAAGCAAGAGGTAAATAAAATTTTAGCACGCACCGTTGACTATTACACTGTATTACAGTTTGTGACGTAATTATACCGAAAGATGTTTGGCATATATACAGAAGTGGAGATATGTGGATTGCTGGAAATGTAAACCTTACAGTTTGCAGAACATTACACACACGTTTGCTGCTTCAACATTTAGCAGGGAAAGCTTAGCTAGGGTGTCGCAAACGTAAACTAATGTACCGCAAACGTTTCTGCTTAGAAAACAGATGAGAGTGAACACTTGGGAAACGCACGGTAATACTGACCAAATATAAACAAACTGTTAACGATACCTCATAGATATGTATTTGTAGGCAGATAATTTCCCTGACCCAACTCGACTGAGCTGTATGAGAGAGGTATATAATGTTTGACAAAAATCCCTTGATAATCTCTACTAATGGCCTTGCTTATGATAATAAGCGATACATACTTATATGAGGAAAAAGATTAATACATTTAATTTAGTGGATATTTTCGAAGTGCTTTCTAAAGCAAACTCCTTGTGCTTACTATCTTGACTCTGTTACAGCAAGGGAAGTATTATATTTCAGTCAAAAGTTTTATAATAATGCTTCACCGAAATACAAATTCTGAGGTCCCAGATTCGTAAAGAACTAACTGTTACTTTATCTATACGCACTATGTACATAGTGTATAGAGAATGTATTGCACTCCACTCCATCTCGATACCGAGATTTCGCCGGAAATATATGTTTTAGGGTCCCCTTTGTCTAAAAAAAGCATTTTCCGAAAAAGATCCGTGTGTCCGTGTGTGTCCGTGCGTCTGTGAACACGATAACTCAAAAACAAAAAGTAGGTAAAATACCAAACTTGGTATTTAAGTTTAGTATCTTCCAGGGATGCGACACGAAGATTTTGAGAAAAATCCTCCCACCCCCAACTACCCTTTACACGGAACATTTTTCGAAAACTTTGATTTTCTCAAAAATGGCTCTAACGATATTGATTAAAATATCATAAATTAAAGACATTTACCTGACAAATAAAATGTATATTCTGGGAATAGCCTCTGAAGAGTAGTTTATTCTGGATGAATTTTACTGAATTTTGAATAACTGCTAAACCGTAAGAGATGGACAAAAACTTACTACACAAAAATCTAGAACACGTTTGGAGACCCAAAATTTATGTTGTATACATTTTTATCGTGGAGTTCGTCGTTTTGGAGACATTCCTTATTTTTGGTTTGTGCTATGAAACTTTATACTTTTCTCATACTGGAATTTGACAACTGCTGTCCATACAAACAAAGGAACTTCAGTGACATAGCAACCAGCTATTGATTATCACTTTAACCTGTGGTACTCCGCTATTTCGCTTCTATTTACAAGGAAGCAAGTAATAAGACTATTTCTGCTAATTTTTTACTGATTAGCATGAAGTAAATAGAAGTATAAGCTTTTTAAAACTAATTTATTGCAGAGATATAAGTCATGTGAATGTAACACATCAGATATTTATAAAATGGTGTGTGTGTGCGCGTGCGTGAGAGAGATCAATGTGTTTGGTTATCTCAAAAATGATACTAAGGATTTTCATTAAGATGTCACATATCAAATATAGTCCATTCGCAAGGAAGTTCGTACAGTCTTAATGCACATCTCATTCAAAAACAATGTATTCTGGCATAATTAATTTTCAAAATTACATTATTGATATTTCCAACTAATCAATACTTTTGGCATTATTTTTAAGTAGTGTCGTTTTTCACTTGTTTCTTCTTATTGGATGGAAACTTTATATCCAGTATATAGTGTCCAGTTCTTAAACTTTTGAATAGTGGTATTCCTGTAAATATAAATTCTAGGTGAGTCAGCTGTCCCTTATTCTCGAGTTTTATGCAATCCACATTATATACACCAACATGAAAACATCGACACCGTTACTATATTCTACCCAGGGATTTAACATGGATGTAAACGCTCGATGTTATAGCATCGCCTTTTAATAAACTGGTAATTAGACAGCTGACGTTTGCACCACTGCTAAGGTTCACTGGGACCAGGGAATATTACATGTTAAACAGAATGCTGGTCTCTTAAGTTACTGGGTAGCTCATTTGGATGAGCGCAAGACTCCGAAGTAATCTGTTTGCTGTGAAGGTGATTCGAATCCCCTAAATGTACTAATTGTTTTTACCGTGTAATATTCACAAATTACAATTATTAATTTGAAAGCGGTTATTATTTTCATTTTAATCGTTTTATATCTGTTTTATGGCATTGTATGATGTTTCTTTATTGGTGAACAACTAGGTTGTGTCATTAGAAATATCGTTTCATATTAGTATGATTTGTGGCGCTGGAATGACCCTTTTCTCTTCCTGGAACGCGACTCCTCTAACGAAGCAAGTGCTTCGTGACCTTCTTGGGCAATGCACGCCTAGGCACGCTGTTGAATGGAGCTTCTGACTCGGTGTAGCGTGGTGGTTTAAACAGATCTACAGATCTAATGCTCTGGCGAAGGGTTTCTTGATAGTCTAGCTCCTCTACATAAATACGTTCTTTTAAATAACCCCAGAGGAAGAAGACAAGCGGTGTCAGACCAGATGATCTGGCAGCCAGAAGACTGGTTCTCAGCTTCCTATCCAATGACCAGGATATGCAGCATTCAAATGATCCTCGACCGAAGCGGAGGAGCACCATCGTGTTGAAACCACATCGTCGTTCATTCCTTGGTATAATAGCGGTAGTTCATTACGGAGGAATTCCAGGTAGCGTGCTCCTGTTAGATGCCCCTCGAAGAATAATGGTCCAACAAGGTGGTCTCCCAAGATTCCACACCAAACATTCACTCCCCACTGCTCTTGGACTGCTGCCTCCCTTGCCCAATGATGATTATCAACACCCTAATACTGCATATTGTGGCAATTTACGGTTCCATTGTTGTGGAATCTAGATTCGTTGGAAAACAGGATCCTGAATACGAATGCCACATAATTTTCTACTCGCTTCAGCAACCATTCGCAAAATGTCACTCGAGCTTCGAAATCTCTCCCGTGAAGTGCTTGGTGTAGGTGCAAGCGACAAGGATGAAATTTATTAGTGTTCAATATCCGCACTACAGAATACTGGCTAATGTTCACCTCCTGAGCAACTGCACGTGCACTAGTATGCGGGTTGTCCTGGATGCCGTACAAAACAGCTTCTGTGTTATTACCCGATGTTGCTGGTGCGTGGTAACCGGAGGCATTCTCGCAAATGATGCTGTTACACGCAGACGCCTTTCAACATTCCAGAAGGTGTTTGCTGTTGGTAGTCGTCTATTCGGACATGTCTCCTGGTATAGATGCTGAGTCGCTTGTGCGACTTCTCCCTAGATCAAAAGCATATCTACGTACTGAAAGACTGACACAAAATATCGTGCGACAGTATACCTAAGAAGGGGTCGGCATTCATAATAACTGACTGCATCATGCTAGTCTAATGGTGCAGGCGTCACTAAACGTGCTCTACCCATTACAAACTGCAGCTAACCAATAACGATTTAACATATATTCTAAACTCAATATTACTGAAAATTTGGTTTCCAAGTTTTGATGAGCAATAAAAAAAGAAACATATACAATGCTGAGACTTGAACCTATGTCACTGGGGGTTAGCGCACAGGATATCTCATAATCCTATTCAGCTATTTCAAGACTTGACTAAATGCACGTTCCACGTTCAATAGTACAACATGGACGCCAGGCGCTATGCCATTGCCACCACGCAGGTTTTCGAGCTTGATTTAGCCTTTTAAGACCGTTTTAATCCTCTTCTGGGCGTTTTAATATTACCATTTCATGCAAAAATGTAAATAAACCGTTGTTGAATAATATGTCCATTTTGACTGTATGGTGGATGAAGCGTGTCCCTAATGTTTTCCCAATTTTTGGGAGCCAGCCCTAAGTACAAGATTCCACTATTTTATTTTTAGCTGACGTGGATAGTGTAATGATATGATAGGTCCAGTTTTTCCGAGGCGTGTACTGAATTACGTTGCTATAAAAAGTTTATAAACTTGGCTGGAAGTTGCTCTCAGTAAACGAGTTGTTTTTTTTTTCTGAGGTGTACTTTAGCGAGGAGTACGTTTTGTCCCTTAAATCGCTGTTCCTCTGAATTTTGCGTATTCCTACCTCTAAGAACGTCAAGTGCGCAAAACTGGACTACGGCACATGCCGTTTGATGGGTGACCTACCTTCCAAAAATAAGGGACGGCTGCCTCACCTGGTTTAACGAATTATGTAATGTAGCTATTTCTAAAAAGATTTATCTCGGTTAAAATAAAGGAGATAGACAATTAACTATTGTAATAATTGCCACTTATAAAGTTGAGGACAAGAAAGGCATAGGTATATGTAACACATCAAATGCTTTAAAAGCTGATCCACACAACGTTTTAAAAAGATGGAAAAACTTGAAAATGTATTTTTACGAAACTTTCATTGTTTTTAATCCTCAACGAAGTCTCGCATATCAGTGAATTTCATTTTCCAATCATTTTCATTGTAGGTCTCCTTTTTCCTTTGCATACCCAACATTTCGCCTCTAGATGCGTCATGTGAGTTACGGCATTCGTGTTTATGAATATATTGGTCAACGAAGCAGAGCCAAGGAAATCGCCCGCCAAACTCTTGACATTGCACCCCTCCTCTACCTCTTTCTTTAGTCTAATTAATTTATGGAATTTCTTTTCAATCGTGGCTAATACAGGTTTCCAACAAACTTTATATCGGATTTGCCAAACTGTGAAGGGTTTTGTTTTGCTTTCTTACAAAAGACCTTTTACCGTCTTCACCTTTGGATTAACATTTGCTTTCGTTCCCGCTGCTGCTGCTGCTGTTAACTTCTTACTTTTAGTTTGTAACCACGAGTTGCTTGTAAACAAACTTTTGTTTGATACAGAGCATTGCAGGGACGTTTCTGAAGGTATTTATTTTTATACAGCATTGTATTCGTCTAATGTTCTTTATAAAATTGAATAAGTTATCAATTTAATTTGCCATTTAAAACTTCCGAGGTTAAACTCTTTGTAGGATTAGTCATGACGTATAGACTTTTTCAAGCAATTGATCTAAAGTGAAATACATTTAATCAATTGAACGTACAGTCGAGAGTTTATTTTTTTGATTTCCTATAGTGTTTAAAAAATCTGATGTGTTCCATTCACATGATTTTCTCTACATCTCTGCAATAAATTATTTTTAAAAAAATTATGCTTCTATTTACTTTGTGCTAGTTGAGAAAAAAATAGCAGAAATAGTCTTTTTCTTGCTTCCTTGTAAGTAAAAGCGAAATAAGAGAGTACCATAGGTTAAAGTGATAGTCAAAAGCTGGTTGCTATGCCAATGAAGTTCCTTTGTTTGTATAGGCACGAGTTCATAAAGTCCTGTATGAGAAAAATGCAAGTTTTTATAGCTTAAACCAAAAACAAGGAATATCTCGAAAACAATCAAATCCAAGAAAAAAATGTATACAACATAAACTGTATGTTTTAATGTGCTGTACATTTTTTGTGTGGTAAGTTTTTGTCTCTCTCTCTTACGGTTTAGCACATATGCAAAATTCCGTAAAATTCACTCAGAATAAAGTAGTCTTCAGAGGCTATTCCCAGAAAATTCAAAATATACATTTTATTTGACAGGTAAATATCTTTAATTTACGATATTTTAATCAAAATCTTAGAGTAATTTTTCAAAAAATAAAAATTTTTGAAAAAAGTTCCATGTAAAGCGTAGTTTGGAGAGGGGGGATTTTCTCAAAAGCTTCGTGTCGCATCCCCGAAACATACTAAACTTAAATACCAAGTTGATATACCAAGTTGATGTACGGACTTTTCGTTTTTCAGTTAACGTATTCACAGACACACGGACACGCACAAATACACGGACCTTTTTCTGAAAATACTTTTTTTGGATACAGGGGACCCTAAAACCTATATTTGCGGTGAAATCTCGGTATCGAATTTTTTGGTGGAGTGCAGTACATTCTCTATACACCATGTACGTAGTGTGTATAGAGAAAGTAAAAAGAACTTAATTTTAACAGAATCATCTTATTAGTTGTGACTGTGTACGTGAAAAGCCAGGACATACAAGTGTGGAGGAAATAATGTCCTATATACATATAGGTATATGAATAAATTCAGTTTAATATAATATACGTATTTAAGTTAAATTTTACGTTTCGTATGATATGTTGGAAAGGAATTTTACACATTTAGCTTAGAAAGGGGATAAACAGTTGATTTTCTGACGATGTAATAGCAAGGCCAAATGACCCTTTGTTTAAAGGACTATTATTCCACTTTCGAATCCCTTGTGTTTGACTTATAGTCTACATGCTACGAGTATAAGGTTATATGTACAATTTCCCCTATTTATTTAGAACCACGGTATTTTCCATTGTAATTCTCTATCACGTGAATATGTAACAATGGTGTCAAATGATGTCCTCACGTGATCCCCCCACTCGGCAACTTTGAACAAGCCCATGACGTGATGGCGCAATATTCAGATAAAAACGTAGAAAACCTGCTAGCTTCACATATGATTCTGGTTTCATACTATTGAAATCCACATCCGTCGTTTCACAAAAGTGCGCTTAAAATATAACAAATCAGTATAGTAGCGACCGCGCCGTGGCCGAGTGGTTAATCACAGCGCAGGGGCGGGTTTTCTCCGGGTTCTCTGGTTTCCTCCGCCATCGCATTCCACGGTACTCCATGTATCATCAGTGGCATCGCCGGCGGTGTCATTTGTAGTAAAAAATAAAGGCAGTATAGTACTTAAACTCCTGTGTGAATTTAGAAATTTTGCGAGATTTGCTTAGGAGACTACTGTCTCCGACAAGTTGAACTCCAGGATTATTAATTATCTGGAAATATAGGTTTTATTATTCAACTTCATCAGTAGTGAAGTGTTTTATTCTGTGTAGTAACCTTTAATTATAGTGTTAAACCACACCTGAGTGGGTTATATTTGCTGTCAAGAAACCGACTACTACTACTACACATGCAATTATTATTATTATTATTATTATTATTATTATTATTATTATTATTATTATTATTATTATTGTTAATGTTATTGTTGTTATTATTGTTATTGTTATTATTTATTGTTATTGTTATTATTTATTGTTATTATTGTTATTGTTAGTTATTATTGTTAGTTATTATTGTTAGTTATTATTGTTGTTATTATTTTGTTTTTATTATTTTTATTGTTATTATTATTTTTATTGTTATTATTATTTTTATTGTTATTATTATTTTTAATGTTATTATTATTTTTATTGTTATTATTATTTTTATTGTTATTATTATTTTTATTGTTGTTGTTATTTTTATTGTTGTTGTTATTTTTATTGTTGTTGTTATTTTTATTGTTGTTGTTGTTATTTTTATTGTTGTTGTGTTATTTTTATTGTTGTTGTGTTATTTTTATTGTTGTTGTTGTTATTTTTATTGTTGTTGTTGTTATTTTTATTGTTGTTGTTATTATTTTTATTGTTGTTGTTATTATTTTTATTGTTGTTGTTGTTATTTTTATTGTTGTTGTTGTTGTTATTTTTATTGTTGTTGTTGTTGTTATTTTTATTGTTGTTGTTGCTGTTGTTGTTATTGTTGTTGTTGTTATTGTTGTTGTTGTTATTGTTGTTGTTGTTGTTATTGTTGTTGTTGTTATTTTTATTGTTGTTGTTGTTATTTTTATTGTTGTTGTTGTTATTTTTGTTGTTGTTGTTATTTTTGTTGTTGTTGTTATTTTTGTTGTTGTTGTTGTTATTTTTGTTGTTGTTATTTTTGTTGTTGTTGTTGTTATTTTTGTTGTTGTTGTTATTTTTGTTGTTATTATTATTATTTTTGTTGTTGTTATTGTTATTATTATTTTTGTTGTTGTTATTGTTATTTTTGTTATTGTTATTGTTATTGTTATTGTTGTTGTTATTGTTATTGTTATTGTTGTTGTTGTTATTGTTATTGTTATTTTTGTTGTTGTTATTGTTATTGTTATTTTTGTTGTTGTTATTGTTATTGTTATTTTTGTTGTTGTTGTTATTGTTATTTTTGTTGTTGTTATTTTTGTTATTTTTGTTGTTATTGTTATCTTTGTTGTTGTTATTGTTATCTTTGTTGTTGTTATTGTTATCTTTGTTGTTGTTGTTGTTGTTGTTACTTTTTATCATCTCAAAACAAAATGATAATATACTTCTGGTATGACTGGAGTTAATGAATGAACTAATTCTGAAACAGGTATGGAGTGCTATTACTCTTCATGATACTTGAATCTCTGGAGAGATAAGTCTGGAGCAAAATTTGTTTCTATATGAGAAGTCAGGACGCTGAAGACCCGGCCAACAATGCATTTGAGATGTACTTTGCTTGTAACACGAATGAACTTCTCTCCACCATTAATAACATTCAAGTTGTGAAAGCAGGATAGCATCTACCTGCAATTACACCATCTAGTGCCCAAGATAGGTTGTCTCCTTAGCGTGGTAGTGTAGTTGTTATAGTTCTGGTGGCCAAGAGAACGGCCTCGGTTGTTTTTTTCCCCCCAGAGGAGGAATCTCTATTTGTAGATTTTACACATATAACTTAACATTTATTATACCTTATTACTCCCTAGATGCTCGTAAGAATTAACGTGATGGTAAATGCTCATGTAAATTCTATATATAACCTAAGATACATTAGTTTTCATTTATTCTTATGGTAAAGCATTCCTGAAATTGTTGTAATCTAGAGTTTGTAAGATATTCTCTTGAAATTTATATAATTTACTATACATAACAACTGCAATACTTTTTCCATGTATCAAAATTCTAGATTGTGTGTTATTTAAATACTTTATTGTTATCTTCATTTATTCATTTATTCATCCATGCTTCTAACAAAAAGGGCCACGCGATGAACGTTCAAAAGTATTCACAGACAATGAATTACAGAAATTTAATTTTCAAACCCACTATCTTATTCCTCTTTTTATATTTGTTTTAATTAGAGGAGAAACAATATTTTTTTCGTAATCTCCAAAACTCCTGAGTTTTCAAACTTAAATGTTTTATTTATGAAAATTGCAGGATTATTTCGTAAAACTACATGGTCCTTTACTTTAATGTGCTTTTGAGAGTCAGTAAGACAATTTTGAAGGAAATTATCGAGAAACTGCATTGTGAAGCATTTTGGATATGGAAAAGTGTTGGAGAAACTAAGGTTTAAATTTGAGAGAGCATGCGCTTATCTATTTATGCCTTCGTTTAAAGTGTGCCAAGTGGGAGAAAACCCTGATATTTTGTTAAACTGTGGAAGTCATGTTATTTTATTATGAAAAAAATTATTTTATAAGTTAGTCACATTTTATGGCAGATTTTCCAGATATATCACCTTAAATGAGAGGTTTAAGATGGGTAGACATGGTAAAAACTGAATTTGTTGGAGGTTATAATTATTATGCCTTGCAAGTCACTTTCTTGATGCATGATTTCTTATCTGGTAGTAACTTCAAACATTTATGAGAAAAAAAACGACAGATATGTTGTCCTGCACCCAAACATTTGATATCTATTCACACAATTCCGAGGTTTACAGAAGAATTGTTAGAACCCACAATGTGTTCAGGTTACTCGTTAATAGTGGATATTCTTATGCAACTCTCTTCCTCTCTCATTTCTTCAGTTTTTCCATGCTTTTTCCAACTGTCACAATATTCATTCATCCCTATTCTTCTTTTGCTGCCTTACTCTACACTTCTTTTATCTGTAATGTTCACTCCTCTACTCCACTTTCTATAGCTTGTTCTATACTCTCATTTCTTAACCTTTAATTGGCTTAGTGCTGTAAGCAATTTACAAGTTATGTTATGTTTTAAGGGTGTGCCCTGACTCCTGCATTATTTAGTCTAGTTTTATATTTTGACCAATCCACTAAAGAATCAGAGGCTAAAATAGCCAATTGAGAGGTAAATGAAAATATTTTAAATACTATTTTATATGCAAAATGGTGTTAAGTGACTCAGAAAACAACTTGCAAATACTGTCTACAAATTAAAGACAGTATATTTAGAGTTTAACAACATTTGAAAATGTCAAAAAAGAATACAAAAGCAAAGGTAGAGCCTGACGAAAAATTCAATGCCAAAGCCGGGATTTGAGCTACGGATCTTCAAGTCTCCAGCATGTCACATTACTTCTGAGCTATAATGGCAACATCCCAGCACAGCAATAAGTTCAACTGACTCAGGAGATCCGTGACTCAAATCTCGGCTTTGGCATTGCATTTTTCAGTCTGCCTCTACCTATCCAGCTCTTGTCCTACACATAGTGTGTGAAAAAAAAATGCTGACGTGTTACACTCACATGACTTTCTCTAGCTGTTCTACAAACTTCATACATAAGATTCTTCTTCTTTCTGCACCTTGCTAATCGTGGTACTCAATGTTTTAAAAGCTGTCGTTATGCGATTATCATCACAAATCGCTTTTTTCTTGGCCAGGAGTAGAAGAAAAGAAAAACGGACATTCCCCTCTGAGAAAAGTAAAAGTACTTCACAACTGAAACTAATAACAATGAATGCCTCAAAAAACGGTAAGCTCCACGAGAAAAATGTATATGACATAACTTGTGTATTTTAAGACCTAAATGTTTTGTACACTAAGTTTTTGTCTATCTCTTACGGTTTACTAGTTATACCAAATTAAGCAAAATTCATCCAGAATAAACAGGTCTTCAGAAGCTATTCCCAGAAAATTCAAGATACACATTTTATTTGTTAGGTAAATATCTTTAATATATCATATTTTAATTAAAATCGTTAGAGCCCTTTCTAAGAAAATCAAAATTTTCGAAAAAGGTTCCATGTAAAGGGTAGTTTGGGGTGGGGGGATTTTTCTCAAAATCTTCGTGTCGCATCCCTGAAAGATACTGAACTTAAATACCAAGCTAAATAAAATTGTATTTTATCATTTGTTTAGTGCGTTTGTAGCATCCAAACCCTACAAAAATATTTGAAGTTAAATGGTTAACAAAGTTAGTCGGACTACCTCCATGGTCGAGTGGACAGCGAACTGACTTCTCACCCGGAGGTCCCGGAACCAATATGATTAATTGATGAGAAGGATAAGATTTTTCGGATGGAAATTTGATTAAATCCTCCAATTGCCCCAATAAATGCAGAAAGGATAATTATAATTTGAATATAGTAATTATTGATTAGTATATAGGAAATTAACATTAATGGGGCAATTTTTCGATTCCCGGCTGGGGCGGGGAGTTTATCTTTAGCTGGAATTATTCCCAGCCCCCACAGAGTCTGGAAGTATGTATGCGAGAGTGAATGTGTGTGTGTGTGAAGAAAATAAAATGATTTAAAACCTACAGACAGCGAGTTGGTTAAAGAGCAATGCCCTCTATATGACCTTAGATGTTAAAGGGTGCTATATAAATGAAACAATTATTTATTTCATGCTTGTTATGAACATTTCAGGTTCGATCCTTCTCGACAAAACTTACTATTGCAGATTTATCTCATCGTTTACTAACTATTGAATTGTCTTTTGTATGAGTAATTTGTGGAATTACAATGAAATGATGAAGGATAGAATGAGTCATGTGACTGTTACATTCGAGAACGTCATTAGGTAAATAACAGCTGTAGAATATCGCCACTTGTTACAGTTGCAGTATAACAATCTGAGTCTCGAAACTGCGGTCTGTATATGGGAAGTTTCGCATGTTGGCAACCAGATGTAATTAATTTTGGGCGCAGATTGGTACAAAAGCTATTGAAATGAGCTTTTAACTCATTCGCGTCAGGTAAATGCTCAAAACGAAATAATAATTCAGCTAATTTAGAAACATGCAATTTAATTAATGTTGCCAATTATATTTCTCCCTAGAGCTTCATCATTTATTTATTGTACAAAACATGTGTTGTTCTCTTGATGAACTCGTTTTAACTATAAACAGAACAGAACCGGAAAGTAACCGTGTTGGTGAAAGGAAATTTCCATATCCATTCCGAAGGCTAGGGAAAACAAACCCGTAATTGAGTGGTACCGAATCAAACCTAAAGCTGACGCCTTAATTTGCCGTCGTTGTTGACGCTGCTGTTGAACCTGAAAATTAGCTATTTGCTTTTGTTGTCTTTGCCAAGTTTCTGATAACAATTTATCGATTAATACACTGATTATGCGTTAGTAGCACACAAAAAGACAATTTTTTGAAAGTCTCACACCCGTTAACACAATGTAATAGTCATATTTAAATGTGACATTAATGATAGTCCATTTTAATCTACCCTTGATAGAAATTGCAAAAAAAAAAAAAAAAAAAAAAAAAAAGAGAAGCTGACTTTCTCTTCCTCTTTGCAACAAATTATTTTTAAAAAGTTTATATTTCTATTTACTTCATGTTAATCAAGAACAGTCTTATTACTTATTTCCTTGGAAATAGAAGCGAAATAAGGGAGTGCCATAGGTTAAATAATAGTCAAAAGCTGGTTGCTATGTGACTGAAGTTTTTGTTTATATAGACAGGAGCTTACAAATTCCTGTATGAGAAAAGCATAAGTTTTTAAAGATGGAAACCCAAAAAAAGGAATATCTAAAAAATGATCAACTCCACATAAAAGAATCTATATAATATAAATCGTGTGTTTTAACGTGTTCTATTTTTGTGTGGTAAGATTTTGTCCAACTATTACGGTTCAGCTGTTATATACATTTTATTTGTCAGGTAAATATCTTTACTATACAATATTTTAATCAATATCGTTAGAGCCACTTTTAAGAAACTCAACATTTTCAAAAAAAATTACATGTAAAGGGTAGTTTGGGGTGGGGGCATTTTTATCAATATCTTCGTGTCTTATCCCTGGAAGATACTAAACTTCAACAACAAATTTGGTATTTTACCGACTTTTCGTTGGAGTTATCGTGTTCACGGACACATGGACCTTTATCTGCAATGCTTTTTTGGATATTGGGGACCGTAAAACATATATTTCCGGTGAAACCTTGGTATTGAATTTTTGTGTTTGAGAATGCCTCTATACACTATATTAGATACCTTATTACTGCGCGCACATCTCCTAAATTACGAACAGATTAATTTAAAAAGAAAAATCTGATGCTAGTATCACATGGATTTCTTTACCCAATAAACAAACAGTCTTAAAAGCTTATTATTTCATCTACTTAATGTTGATTTAAGTATTTGTGGAAATGGCTTTACAACATGTTTACCTATTATACCCTCACACACATAGTGGCTAACATAATCCCAAAAAAGGCAGGATCTACGCAGTAACAGTAAGCACAACACGCAGGTGTTCCATTCATATGACTTTTTCTACCTATTCCACAATCAAACTATTTACACAAATGGTTATTTTTTTATCCACACCATACTAATTGAGATAAACATTAGCAGAATTTGTTTTATAACTTGCTTCCTTGTATGTAGAAGTTAAAGAAAGTATCTAGAAGGTAAACTAAAGCAATAGTAAAATCCTATAAAAGCGGATCACCATGAGAAACAATTAAATTCGGGTATGTTTGCAAGGTCAGGAGAAAACAAACTGATATGAAATGAAAGATGACTTCTGGTTTGAGAAAAGTACTTAAAAACTGAAACTAATATCATGAATGTCTCAGAAACGGTTAACACTATAGAAAATATATATGACAGAAGTGTTATAAAGAAATCTACATTTTTGTGTAAGCAGTTGCCTATTTCTTACGGTTTACCACTTATTCAAAATTCAGAGGTTATTTCAAGAAAATTCAAGATATAGATTATGTTTTCATAACATTTCTTAAACGTATGGTATTTTAATCGAAATTGTTAGCCATGTTTTGAAAAATTTAAAATACTTGAAAAATGTTGCATGTAAAGGATAATTGGGATTGAGGCAATAGTTGTCAGTTTTTTCATGTGGCATCCTTGCAGATGCTGAATTTAAATACCAAGTTTCGCATTTAACCTACTTTTGTTTATGAGGTATGTTATTTCCAGATACACACAGGGAACGTTTTCTTAAAGTGACTTTTTGGATTCAGGGGATCCTAAAACTTGTGCTTCCGGTAAAATCTTGGTATAGAATTTTCGGATTGGAAACAATACCTTCTGTATATTGTGCTAGAAAAAGTAAAAATAATGTACCTATTATATACTTAGAGATGTGTATACCCAATGAACTAGTATGCTATTAATTAATTACTTATAAAAGTAAGTAAATTTGTTACACGTCACATACTGGACATAATTACTCCAATATTCAATATGGACGTTATAATGCAGGAATATAATAGTTCCTACAAAGTATGGCTGACGATCAGGCATACACTTCGTATCACCCTATGCAACGAAAGCTTGGCAACATGCTATTGGAACTCTGTATTTAATACCTCACAGCAAATACATGTCCTGGGAAAAATTAAGTTTAGCAAAAACCATCACCTTCTAAGGTAAAGTGATTTAATATTTGAATCGTAAAACAAGTTATATTATATTGTCAGTTAGACAATTAAACTTAAATATAACAACAATGTGACGGTGCATATTTAACTAAATAAAGCCTTAAGATTTCAAACACTTCTTAAATATTTAAAAACACTGTACTAAAAAAGATTAACAAGTAGTTATCTACGCATGGTCAATAATTCTCAATTCCCCTATAGCAGCTACAGTTAGAAACGTCACATCCTAAATAGAGTTTAAAAATTATCTATGTTAGCGTGTTGACAAAAGTTAGAATGTATATAAATTTCCTATTTTGAAGTATTAGTTTATTAATAAATTTAATATATTAATCTTATTTTAACTAACTTTTCTTTCATCAGAAGAAAATAAACTTATTCCAATTAAGATGATCTGTAGATGGGTTTAAATATAACGGTTTATCTATAGGATTTGTTGTTATAGAATAATTAGGATACCCATCTTGGGTATTTATTATCCTGACCCTTTTCTCTTTCAATCAATAGGTCTAATCTTTTAGAATAAATAATTCAAATCTTAACTCTATATCTATAATCGTATTAACAATTTCCTTTATCGTGATTAACTAATTTTCAATCAAAAAGAATTATTGAAGACCGCCTGTTTAATAGGACGACTAAACCTAGCGTGTTTGGCAACAGGTAAAACAATTTGGAAAGAATTTAAGCGTCTTATGAACTTCCCATCCGGCGGTCACTAAAGTTGGAAAAATATTACTTCATTCTGTTATTTTTTTATGGATTAACATCCTTTAGCATGCTAAAATTATTCCGGGGTCTATAAGCTTTAAGCTACTCAACATTCCGCTTCTTAGCAAGATAATTCACCTTAACTGAGGTTCGAACTTAGGATCTCTTGAATGTGACCCAGGTACGCTATTTCCCAAACTGCAGATCAGGAAAAGTTATTATTTCGCAGCACCATATAAGCGCTTAAAGATTAGGGCTAAGAAAAGAAAGAGAGAGAGAAAAAATAAAACCTCGCACACAGGTTGGTAACAAAGCAAATAATGCCTCATAAAATTAGGCATACTACGCCATTATAAAGTGCTCACCGCTATCAGAATCACGAAGAATGGTCAAGAAATTCAGTGAGCTGCTACTGGGAATCCTCGCTCCGTCCGATCCGATAAGTAAACCTTGCGGCGAGAAAAAGAACTAAGTCACGGTCTAGAACACCTAACGGATAATGTAGTAACCATAATTAGTGTTACAGAAATAAAAATGTTTTCCGGAGTGTTTCAGAATAAAAGGATAAGTGGAACGCTCGTGGTTAAATCCATATTTATAGTATTTAAGAGTTGGTCTCTACGCGATAACATTCAAAAACGAACAATTTCTCACTTGGAAACATTATTTAAAATTGAAATCGGTAAAATAATGGTTAGTTCTACAAAAAAAAAAAAAAAATATATATATATATATTTGTCATACATTGAACGTTTTAACGAAGTGTTCATTTTCTGTATGGTAAGTTTTCATCTATATCTTACGGCGACTTTCAGAATGAAGAAAACTTCATAGGGTATTCCCATAAAATTCAAGATATACATTTTATTTGTCAAAAAAATCTTTGAAGTATAATACACTTTGATATAATCGTAGGAGTCATTTTTTCAAAATCAAAATTTTAAATAATATCCCATGCCAAGGGTGGTTTGGGGTGAGATTTTCTTGAACACCTATATAAAGTTTGATATTTGACTGACTCTCCGTTTTTTAATTATTCTGTTTACACACATACATTCTTTTATTTTCAGTATTAGATATAATAAGTAAAATATTTGTAATATTTCACAGAAAATATAATGTTTTAAGAGCCCTTGAATTAAAAAAAAAAATTATAAAATATATTTCTTTGTTTGTATGTACATTGTCTCAAAACTTTCCTAAACTTTCCTCAAGAGGGAAAGTTTGTCGTTTTTTTTTGTTGTTTACTCCTGGTCAAGTAAAGAGAATGGGAATTTCAGTTGCACCACAAAGCGATCTACTTAAAATTTGACTGTTGCGTAAGGTTAGTGTGCCCTCTTTTCCTTTGTGCCTGAAGTACATATGATATTAAAGCATTTATATCGATAAACATGAAGGGGATAGAAGAATATGCTCTTTATAGAATATTTGGTTGAAGAATGAATACAGAAAGCAATATGAGTCTAACGTACCAGGTTGAGTTTAGATATTCATACTCCAGATGCTGTGGAGGACAGACAAATATTCCAATTAAAGAAAAACTTTTTCCCCTCACCGGTAATGGAACCCGAGACCGGTAATCCAAAAGTTGACTACTCTATTATAGACGCAGTCCATATTTTAAATGGCTATATTTGATTTATTTATTTTATATCAGTTCAAAAATATTCATTTCCTTTCTGAAAGGTCAGAAACGTGCAAAAGGGTTTAGGTATGGGTAACAGAGGAAGATCTAACAAGTTGGGGGCCTGCACGTTTGAAATAAGTGCTATGATCTTCATAAATGACACAGCTGCTCACAAGTGCGGGGATAACTGGGGTCTTAGCACACGAGCCACACATTCCAGCATGGCTTGCGGCTAAGGTTTCCGAAATGAATTATTCCACCCCAGAGTTGGAAATTACGTTCCGGTCGGACGGGGGAACGCTGCAGCGCCTGATCCCAAGAGTCTCTCGGATTTTAATATCAAATGTTTCTTTTGCGAGCGGGTTCCCAGAGTTGATTGGTGTAATCTAGTCCTCCCTATACTTTCTGATTCTCGCGCCATCACGAAAAATACTTCCTTCCAGAAGAAGAATTCTTTCTCAGGCTACTGTTTTCGCTTCATCACAAAGAAGTGTTTTCGTGTTATGTTTCTGATATATAAAATTGACAAAATTGCTTGTATGTGTTAAAATTCAGTTGTATAATGCACGTAACTATCCAAAACGAATATTACGCCAATCTAGAAGCTGTGATACTGTATTTTTTTATTATTGAAATACAGTTCCGGAGTCTTGCCAGGATTCCGGCGCAGTATTCCTTTTTCTTTTCTATTTTTTTTATCTTTTCTTTCCAGTTTCCTACGTTTCCTGTTTATTTGCCATTTTCTTTTTACTTACACATACACTGACACAATCACATTTACAAACATACAAAAACCCATACTTCCCTGCGCCACGAAAAACCAAAGCTAGGCATTTCAGCGAGCGCGGCCATTTGGTAATAGTCAACTGTTAATTACTTTTCTTGATTAATTATATATTTGCTTAATGAATAGTTTCACACAACACGCAAAGCATATGTTTTCCATCGCCTAAAACTGAGCATGATTAGGGGAATCATTCGTACAGACATATTTACAGATTCTAAATCTGTTACAATTACTTCTGTCAAAAATAGTCCGTCAGAATCACATTCAAAAGGTTGCTAGTTCGAATCTCGCTTAGAGTGAGTTACCCGGGTGAGTTACCTAGGTTTTTTCGGGTGTTTTCCTTATCTCGAGAAAACCAATGCCGAGTAACTTTAAGCTCCTTTTACCCCCAGCTCATTTGAGTATCATTTCATCAATTTCATTCATCGTCCGATATGATCAACTAGGTTAAATGGGTTAAGTTACACATAAAAAAAAAAATATTTCAAACACCTGATCCTCACACTTCTGTATGTTATTTTTTCCCTTAGAGTAACAGTTGTTACACAAACCAATCACATAATTTAGGATTGAAATTAGGCACGGACGAGGCCCCTCGGACTCTGGGGCAGAAAAAATGTAAATGGCGTGTTATTTATGGACGCTCTTTAACTACTGTGGTTCTCAGCGTCCCATTCTAAATTGGGCGTGAAAGACCGCTTAATTTTGCTTGAGGTTCTTTTACGTGCCGTAAATCTACGACACGGGACCAACGGCTTTACTTCCCTTTCGAAGGAAGCCATACTAAGGATTTTTACACCTAAAAAAATCCATCGTCCTCCGCCGGGTTTGAACCCGCGACCTTGGGTATATAAAGTCAGCATGGTAACCATTACACCACGGAGGGCGACTCTTGGGCAGAGCACCAGAGGTAGGCCCTTGTGATTTTTTGACACGCATGTGAATGCAGGAAGGGAGATATGAAGGGAGAGACCAAAATGGCGACCAGATCTAGATGACGACGGGCGCAAGCATTGATGGGTACCATTTGTTATAGATGGAAAGCTTCCTAAACTGCCCTAGTACCTAATTCTCCTGACGAGCTCCCAGAAACTGGAAACTGGTGCGATCGTTTTTTTTTTTTTTCGACGACGTTGCCAGCATAACCATCCCCCATCCAGCCGCAACCGGCGAACCCCTTCGGGTGGTCCTTCAACTCTAAAAAATAGATTAGTAAATGATGGGAACAAGAAATGACGGAGTGGAGAATTCGGTGGATGTAATGACCCTATCCAGCATTCGCCTAGCCACCCACGAAAACCCTTAGAAAAACTATAGATCCGGCCACGTGCATCGAATCCACGACCTCCCGAATGCAGGCCAAAGACGAAGTCGCCAAAGCGCATTCTGCTTGGTGATCACATAATTTGCCACCTGGTGTTTTTGGATGGTGTTAACTGTGCCGCGAAATAAACAACGGTTGTCAGTTTGTTTCTTGTTTTTAGATCTGAATACGGTATTCATACTCATTAGAAAAATCTGATGTGTTCCATTCACATGACTTTCTCTATATCTCTGTAACAAATTATTTTTAAAAAGCTTATCTTTTATTTATTTCATGCTAATCGAGAAAAATTAGCAGAAATAGTCCTATTTCTTGTTTTATTGTACGTAGAAGCGAAATAAGGGAGTACCATAGGTTAAAGTGAAAGCCAAAAGCTGGTTGCTATGTGACTGATGTTCCTTTGTGTGTATGGACAGAAGTTGAAAACTTCCTGTATGAGAAAAGTATGTTTTTCAAAGCTGAAACAAAGAAAAAGGAATATCTCAGAAACGATCAACTCCACGAAAAAAACGTACATAACATAAATTGTGTGTTTTAAGTGCTCTACATTTTTTATGTGTTAAGTTTTTGTCCATCTCTTACGGTTTAGTAGTTACGCAAAACTCATCCAGAATAAAGTAGTCTTTAGAGGCTATTCCCAGAAAATTCAAAATATACATTTTATTTGTCGGGTAAATATCTTTAATATATGATATTTCAATCAAAATCGTTAGAGCCATTTTTTAGAAAATCGAAATTTTCGAAAAAAGTTCCTTCGTGTCGCATCTCTGGAAGATACTAAATTTAAATACGAAGTTTGGTATTTTACCGACCTTTCGTTTTTTAGTTATCGTGTTCACAGGCACACGGACACACGAACCTTTTTGTGAAAATGTTTTTTTTAGGGGACCCTAAAACATATATTTCCGGTGAGATCTCGGTATCGAATTTTTTGGTGGAGTGCAATACTTTCTCTATTCACTATGTACATAGTGCGTATAGAGAAAGTAAAAAGGAAATTGGAGCACTCAAAATTATTACTTAAATGACTATGCATATAAGGTTTTGAAATATAGTAAAAATATCAATGTTATTTTGTATAATAATGGAAATAAATTCGACAAAATATCTTACATTTTGAGGATCTTATATCCAGATCCATTAAATTCAAATATAAAATGATTCTCTTTAGAAAAAAAGATTTCAAGTGGACATAAAGTGACCTGACGCATTTGAAAATCTTTCCACGAATTTATGTTCCTAATAGTAAAATTTGCGTATACTCAATCATCATAAAATTATTGTACAATAATTAGAAAGCAGAAATTATAACCAAAAGGATCAACGGTTCTGCAGATAAGAGTTAGTAGCACAGTAGAAGTGAACTTAAAATTGCGAACTCTCGACAGTTATAAGCAGTAAATAAATAGTTCCAATAACTTCAACTTCAAGAACGTCCAATCCTTTATTTCATCATTCAACACAGCAACCTCGTAGTCAATTAAACGTTCATTATGACCAAAAATGTGCGACTATTTGATCATCAATAACTGTCAACGCTGTATCTCAGTATATTAATCGCCTTCCGCGGTTAATGGTTACCATACTAACTTCATATATCCAAGTTCGTTTATTTAAATTCGGCGGAGGACGATGAATTTTCTCGGGCGTAAAAATCCTTAGAATGGCTTCCTTCAGAAGGAAGTAAAGTGGTTTGTCTTGCTCCCCCAGTATAGTATGGATCACTGAGAACCAAAGTAGTTAAAGTGCCAATATAAATAAATAAATAATAATATAAATAATTAAATAATAATATAAATAAATATCTATTTCAGTTTTGCAATTGAGCAAGATATTACTTGAGGTGCTCCAGGAAGCTATCATCAGTGGTTAAAAAACCATGCCGCCGAACAGTACCACAAACTCCTCTAATGTATACTGTGGAATTGCTGTACATGTAATTCATTCCTGTAGCACAGGGAGTAGAGGTGGCTTTGCCCGATACAGAACATCATTTAGAGTTCTTCAGAGGTAAAGCTTCAGAGGCGTTAGGTCCAGGGAGAATTCTATCAAAGTGCTCTTTGATGTCTCGATGGTGGTGAGATAGGGTGCTATGTTGGTACAAATAAAACCCGCCGTCTCGAATCACAGCTAAAAATCGATATCTGCATCTTTTCGAGATAAATCGCACCAGTTTTTACTTTCTCTACACGTGATATCTGCATAGTGTATAGAGAATGTACTGCACTCCACCACCCAAAACTTCGATACCGAGATTTCACCGGAAATGCATGTTTTAGAGTCCCCTGTATCCAAAAAAAAAGCATTTTCTCAAAAAGGTCTGTGTATGTCTGAGTGTCTATGAACACGATAAATCAAAAACGAAAAGTCGATAAAATACCAAACTTGGTATTTAAGTTTACTATTTTTCAGGGATGCAACACGAATATTTTCAGAAAAATCCCTTCTCCATAAATTACCCTTTATATGGAACTTCATTCGAAAATTTTGATTTTCACAAAAATGGCTCTAAGAATGTCAATTATTAAAGATATTTATTTGACAAACAAAATGTATATCTTGAATTTTCTGGGAATAGCTTCTAAAGATATCTTTATTCTTGATGAATTTTATGGGATGTTGCATAACTGCTAAACTGTAAGAGATGGACAAAATTTACCACCCAAAAAAATGTAGAGCACTTTAAAACACACAATTTATGTTATATGTATTTATTTCATGGAACTGATCGTTTTTTAGATGTTCCTTGTTTTGGAAAACGTTTTCATTTAAGGAATAATTTGGTGTGGGAAGTTTACTTAAAAATGTCGCATAATTGGAAGATGCTGAGTTTAAATATCAAGCTTAAGAACCTAATGTTTTGGTGTTACGCCATTTAAAGATACACATAACTTCACAACCAGGAAGATTTTCTAAAAAGGCTTTTTTATCATTCAGAGATAAATTAATATATATTACATTCACATGACTTTCTTCAGGTTTTATCATTTATTAGTGGATGTACAATCTATTTTAGAGCCGTTTATTTTTTCAGCTATTTCAATTTAACAGGCATAAACCCATGGAGTTATATATATATATATATAGAGAGAGAGAGAGAGAGAGAGAGAGAGAGAGAGAGAGAGAGAGAGAATGACCCTGCATATAATTTTTGGCCGCGCTGTGGACGAATGGTTAGACCACTCGCTTCTCACCTGGACGACCTGGGTTCGATACCAAGCGACCGCATGTGGTGGACAAAGTGGCTGAGGGGCGGGTTTTCTCCGAATTCTCCGGTTTCCGCCGCCATTGCATTTCACGGTGCTCCACTTCATTCCATGCATCAGTGTCATCATGTGCGGTGCCAGAAGCTGTAACAGCTGTAACACTCAAAAGAAACATACCGTCTCCATCTAATCGGGAAGAACTGAATGTCTAAAAGCCTTTGAAAGAATGACAAATAAAAAAATCGAAAATTCAATGATGGGTATCTCCGAAAGGCTTATTGAGCATTAAAATTTGCTTGAAACAAGTCATTTGTTTTAAAGAGACCTGCATTTTTGTGCAGTAAGTTTTCGTGTGTTACTTAACATTAACCAGTTATTCAAGATTATGCAAAGTTTCTTCCGGATGAACAGGATTTCACAGGATATTCCCAGAAAATAGAAGCTATAAACTTTATTTGACATTAACGTTTTTGATATATGGTGGTTAGTTCTAAATCGCCAAAGCCTTTTTTTTTTTTTTTTTTTTTTTTTTGAGAAATTCAAAAATGTCGAAACTTTTGCATGTAAATTGTAGTTTATAGAAAATCTTTGTGTGGAATGTTGTAGGATAGTGAATGTAAATACCATATTTGGTATTCAACCGTCTTATTTATTCATGGTGTTCATATACACAGATACAAACACACAAACCCAATGGAGGTCGTTAGACTTATTCGGGCTTAAAAATCCTTAGCATGCTTTCCTTCAGAACAGAAGAAAGGTCGATGATCATAGATATATGGCACATAAAACAACCTCAAACTTAATACAGCTATCTTAGAAAACCTGCCGTTATTTTACTCCCACATATACAGATACTTCTAATTTCTTAAATGTGTGGGTCCTCAAAGCATGTATTTCCAGTCACATATCGGATGGGATGCAACGCTTTCTCTATATACTATACAAGTGCTAGAGAACGTAATAGATCAGTGAACTTAGAAGCCTATACCTACATCCTCTAAAAATTTCAGTTTTAATATATTAGAAATTTGTGAAACACTGGGTCCTGGATTTTGCAGATTTGAATTGGATGGATAGGATTTTTAATCTTCCCTTTGAATTAAGTTTCACTAAATAGATTTCCAGATGGGTCATGTACCGCGCAGAAAAATTCGATTGTATGTGTCACCTTCAATTAGATCACTGAACAGAGAGAGTAGAACAAAAATGGAAATTTCAGTGACTCCCTACTGTGCCCTAATGAGAAACCGAAATTAAAACAAAGGATAAATACTTTCGCAAAACTATCTTAAAGTCTATCAATTTGAGGAGCACGGCAACCGAAGGAGGTAAATTGCATTAAGTGAAACATTGTGGTTTTCAGCTGTTGACAACAGCATCACGCAGAAAATGGAAAGAAGCGACCTGTTCAATTAAGTAACATGTTAAGCAGTAATTAATTGCACGAACTAGTAGGCGAAATTAAGCGCTGACAGGGTTGTCCCTGTAAACGGAAATTAATTGACACGCAAATGGGACAGAATGTTAAGGTGCTTAACAACGTTAGTGCCTTAAAAGGCGTACATTTTAGTTTGTTTCCGAGGTGAACAAATAGAGGAGGATGATGTCAGTTTGCGTTGGGGCTTTTAAAAGCGCACATTTTTAGCAAACCCTCTATTTATTTTAAATTGCAAAATGCGTTTTTTGCTAATGTTTAAAATCGCTTTATACACAGCAGCAACATAGGTGTAAAAATAGCTGGGACCAAAGCAACAGCTCACAAAAGCGTCTGTTCATTTTTTACTTTTAAATCATCCGTGCACTAAAGTGTGTGTGAATTTAAGATTCTTCCCGAGAAAAAAATAGCAGAAATAATATTATTACTTGCTTCCTTGTAAGTAGAAGCGAAATAAAGGACTACCATAGGTTAAAGTGACAGTCAAAACCTGGTTGCTATGTGACTGAAGTTCCTTTGTTTGTGTGGACAGGAGTTGACAAATTCCCGTACGAGAAAGGTATAAGTTTTTCAAAGCTGAAACCAAAAACAAGGAATATCTAAAAACAATGAACTCCAGGAAACAAATGCATGTAACATAAATCGTGTGTTTTAATGTGCTCTACATTTGGTGTGTGGTAACTTTTTGTCCTTCTATTACGGTTTATCAGTTATGCAAAATTGAGTAAAGTTCATCCAGAATAAAGTGGTCTTCAGAGGCTATTCCCAGAAAATTCAAGATAAACGTTCTATTTGTCAGGTAAATATCATTAATATACGATATTTTAATCAAATCGTTAGCCATTTTTGAGAACATCAAAATTTTCAAAAAAAGCTCCATGGAAAGGGTAGTTAGGGATAGGGGCATTTTCTTGAAAATCTTCGTGTCGCATCTCTGGAAGATACCACACTTTAACACCCCACACACACACACACACACACACACACACACACACACACACTTACAAACACACACATACACACACGGACATTTTTCTAAAAATGCTTTCTTTTTATTATTTATTTATTTGTTTTTGTTAAGGAGATCCTAAAACATATATTTCCAGTGAAATTTCGGTCTCGAATTTTTGTGTGCATTACAGTACCTTCTCTATACACTATGTATATAGTACGTGCAAAGAAATAACAGCTTCAAATATCTGGATTTATATTTATTTCAAATAAAAATCGGATATCCAGTCAAACTTGGTGTGTTTATAAATTATCAAATACAAATATTTTAACTGAATATGTTTTGGGATAGCCCAACCTAGTTAATACGTATTTCGTTTATACTGTACATTAAAAAACCCTGTTACCAAATTTATCCATCAAATGAATTGCCTAGGATCAATTTTTCCAGGATAAACATATAACATTATAATTATTTTCTTAGTCTTTTTAATGACAGCCTATTTTGAGTTACTTCAGTTTTCACCGTCACTTCTCCACTTTTCTGTTTTTGCAGGTATTGTAATAATACACAGGACTCGTCTTCTCTCCTCCAGTCGCTTACAATCTGTCGAATACAGGATTTTTCATCTACCTCACACTAACGCTGGCAGATTAACTGGCAGATTACGTAAGGTGACCAGCACCGTAATAACATAAATATACAAGGCACCTTCGCTTATTTCGAGCTCCATAGCTTTCTGCAAAGTCCGCGAGAGGGAAATAAGTATCCAGAAATATCGAAACAGCGCTTCTGAGATTTATATCGCCTTCCCTTTTCTAGCCAACCAACCTGCCGGGGAGACCAGCTGGAGACTGGGAGATACGTGATTCAAATCCCGGTCTTCGCACTGAATTTTTCAATCTGACTCCCACCTATCGAACTCCTGTCATATACGCAGCTTGTGTGGGGAAAAAATCATTAAAAAGATGTTTCTTCATTTTCTAACCTGCTGCTATAAAACGCTGATCAGTTTGTAAAAACTATTCCAACTACCTCTCATTGGTACATGAAATACTGGCATGCACAGCACCAAAACAAGTTACGTTCTCCAAGTAGCCGGTTCCATCTGACTTCGTTGGCGGAGCTACGTCATTTTTTTTTTTTTTTTGGAAAGGGGAGACAGAGAGAGAGTTGGAGGGTTGAAAGAATGGCTTATCTCGCCATTGGGTGAAGATTGGAAGGGAATAGTGCAAGGGAAAGTCAGGTGAGATAGGAAAGGAAGAGTGAATGGGGAATGATGGAGTTCCGCGATAGCACCTCCGTGATTAGTGGTGAAGTTGATGTTGCTGCAGCACATGGGGCTGCAACAAGGAATGGCTTATCTAGTCTGTAAACATGACCCGAGGGCCCTGAGTACAGCGCTAGGGAGTCTTGGGTGTGCTTTAGTACTGATGTCTGGTGGAACGGATGTGTGTGAGAGGGCATGAAGTTTTGGTGGTAAGGTCCTGAAGAATCCGTTGGTGACTACTTGCAATTTGCTCGGCTACATTGTTGACTGTTAGTTCTTGGCTGTCAAGAACTGCAGTATAGCACTTATTGATGTCCTTTCGGGTTCCTTTGAGTAGGTCATCCAGAAATGTGAGGCGTAATGGTAATTTTGCAGTTTGAACATAGAGGTCCTGGTTGGCCTCCAAGATCCTGGCGTTGACGTCGTGGATTTCCTGTAGCAGGGTGTAGAGGACGTCCAGCTCCAAGAGGAACTCAGACGTGACCTTTTTCTGGGCTATGGCATCGGTGTCTTGACGGTTGGCTGTAGAAGTGGTGTGGGCGTCTGAGATGGCTGCAGTCATGGTAGTCAGGGCTTCTTCCAGCGTGTTCAATCGGCCGCTAATGAGCAGGACCTCTGAGTGCAGGTCCTGCACGGCGTATTTAACGGCGCTGTCGGATGGCGCTGCTGCCTGTGGAGTGTTAGTGGCGGCAGGCAGGTGATGGGTGATGGAGTCTTCCGTCTGCGTCGAGGTGGTGGTTGTTGAGGTCCTCGCCTTTTTGTCTATGGGTGTGGCGGCAGAGGCTGGTGTCTGGTGGCGGCGGCTGCGTGGGTAATAGGGGCACTGCGCCTGTCCTGTGAAATGACCAGAGCCATCATAGGTGGCGCAGTACCGGCGTCGAGTTCTTAGGTCGTGGGCTGCACATTCGGCTGTCAAACTCGGCGCCCCACAGTAGTGGCACCGTGGGGGCTCGGCGCAGGTGTCGGCGGTGTGGCCGAATGCGCAGCAGCGGCGGCATGGTGTCGGTCGGGGTTCTCGGCTAGCCTCGATGCTTAGGCGCCGCCCAAACATGGGCAGGCCCTCGCGCAAGGCAGCATTGAGATCCCCGGCCACGGCGAATACAATCCGAACTAGAGGGGATATCCCTCTGTCGGACATAATCCTTGTGGCCCTCATTACAGAAGGCCATCTCTGGCGTGCTGCGGCGGTGATGAGCCTAGTAGATAGGTCTCGCGGGACGTCCCTAATCACAGCACTGTACCTCTCGATGAGAAGCGGCGGTGGCGGCAGATGCTGTGGAGGCGTAGGTGCTGCTTTGGAAGGTGCGATGGTGTTGGCTGGAAGCTCTGGTCCTGAGGTGGTGCTGGCTGTAGAAGCCGGCATTTGCCGGGCTTCTTCGGCGGTGGATGACTGGCTGGCCGGCAGGTGCGGCTGGAGGCGGAAGGGTGGCACTGCTCTCAGCCGAGAAGGCCGGTTGGGGCTCGGCTGTGGCTTCGGCGGTGTTTGAGGCGGTTTGGTTTCGGCGTTTCTTCTTGGCCATTCTAATGATCTGCGGCCACCACCAGCTACGTCACATTTGCACAGCCCCGGCCGGATACTCCTGGGCCGACGTACGGGGATCGGCCGGACGAGAGAGCGTGAGCAGTCTTTCAACGTCCTGATTCAACGTGAAGTGTTGCATAGATTAGGCCGCGTAAGGAAAGTATAGTGCGAGCAATATTCGGCTTTCTAAATTCCTACTTAATATTCATGCGTTAACTTGGCAACATTTCTAACCTAGCTCCAGACAACGTTTTGAGTAATTATTTTGAAATATTAAGAAGCCAAGACGTGAAGAGAAAGGACTTATATTGTGTAAGCTTTAATTGTATTTAAGCTACTGGATTTTTTACATTATAGGGAGCTTTGCTTTGTGAACTGTTGTAAGATGTTGTTACTGTGCATGGGATCCAGGTTCGAGTTCCGCCTCGGGCATGAGTGTTTGTGTACTTGTAAATGTGTATATGCGAGTTTATTTGTAGGAAAATAGAACAATGTAAACTGGAAAAAATAAAAAAGAAGATGAATATACACTGTGCTGGAGCCACCTGTTACGATGTATACTTATTTTTTCATTCATATTAAAAATGTTCAGCTATTTACTAATATCATCGTCTCTTAGAAAATCTAATCTTGTGCATATTTTGTTCTCCTCTAGTAAAATTCAGCAGTTTGTTCTTTATTCTGATTGTTCTTTAAATTTTCCACTGATTCTGACCCATAAAGGATAATACGTGTAGCCATTGTTTAATGAAATTTAACTGTTTCTTTTATTATAATTCCAAAGAATGGTGCCGCACATCATTTGGAATTTTGATAGTTTTTAGTAACATCATTTTCAGAATCATTTCTTATATAATCACACCCCAAATAGAAAATGTTTGAAACTGGTTCCATGGTTTCTCTTCTAAAATAAATTTTGAACCTAATGGAAATGCTTATATTCAGAGATTATGCTAAGATACACCTTTAAAAAAAAATCTATGCGTGCATGCGTGTGTGCGTGTGTATCTGCTGTCTGTATATAAGTTGCACTCGTCACTTCTCTGTATTTGGTTACCAGATGGCCCAATTGCCTCGTATTTGATATTTTCAGATACCTTCCCTTCTTGCGAGAAAGAAGTTGCAGATTATTTCAATGGGTCTATTTCAATTTGGAAAATACATCTTTATAATTTAACTAAACAAGAAGAAAATATGCAATTGCTGAATAACCGTATCGTGGAACCTGGAGGTAAGGAAATGTGAAATCGTCAAAATATAAAGAACTATGTTTTTTTGAATCTAGAAAAGCATATCATCAATAGTTATCTTTGTCAAAGAGTATTTATAGGATAACAAAATCACACTAAAGATACAAATTCATAAATCTATAATAAGAAATACGATAAAATATGGGACGAAAGCATGGAAATTAACATGCATCTGAGATTGAAGTCACTTTCTATTGAAATAGATTGTTTTAGGCGCTGCATTAGGCATTCTAAATTGAAAAAATTCGAAACACATTAATTGAAAAGGGGAGGACATTATCCGTGATACATTATCCTGATTTTGTGAGCCATAATCAAGAGGAATGGTATGGTCACATACGTACAGTACCAGAAACAAGATTTCCTAGACAAACATTTCAATGGGTATCACCAGGAAATAAATCTAATGTGCTCCATACACATAGTTTTCCCTACATATCTGTAACAAATTATTGTTAATAACCTTATTCTTCTGTATATTTCTTGCTAAAACATCAGCAGAAACGGTCTTGTTACTTATTTCCTTATAAGTAGAAGGGAAATAAGGGAATACACCAGGCTAAACCAATGGCAAAATATTTTAAAATGTGGTTGCTATAGGATTGAAATCCATTTCTTTGCGTGGCCAGGAGTTGGTAATTTCCCGTATGAGAAAATGTTGTTTTTTAAAACTGAAATAATTAAAAAGGAACATCTCGAAAACTGCTAACTCCAAGAAAACATGTAAGTAATATAAATTCTGTATTTTGTTGAGATCTACATTGTTTTTGAAATAAGTGTTTGTCTATCTCTTACGGTTTACCGGTTGTACAAAATTCAAACAAAAAATCATCCAGAATGAGGGTCTACAGAGACTATTCCCAGAAAATCACAGATATTTATTTTGTTGATCATAAAAGTATTTTAAAGATACGGAATTTTCTTGAAAATCTCGTGTGGGATCCTTGGAAGATACCAAACTTAGGTACCAAGTTTGGTATTTAACAGTTTTTTCGTTTTTGAGCTGTGTTGCACACAGGCACACACATTTTTGGGTACACTACCTTCACTATACACTACGTACATAGTACGTATAGAGAAAGTAAAAAAATAGTAGGCTAAAAAGTGTGGACGATTTAAGTAGTAGTATAAAGGAAAGAGGATTGGAACAGTTGGATTGGGAAGTAAGAGAAGAAAGCAGAAAGAGGATAAGAGTATTAAAACTTTGCTTAAAAGAAGTTGTGGTATTACCTATAAGTTGCAACCCTGTTGGATAAAATATATAACGATTTAATGGTCACCGCTTATATCAAGACTGAAAATAATTATATAGCGTCGGTTACGGTATGTTCTGATTTAGTGCTTCATTATGTTGCAACATGTTAAAATGGTTCCAAAGTTTCGTAAGGAATATATTTTAGCAGAATGTTTATCGAAGCTAAGCCAACATGACTATATAATACTGTCGTTTTGATGAACTTAATAAAAATTAAATATATTACATTCTGAAATTGTTTACCAAAATACTTCAGACTAGCCATAGACGTAGTTGAAAGCGTGCATTTGTTGATGTGCTGCGTTACATAGCTAAGCCGTTGCTGCTATTAAACACTTTTATAAAAACGTTACTATAGCATATGAATGATAATAGCTATATTTGAGTTATCTGAAAACAAATAATTATGCTGAAGCTTAAAAACGCTAAAATTAAATGGACGGCTGAACAGTAATTGGTTTTCATGGATGAAACAAACGTACAAAGCCATGTCATATAAATTATTCGTTAAAATATGTTAATCCCAAAGGCCTAAATATTGTATCATTCTAAACAGCCAACGATTCGGAAAATGGAAAACCAGCTTGAGGTTATATTCTACTGTCAATCTGGTTCCTTTGATACACCTTCTTCCTCATAACCTTAAATCTGGAGTTTATTTTCTTGTTATATTGTAAATTAAACATTAGCCATAAATACTAATTTGCACGTGTTGGAATTTATGAATCTGTTTTGATTGAGAGAGAAAGCAGTAGATAATTATATTGAAATTAAGTTACTTTAAATGTAATATGTAGCTTTGGAATTTGAGTAAAATGGTTGCAGAGCTATTTTCTTTTATGCTAAGATTTGGAGTGAAGGGAAATCTATATTTATCGGACAAATGAGATATAAATCTGCTTTCTTAGTATTCATTTGCATGTCAAGCATTTGGAGGGGAGTATTCAACCAAACCTTGACGCTTGAGAATTGAAAAAGAATATAGAATATATGCGTGTGTTTGTTATATATATATATATATATATATATATATATATATATATATATATATAAAATATATAGTATATATAGTAAACACACGCAATACCATCATTCCTTTAGGTTAGCTTCAGCATTAAAAATCTAAGGTAAAGCATTTAGGAAATGCAACGTTTATCCATAAAATGACTCTGAATTATCTAGCGCAAACACTGTCTCCTGCATCGGATCGTATCAGTGGTGAAGGTCCCACGTTCAAATTCTGCTACCTGAAAATACTTTATATGTTCAATAAATATAACAAGAACTTAAGGTTTGGCATGGAAGTGTCGTTTCACTTAATTAGCATTGTGTCGATTTAATTAATCACAAATTACTTGTTGTTTGGTTGGTGTTTAAGTGCGTCCATCTACTAGATCATCATCAAGTGTTACTTGTTAGAAAAGCATAAATAAATACACATACCTTGTAATTATAAGTTATAAGCATAAGGCATCGTTAAATTATGTTTTACTATTTAAAGCTATTCTTTCATGACAAAGATAGTCAATATAATGTTCTGATGCTTTACAAACTCCATTTCCTACATATAAACTAGATAACGCTTGAAAGCTCATAGTCCATATTATGATGGATGTGATCCTCTCTTGTTCCTAAAGTAGTGGATTTAATAGTGATTATGATATCATGCCGCACGATCTCGCAGATAAACCTCTACAATATACCCGTTCCCACAAGTGTTATAATATGTATTAGATCTGGCCACTATGCCGGAGGATGCTAGATCTGACTAACCTTCATCATCGGCCTAACCTGGCGCAAATGAGCAGGTGTGATGTGACGTGAAGCTAATATGAAGCGTTGAGGGGTCATGGCCGTTCCTGGTGCACGATATCTTTAAGATGAACCCATAATAAAAAATCTAATGGGGTCAGATCTAGTGATCCATGCCATCAAATCCATCGCTCAGGCAGGTGGCGTCGCGATAAGCAGTCACACAATGGTCCAAATGAACTGGCGCCCTTCATATTTGCATCACTTGGTTAGTCGGTTCTGCAAAGACACTTTATCCAATAGAGTAAGCAGCTGCTGTTGTAGGAAGTTGCTATAACGATTCCTTGTGAATTGTAATCAGATAAATATCGGCCTATTAGATGATCACCGAATATATTAGCCCAAACTTGAAAACCCATCCGACTTGTAAAGATACCTCTTGCTTCCAATGTGGGTTTACAGTACAACAACAATGCATATTGTAGTGATTTACATAGACTGTGTTGTGGAAACCTGCTTCATCTGTAAATAACACAGTTGCCCAAAAATGTTCAGTCTGTAGATGATCCACTTATCGAAAGCCGCTCGTTGCCCATGATCCAGCTGCAGTTTGCAGTTGATCAAAATGTTCAGTCTGTAGTACTGTCCACTTATCGAACGCCCATCATTGCCCATGGTCCAGCTGCAGTTGCCCAAAATGTTCAGTTTTTAGTGTAATCCATTTAGCAAACACCATTCGTCCATGGCGCAGTTGCAGTAGATCCTGGAGTAGTTAAAGATGATAAGGGTGAAACTTTGCATGATGTAGTATTCCCCACGCGGAAGATTGGCTAATATTGAAATGCCTGTCAAATATCCCTCTTACACAATGCGGATGCTGGAAGACATAGTCGGTCACACGGTCCATCCCTTTTTGGCTACAGACAGGGTCATCTATTCATGGATGTGGTGGTTCTTGATTATAGAAGGCAGTTCGCAACTTGCAAAAACATGTCATCTGTAGGTAGTGTTCTCCGCGGAAATCTCTGTTGTTACAGATGATTGAGAAACATTATTGCGCAGTATTATAGGCAAGAAAAGAAATTATGGTTTACTGGAACGATCTCAAACATGAACAAAAGTTAATAAAAGAAAAATCTCATTTATTCACCATTCAACTAATGGCGCACTTTAACATCAAGCACCAATGTAGTCTAATCAGCGGACCGTGAATGCGTTGTCTATACCTGCATTTCGTTTGTCTGTAAAATGCAGAATTGCATAGATGGACCCACCTTATTTATTTGTGCGCGTAAGCTGACCGACGTTACACAGTATCTTTTTAAATTCCAATATTGAATTGATTAGTTGCATTTACCTCCCCTATCTTCTAAAATTATTGTACATTTATCATTTTTGGTTAAGTGTGTTTGACTTTTTGTACACATAGCGATCGATGCATAAGGTTTTCAAAAATATAGTTTTTGGTAGCTTTTTGATGTTATCTGGTTTTATAATTTTCAACAGGTCCTAGGGTCAAAACACACAAATTGTGTGCCTGGTTCTCTATAAGCGTTTGAAAGTAGTCTCGTTAAGTTTTAGAAATGTCGAGTATTATGTAATTTAAAGTTAAATGATTTTTGGAAGTAAGCTACGATAATTTCCAACTTCTGCAGTAGATTGATTAGGACCAGTTGAAAAACTCAACGCTACAGCCGGGAATTGAACACGGTTCTCTCGCTCTCCGTGCGGTTGCTCTAAACATTGAGCTACCGTGACAACCCGCCGATATGGCATTTAACCTCCAACTGATATGCGTGTTTTACCAGGTTCACCAACCAGTATGTCTCACTTCAGAGAACCTCCAGAATGGCGACTTACCATTGTAAGTACTTAGTATCCGGGTAATGTTTACTATGTTCCTGCCAACATGTAAGCTATTACATTATAATTGTAATACTCCTCTATTCTGCTGTTGAACTGTCCAATATTTATATTTACTTTCTCTATACGCACTATGTATATAGTGTATAGCGAAGGTATTACACTCCACCCAAAAATTTGATACCGAGATTTCAACGGAAATATATGTTTTAGGGCCCCCTTTAACTAAAAAAAGCATTTTCGGAAAAAGGTCCGTGTGTGTGTCTGTGGGTCTGTGAACACGATAACTCTAAAACGAAAAGTCGGTAAAATACCAAACTTGGTATTTAAGTTTAGTATCTTCCAGGGATGCGACACGAACATTTTGAGAAAAATTCCCCAACTCCAACTACTCTTTACATGGAACTTTTTTCGAAAATTTTGATTTTCTCAAAAATGGCTCTAACGATTTTGATTCAAATATCGTATATTAAATCTATTTACCTAACAAATAAAATGTATATTTCGAATGGGAATAGCCATTGAAGAGTACTTTATTCTGGACGAATTTTACGGAATTTTGAATAACTGCCAAGCCGTAAGAAATGGACAAAAACTTACACACGAAAAATGTGGAGCACGTTAAAACACACAATTTATGTTATATACATTTTTTTCGTGGAGTTCATCAATTTGAAGACATTCCTTGTTTTTGGTTTCCGCTTTGAAACACTTATACTTTTCTCATACAGGAATTTATCAACTCCTGTCCATACAAACAAAATAATTTCAGTGACCACTTTAACCTATGGTAGTCATTTATTTCGCTTCTACTTACAAGAAAGCCAGGAATAAGACTATTTCTGTTAATTTTTTTATAAGCATGAAGTAAATGGAAGTATAATATTTTTTTGGTTGCATCCAATAGTTGCACCTTTGCACTGACCCCCAGTCGGTGTTCAATGGCTCGGGGATGTGTGAGGCAAGCTGCCATATTGTTTGTCGGGTTTGCATGGTAACCCGTTTAGTATGGATTGCTGGCATGCATTGTCATTTTTAATTGCTAGGGTTGTCCATCAAATCTGAACAATACAAGGAGATTCACACGGATTATTGCAAGTGGATGATTAATTTCTTACTTGCTATTTTATTGGCTGTGTAGGAAGAGCCTTCTTTTGATGAAATTTATGTCTTATCTTATGCTGGTACATTAATGAATATTTGTATGTCTGTTATCTTCTGGATGACCTTTGCATAAATGTTAAACTGTAAGAGATAGACAAAAGCCTATTTCACAGAAATGTAGATTTTGTCAGAACACACAATTTTGTTCTAAACAATGTTGTGAAACTAGCCGTTTTCAAGGTATTCCTTGTTATTTATTCCTATTTTAAAATAATTATACTGTTTCCAAACAGGAGGTTTCCGTGTTTCTTTACTTCATTCTGACATTCGAAATAGCAAATTTTAATCACAATTTATAGCCACGCCATTAAAACAGTTTACTATCGATTTAGTCTAGTATATTTCCTAGTTTCCTTAAATTTATATGGAATTAGGTAATAAGAACAATATACTAATATTTATCTCCATTACCATAAAGTAGAAAGAAGAAGAATCTTTTCTAAGAAGTTTGTAAAACAGATAGAGAAGGTCATGTAAATGAAACACATCAAAGTATTTGTAATATAGTTGATTCTACGGTTATAAGAATATAAATTGGACAGTTCTATACAAATGATAATGTTAAATAAGAAACAGTCCCCTTTTCCTCGACAGCAGACAATTTAGATGTTAAGGTTCGCTAAGAGATTTGGAGAAAAGTTCTATGCAACTGCTCATTTATTAAATATACAACTGGTCTGCATTTACCCTTAAACGAATATACATGCGGTACTGAATGCCGGCTATAGGATGTTCGACTGGGCTCTTGTACTGATGGTATGCACTGCATCAAAGAAATAATAAGCAAACAATTTGAAAACTAAATAATCTATTAAAGCAACAAACCGATGTAAAATCAGGACTTGAATAAGAAACTATAGAATTCACGTGGGTCCAAGAAGCTGCTACCTTTATCCACTACAAGGACATTTTCCTTTATACCTTAGGACCTGAATGCGAACCAGCGTGCATATTGTTTGAGTAGAAAATGAAGAATTAGTTACTTTCAATGTAAGTGAAAAGTCATCTAGATGTGTTAAAACCAGCCTAGATATTATTATTTATTATTGTTTATTATTTAGTATTATTTATTATATCTTATTATTACTATATTTTTATTGTTATTACTATCATTTTTTATTGTTATTACTATCATTTTTTGTTATTGTTATTACTTTTTGTTGTTATTGTTATTACTATTTTTGTTATTGTTGTTACTACTATTTTTTGTTATTGTTATTTTTGTTATTGTTATTACTACCATTTTTTTATTACTACTCTTTTTTGTTATTGCTACTACTATGTTTTGTTATTGTTGCTACTATTATGTTTTGTTATTGTTACTACTATTATGTTTTGTTATTGTTACTACTATTATGTTTTGTTATTGTTACTACTATTATGTTTTGTTATTGTTACTACTATTATGTTTTGTTATTGTTACTACCATTATGTTTTGTTATTGTTACTACTACTATGTTTTGTTATTGTTACTACTATTATGTTTTGTTATTGTTACTACTATTATGTTTTGTTATTGTTACTACTATTATGTTTTGTTATTGTTACTACTATTATGTTTTGTTATTGTTACTACTATTACGTTTTGTTATTGTTACTACTATTACGTTTTGTTATTGTTACTACTATTACGTTTTGTTATTGTTACTACTATTACGTTTTGTTATTGTTACTACTATTATGTTTTGTTATTGTTACTACTATTATGTTTTGTTATTGTTACTACTATTATGCTTTGTTATTGTTACTACTATTATGCTTTGTTATTGTTACTACTACTATGTTTTGTTATTGTTACTACTATTATGTTTTGTTATTGTTACTACTATTATGTTTTGTTATTGTTACTACTATTACGTTTTGTTATTGTTACTACTATTACGTTTTGTTATTGTTACTACTATTACGTTTTGTTATTGTTACTACTATTACGTTTTGTTATTGTTACTACTATTATGTTTTGTTATTGTTACTACTATTATGTTTTGTTATTGTTACTACTATTATGTTTTGTTATTGTTACTACTATTATGTTTTGTTATTGTTACTACTATTATGTTTTGTTATTGTTACTACTATTATGTTTTGTTATTGTTACTACTATTATGTTTTGTTATTGTTACTACTATTATGTTTTGTTATTGTTACTACTATTATGTTTTGTTATTGTTACTACTATTATGTTTTGTTATTTTATTATTTTATTGATTTATTTTATTGTTTTATTTTATCATTTTATTTTTTTATTTTATCATTTTATTTTTTTTTATCTTATTATTTTATTTTATTATTTTATCTTTTTATTTCATTATTTTATTTTTTATTTTGTTACTTTATTGTTGTTTTATTGTTTTATTGTTGTTTTATTGTTTATTTTAGCCAAATAATGCAGGAGTTAGTACAGTTATACCATCGCCTCTAAGACGTCCCAGGTTTGTTCTCAAGGGACCGCAACGGATATGTGCTAGACCAAGCGGCATTTAGGAGGTTTTCTCAGGGTTCCCCTGTTTCCCCCCAAAATTCTCATACCACCTGCTCCATAATTACCTTTCCTTTCATCTATTTCACCGTAATTACATTTAAACTTCTTCCTCACTCTTATACCAGGCATCTGACTGATCGCTCATCTTGGCTACTCTCTCTAATCAGAGCCTATCTGCTCCTTTAAGGCCTCTAAATTCATGCCCTGATGCCGTATCACCTTATACTAGGAGTGCATCGCGAAAGTTCATTATTAAACTTAAGGTTTTTAGAAACAGGCATAGTTATAGTGACACTGTCGAATCCAGTTTTCAGTACAGTCAACTCCTGATATGAGACACTGTAAATGTCTTTGTTTCGACGCAGATGAATAGATATAAGTATAGTGTGGAAATCTCAGCGAATTGCAAAGGACATTTTTTGCTGACCTAAATTTATATAATGATAATTGAGTAAACTTATTTTAAATACAGAGGAGGCGAGAAGAAATTTCTAGATGATATTTAAAGAATTGTGATTATAAACAATAGCTTCAATTGCTGAAATTATCATCAGATATACGTAAATTTATCCAGCGAATGAAGTTTTCTGCATATAAACATACTTGACTGAACCCAAAACATTTACTGCATTAGTTGCAGGTAATTCTAAAGAAATGGAATACGGTCTTGGTATTGTGCATTCTCCCCAAATCTAAATAAATCCTAAGTGTAAAAGGGACATATCTTCATTTATTTTATTACACGGTTCCTTATTTTCTCTTATAAAATAGGACAGATCAAACTTTCAGCAAGAAAACAAAATGTGTTTTCTTGATATTCCCGCACCATAAAAAAGGCACTTTGGCCAAAGACGTAAATTAAAACCCGTTTTTGAGAGAAGGAAAATGCCAAGAAGAGTTGCACAAAAGCCCTTGACGTTCTTTGATGAAGAGGAATATAAAGAACAGCAGAATGACATTATATTGCGTGTTGTTGTTGTTTTGTTTTTTTTGCAATTCTGGGAGTATTGATCCTCCCGTCAGGAAAATTAGTTGTTTGAATTCAGTGCCAAGGAAGAATCAAATGAATGAATACCATAGAAGTTGGTGTAGAAAAGAAGCAAACTGTACATTTGTGGGGAAGTTCAATCGGTTAAATTAAAAAAAAACAGTTACTCATACCAATGATCTACGTATAGATAGAGAGAAACAATATAACCCGATTTGTGATTTGCCTTGAGTGTTACTGCGATTTATCTTGACATCGGACAGTAAAACGTACAAGTGTAGTGACCTCATTTCACCTAATTTACAACTAGCTAGGTTTAAAAATAAAAGAAAACCATTTAGAACAAGTGGCTCCCTGGCTGTACATAACGGTATTCTTGGAGTCAGGTACATTTTGAAATTAGTCTTTTAACCCGATTGCGTAACATCATTTATGCACTTGTTATAACAATGAGGTAATATTCTTAGTTGCTGGGCCTTATAAAGAGAAAGTTATATTTTGTATCATTCTTTTCCCTGAGCAGGCAAGATACAAGACCTTATGATTAATATTAAACATAGAACGAATAAGATATGAACTTCAATTAGATGTCATGCGATGTTTTTAATAGACATCACTTTCGCAATAGCTGCTCAATTTTTACTTTCTCTATAGGCACTATGTACATAGTGCATAGAGAATGTATTGCACTGCAACAAAAAATGTGATACCGAGATTTCACTGAAAATATATGTTTTAGGGTCCCCTTTATCTAAAAAAAAAAACATTTTCAGAAAAAGGTCCGTGTGTGTGTGTCCGTGTGTCTGTGAACACGATAACTCAAAAACGAAAAGTAGCCAAAATACAAAACTTGGTATTTAAGTTTAGTATCTTCCAGGGATGTGACACCACCCCCTACTACCCTTAACATGGAACTTTTTTCGAAAATTTTGATTTTCTCAAAAATGGCTCTAACGATTTTGATTAAAATTTCGTGTATTAAACATATTTACCTGACAAATAAAATGTATATTTTGAATTTTCTGGGAATAGCCTCTGAAGAGTAGTTTATTCTGGATGCATTTTACTAAATTTTGAATAACTGCTAAACCGTAAGAGATGGAGAAACATTTACTACACAAAAACTGTAGAGCACATTAAAACACACAATTTATGTTATATACATTTTTTTCGTGGGGTTCGTCCTTTTTGTGACATTCCTTATTTTTGGTTTCTGCTATGAAATACTTATACATTTCTCATACAGGAATGTGTCAACTGCTGTCCATACAAACAAAGGAACTTCAGTGACATAGCAACCAGCTTTTGATAATCACTTTAACCTATGTTACTCCTTTATTTCACCTCTACTTACAAGGAAGCAAGTAATATGGCTATTTCTGCTAATGTTTTACTGATTAGCATGAAGTTAATAGAAGTATAAGCTTTTTAAGAATAATTTGTTGCAGGGGTATAGAGAAAGTCATGTGAATGATACACATCAGATTTTTCCGGAAGGGAGTGAATTCAAGCATCTGTCTTGTTCATCGCTTCAACTTGCCAGGTTAAAACAAATGAAATATAGTGAAAGAAGCTAAGGTCTCGTAACACATGAAGACGCTTTCGCTTATATTCTTTATGGATACCGAAGTAGCATTTTATGGTATACCACGTGGCTTAACTCCCCGTATTTAACATGTATAAATATCGTTTTGTGAGTTAAAACAATTGCAGAACTCAACTCAGTGAAGACGCTTTCACTTATATCATTTATGGATTGAAATAGAATTTGAAGGTATTCCACGTGGCCCAACTGCTCCATATTTCACATGGGCAGATATCGACATTGCAGATTTAGATTTGAACTCTGCCATTGGTTGATTGACCAACATGCTGCGCATGCGCAAGAAAACAGAACGGACAGAAGACTGAATTTCGAATTTGAGAGAAGTGCCGATTTTCAGAAGCTCCATTTTTTAACCTTATTTCAATCCAGTTAATATAGTCATATTGTCTCCATAACCAATAGGAAAGGTTCAGTATAAAACTGGACTACAATCCGCAATCTCGCGGGCCAATATCCCTTTGTTTATTAAAAGAGTTGCAGAACTCAACGGGATTATTGCAGGTTAAAACCACTACTCGGGGCATTAGCTGAGCCTACACCGTTCTCCACTGGCCAGTTTTAGTATCAAGTAACCCCGATGAGTTCTACAACTCTTAACCCACGACGGGATATCAGCTCAAGTCAAATGCAGGAAAGTTGGACAACTTTGTATTTCCTTCAATTTACAATGCTAATATTCCATAAACTGTTGTATCAAATTCATGGAAGATCAAAATATGATACTAGCGTTCGTGCGACAAACCTTCACTTTTGCCAAATTCGTCAGTTTTATATCTATCAGTTAGGTATGTCTATCACGCAAGGCAAACCTCCAAACCCCACTCAGACCCGTGCTCCAAAGGTGAAATTATGGGAATTGGAGGACTGGTAAATTTAGATATATTAGAAAAATCACTCCAGCCTTGGTGACGACGAGGATGCAACCTGTGATATACCAAATCCGAGCTTGGGTTTTATTGGAAGTACATGTATTGTCCATTATTTTTCGTCAAAAATATCCTAATCAAAACATTCTGCCAATACTTATATGAGAAAGAAAGGAAAGTTACAGAAAGTTTTTGGAATTAATAAAGCTAATCCAAATCCTTCCTGATAGTCATTTTCTGAGAATTAAAATACACTCGATGTAAGATGAGCTCGAAAGTTTTGCTTACCGTAGATTATTCCCATGCGTAGTAAACATGATCGAACAACGATGAACAATAATACACCCTTCACACAAACACAGATTGATTACCTTGCTTTATTTGGTCTACCTATTGTTTCTACTAGCTGCCGTATTATTCAAGTTACCCATTCTCTGATTATTAGAAATAGTGGCATGGACATATAAACAAAAGTGCAGTAATTATGCTACTTATGATCTAGAGCTGGGGTTCATAATTTTCTCAAACGAGATCATAACGAGTTCTTCATTGTATAGTGGTCGTGTGTCAGTTACAATGTCACGAACAGTAAGCAAACCAACACGCACGCCATCGATGTCTGCCTAGGAGTAATCTTTGTTATAAAAGGTAGTGGAATAAGTGATTAGTTTACAACCAAGTTCTTTTGTTTGTTTGTTTGTTTTTGTTTTTTGTTTGGTGGTGTTTAACGCCCGCTTTGACTACTTGTGGCACCGCAGGCGATGAAACTGATAATACATGGAATGAAGATGGAGCACCGGTGAAATGCGATGACGGGGGAAACCGTAGAACTCGGAGGATACCCGCCGTTAGAGAATGAATCACGGATGAAACACTTCATTTTAAGATATCTCGCAGGCAAGAAGCACAATGATCAGATTAGCTTTCAAACATAGAATTTTATCGAACTAAACTCTTAATATTATTCTTCAACTTCATAGTTGGCATGTTTCCAATCGAGAGACACTTCTAATAATCTGGGCAATGGACAGCCAATATGTCTCTCTTCTTTTGATCTATAGTACGATATTTTCGTAAATCTCTTAACTGGCATTTTTAGGTCCTCTTATAACTTATTCATCCTTTCCATCAAACTATGTATTTTTAAAGTTTTGGTGACCTTTTAATTTCTTTGTTCATCTTAAACGGTAAATCCCTCCTCTAAACGTAAAAAACACTTTTCCGCTGCCTGGATTCCTCTTGTATCAGAGCGTTCTACTGTCCGATTTTGACTTCGGTAAGTAGGCATAAGGACATCTTAAGCTTGGTTTGTGTACCGATCCTGAATTATCTTTAAAATATGTTGAATTATACTTCTCATTCTATTTAATATGCTGATTTATACATAGTACCTTCAGTTTTATATTTGGATACATTCTACTCTAAAATCTACACTTAATTAAAAACCGATGTAACAAAAATTTAGCAAATGATTCGTCTTCTATTCATATTCTTAGAGCAATATAACTCGTAGATAATAACTCTTTTTACATGAAGCATTTTTACGTCAATAGAAGTTTAGGTTCAAAGAGAAAAAAGAAATTGACTTTTTGAGCTGTAATTGCTGACATTTGGGGCTCTAATATGGTGCTGCCCATCATCAAAACTATTTTTCAGTCTTAGCAGATCTATATTTGTAGTTGACATACTTAAATTTCGAAAATATCTTTCAACAGATACGTAATATGAACACTGACATTAATAAAGTATCTCTAACCAGTTATAAATATAATTTTTTTTTAAATTGATAAACACAGGTGTACGTTTATTCTTATTTATATTAATATAAATTTTGAAGGAGAGGTAAATAAAGACCGAGTTCGCCTCTCGGGCCATAGATTGGCAAATTCCTCTTATATAATAATAATATTAGTAGTAGGAGTAGGAGCAGCAGCAGCAGCAGCAGCAGCAGTAGCAGTAGTAGTACACTAAGGATTGGGTTGCAAATGTTAAACTCTGTTCCTAGCTTACAAATAAGAGTTAAAACAATATAACACAAAATCAAATAATTACGAATAACATAATATTTACATATTCATTAAATTATTTATAATTGGTGCAAATCAGGTACTACTGCTCTATAATTAATTAGTTATCTATTTTAAAATGCTTAGCGTCTAAGCTATTAAAGGACTAAGCTTCTTCACCTAGACAAGCGACTGTAACGATAACCAGCATAACTTTGTTTTGTTCATTCTCCCTTTGTTTTATTGTAACTACATAATTTTTTTTTCTTTCCCTTTGAACATTTAGTTTTTTACAGTTATTTGTACTTATATATTTATTCCTCTCTTTATTTATATTTATATGTATTCCTCCTGTTCTGTAGGTATGTGTGAGCTGTACTAAGAAAGAAAAACTCAAAGCCCTACCCTTCTAAAATAGTTCAAAATCAATGTGAACTAAGGAGAACACTATTAGATAGGTTAGATAGCTAGAATCCGACTATTATTCTTGGGAACCGTATATGAAGCTCCTTAAGGAGTAATTGTTATTACTACTATTTAGGATTATCATTGTTTTATGTTGTAAATATGGTGAGTGCATCCATGTGTCAACAGATATGGAAACCTGAGTGACTCTTAATTTGAAACACAAATAACATAACATCTGAATGGAAGGCTAAGCAATAAAAATCTGATGCGTACCATTCACATGACTTTCTCCATATCCCTGCAACAAATTATACTTAAAAAGCTTATACTTTTATTTACTTTCTGCTAATCAGAAAAAAATAGCAGAAATAGTCTAATTACTCGCTTCCTTGTAAGTAGAAGCGAAATAAGGGACAACTGTAGGTTAAAGTGATAGTCAAAAGCTGGTTGCTATGTCAATGAAGTTCCTTTGTCTATATGGATAGGAGTTGACAAGTTCCTCTATGAGAAAAGTATACGTTTTTCATAGCAGAAAACAAAAATAAGGAATGTCACAAAACGACGAACTCCACGAAAAAAATGTATATAACATAAATTGTGTGTTTTAACGTGCTCTACATTTTTTGTGTAGTAAGTTTTTGTCCATCTCTTACGGGTTAGCAGTTATTCAAAATTTAGTAAAATTCATTTAGAATAAACTACTCTTCAGAGGCTATTCCCAGAAAATTCAAGATATACATTTTATTTGTCAGGTAAATATGTTTAATATACGAAATTTTAATCAAAATCGTTAGAACCATTTTTGAGAAAATCAACATTTTTGAAAAAAGTTCCATGTAAAGGGTAGTTGGGGGTGGGGGGATTTTTCTCAAAATCTTCGTGTCGCATCCCTGGAAGATACTAAACTTAAATACCAAGTTTGGTATTTTACAAAATTTTCGTTTTTGAGTTATCGTGTTCACAGACACACGGACATACGGAGACACACACACACACACACACACACACACACACACACACACGGACCTTTTTGTGAAAATGCTTTTTTTGGATATTGGGGACCCTAAAACATATATTTCCGGTGAAATCTCGGTATCGAATTTTTTGGTGGAGTGCAATACTTTCTCTATACACTATGTACATAGTGCGTATGGAGAAAGTAAAAATAAAAACTGGTTCATCGTTTATTGACAATAGTTATAGATTCACCCGGAGGTACCGGGTTGGATTCCCGGCTGGGACGCGAAATTTTTCTTTAACCAGAATTCTTCCCTATCCCCCATAGAGTCTGGAAGTATATATGTGAGAGTGAATGTGTGTGTTTAAGTAAAATAAAAAAAGATTTAAACCTAAAGTAAAGAACCCTCAGACAACGAGTTATTTCTAGTGCCAAACCCCCGATATGATTTTAGATGTTAAAGGGGGCTATATAAATGAAACAAAAAATAAGTATAGATGAATATACATTAGCTTATTTTACAGGAGTTACTATAACAATTACTGTTCCAACTGGAATTACAATTTCGGTTGACTTGCAACAATATGCAGCTCAAAAATAACTTTGTATTGCATTACTAAGAGGTTTAAGTATCACAGCTTTTCTGATTTCTTAAACACAGAGATTTATTGTAATAGAACCACAATTTATTTGTAGAAATAAAAACCGCTATTCCAAAACTTGAAACATGGGTATTAATGTCATGTAATTTATTTTAAGATATATTACATTCAAGGACTAACATGGTCGTAAAAATAACAGTGTAATGAGGAATATAACAAACATTAAACATATTTATCGCTACTAAGGATGTGTTAACAAATTAATTATTTTTATTTAGAAAGAGAGAAAATAATAAAAAAGTTCTCACACGTTACTACAATAATTTAAAAAATAAACAGTATTTTACCAGTAGGTTCTAACAGAAATATAAATATAGATAAATGTCCAAACATACAGCTGACGAAAATTGAAGTGAGTGACATGAAAATCGGACAAAAGTCAAAAAATTCCTCTTATTTCTATATTTTTAATGTAATTATCCTGACTAGCTATTCCCTTTTTAGCGAACTGTTGATTTAACAGAATTTAATACTATCTTTTTTTACTTTATCTGCAATTTATCTGTCAGCCGAAATTTCGATATTAAGATTTCACCGAAAATAAATTCACTGAGAGTCCAAATTGTATATTTTTAGAACCTAGTAAATGTAGAAGATATAATAAATAATACTATCAAATATTGTAAAGTGTACAAGACCATACGAAGTGCTTATTCTGAGAAAAGTACATTGTCTGATATTTTTTAGTGCCGTGTCAACGTTCATAGATGCCTCCAAAGTTGGAGTTAGAAAGGCTTGAACAGTTTCTGGTGTGATTTTTAAAAGACAGCTTTAGTGACCTAGAAATTCGTAGAAACGAGTTTAATGGCATATTGTCATCAACCATTTGTATACACCATCATTTTCAGCTTTTCATGGGACCGTATCTTTATTTTCTGCTAAAAAAAAACTGATTTTTGTGCTGTGCTTGCATTTTGAGTGAGGAAAACAAATGTTTTTCTGCACATTGTAAGTGTCGAACAGTAAGTGAACAGCCAGCATTTATATCATTATTGTTGATAAACTTCTTGGATTTATACCCTTTCACATGGACTACTTAACATTTCTAGACAAAAGTGTATATGTTCTGATTTCTCTACTTTTTGCCTTTTGTTTCTTTATACAATTTTTTTTAGTCTGTAAAAATTATAAAAATAAACAAATATGATGCTGCATTCTCATGACTTCTTCTTCAACGAACTATTCATATAAAAGTTTATTTTCACATATACTTCATGCTAATCGAAATAAATGTTAGCAGTAACAATTTTGTTACATATATCCTTGCAGGTATAAGGGAAATAAGGATATACAATGAGCTAAACCTCTTGTCAAATCTTTAGGAGCTGTTTGCTGTGAAATTGAATTTCCGTTCTTTTTGCACTCCAGGATGACAATCAATACATCTACTGCCCGCCTTAGTAGTATGGTAGTAGCATATCTGCTTCACATTTAACAGATCGCGAGTTAGAATTTTACTTAGGTTGAGTTACCCGGATAAGTTTTTTTTTTTTTTTTTTTTTTTTTTTTTTTTTTTTTTTTTTTCCCGGAGTTTACCCTTATACTGTGGAGACAAATGCCGAGTAAGTTTAAGATCCATTGACTGCTAGATCACTTGAGCATCATTTCATTCACCGTCCGATATGACCAGCTAGGTTAAATGACGTTAAGCTAGACAAAAAATATACATCTACTCATTGTTAATTAGCTCTAAAGACCTTAACTGTGCAGTAAATACACTGTGATCATAACACTGGAAAATATTTCTATTACGCTACTTAAGTCCCTCGGTATGATCTCTTGTAATCCAAAGTTGTTTGTCATTTTATTGTACGCTATTTTTACATCACCAATTACAATATCCTGTAGTCTCTCGCACCAGCACGCAAGTAAGATGAAAAAACCACAGTGCTATTGTAATTTGAAGATGATTTTAAGTACAAATCATTGTCTAAATGAAAATTGTCATCAAGTATATCATAATTCTAAGAAGTAACATGTAATACACTTAATAAACATAACAGAATCACCGTGTTACTTGTGCAATGTTTTTTTCTAATCTTACTAAAAATATAAGTATTTAGTATTTATTTGTTCAGTCATTAGGTACATTAATACAATAGTCAGTCATATCACAATTTCAATATTAAAAATGCATCCAAATTGTAAAATACATTGTCCGTCAACCATAGCCTTAAACTGTGTTACATTTAGATTTCTCATGTGGTCAGCAAGCTTATTATAGGCTATAATACTGGTTATCAAATAACTATCTTTAACTTTCTTTAGTCTAGTGTATGGAATATGTGATTTGTCAATATTTCTGGTATTTAATGTGTGTATAAGTCTGTTCAGTTTAAATTGATTTAAATTATAGTGTATATAATAGTAGTTGTAATACGAGCATGTAATACAAGTTCCCATATGCTAACAGTCAACACTTTCAAACAAAGCAATATATATTTGCTTTAAATAGCTGCAAGGTACTTTGTTGTAAATTGTTCTTAGTAAATACACAGCTTTGGATAACTTCTTGCAGACCATTTCAACATGTGAAGTCCAGGTTAATTCTATGTCTAAAGCCAATCCTAAAAGCTTTACACTAGTGTATTCAGCATCATTTGCTTTGGATCGGAGAACCTGTAATCACTTTGGTTGCTTTCACGATAAAACATTAAAATTAAAACTAGAGGTTTACTTTCCAATATTTTTCATGACTTCCAGTAAGTATCAAAAACATTAAGGTACGGAAAATAAAAGAAATGGTACATTAGCAAATAATAAAATATGAATTAAGAAAATGAAGCATTCTTGTGAAATATATTTACGTTAGATGTTTCATTTTGCACAAAATTACAGCATTAAATGCATTTATTTATGTAAATAAGAAATTCACAGAACACCGCATTCAAATGTTTCTTTCTTTTGTTATATATCAACGCTTGCTATGAAAAGAAAGGACAAAGAAACAAAGGAGGATCACACAACACATCAGTCAGATGCCAAGAATTACAAAGCCTGAAAAATTACAAACACGAAATTCTTTGAAAACGGTTAAAGACACCAAAAGATTGTTGGACACAAAATGTGTGCTTTAATTAGCTTTACATTTACACTTAGGTAAATGTTTGTGTATCTGTTACCATTAAGCTATGCAAATAAATACGGCATTCAATCAAAGTAATGGTACTTCTTATTTAATATCCAGAAAATTAAGTCATGCATTTCATTTATCATGTAAATATATTAAACTTCTAAGTTTTAACCAGCATCCTTGGAGCTACTTTTTAGAAAAAACGAGCAAACGTGTTTCCATGAAAAGGGAAGTTTTGGCTGGCGGATTTTCTTGAAAATCTTCATGTTGCTTCTTTGATAGATACTGTACTTAAATACCAAGTATTTATTCGACATTTTGTTTTTCACAAGCACACGAACATACATGAAATATTCAATTTTTTTTTTATTCATGGTGCCTCAAAACATATATTTCCGGTGAAATCTCTGTAAGAATTTTTGAGTGAAATGCAATAGTAGGTAGTTACTATTCAAACTATTGTAAGGGGTTAAAGTTAGATATTTATATTGTTATTTGAGAACAGGATAGTGAATAGCATTACAAGACCATTTTGTGCATTTGCGGACTAATACTTTTACTTAAAAGAGTAGTATGTTTTCAGGTTGGTCAGCACCTCCAAGTAGGTGTGGCACAAACAAACCATACCTTTATGTTTATCTTTCCCCCAAAAGTTGGGGCCGAAGCATAACGTGCGCAGCCTAGACGGCCCGGGTTCGATCCCAAGAGACCACATGCGAGATTTGTGGTGGACAAAGAGACTCGGTTTTCTCGGGTTCTCAAGTCTCCCCTGCCATCACATTCCACCGGTGCTCCATCTTCATCTCGTGTATCCCAGTGTCATCATCACGCGATGACACTAGTAGTAAGAGCGGGCGATAAACACTATCAAAAATCTTATGTATTTCACTCACATGACTTTCTCTAGCTACTCTACAAACAAGGTTCTTACAAAAGATAATTCTTCTTTCAACACACGCTAGTCGAGATAAATATTAGCAGAATGTTATTACATAGTTCCTTATAAGTAGACTGGAACTAAGAGAATGCACTATGCTAATGTGATAGTCACCTGTTCTAAAAACTGTCGTTATGAGAATTTCATTGCAAATGGCTTCTTTGCTTGGCTAGGAGTAGAACAAAAGAAAAACGGACTCTCCCGTCTGAGAAAAGTGCAAGTACTTCACAACTGAAACTAATAACAAGAAATACCTCGAAAACGGTAAGCTCCACGAAAAAAATGTATATGACATAACTTGTGTATTTTAACAGCACCTATATTTTTGTAGTGTAAATTTTTGTCTATCTCTTACGGTTTACTAGTTATTCCAAATTCAATAAAATTCATCCAGAATAAACAGGTCTTTAGAAGCCATTCATAGAAAATTCAAGATATACATTTTATTTATGATAGAAATGGCTTTAAATGTATGGTATTTTAATCAAAATTGTTACAGCTGTTTTAAAAAGAAATCAAAATTTTTAAAATTTTTCCATGTAAAAGGTTGTTACGGGTGGGGGTATTTTCTTGAAAATCTTCGTGTCGCATCCTTAGAAGATACCAAACATAAATACCAAGTTTGGTATTTAACCGTCTTTTCGTTTTTGAGCCATGTTGTCCCCAGACCCCCCCCCAAACACACACACACACACACACACACACGGATGTGTTTCTGAAAATGCTTTTTTTTGGACTCAGTGGGTCCTAAAACATGTATTTCCGGTGAAATCTCGACATCGATTTTTTTGGGTGGAATACAATACTTCTTTATCTCTATCCCATAGAGAAAGTAAAAATAGCATGTGCAGGCCCGCAGTAGCAAATGTTCTTTCGGAAAACACATCTAGTTCTTTTTGCTAGGCCAATAACTTCACACTACCTATGTCAGCAGATCACGTATTGAGGTTTGAAAACAGAAAAACAAAACAAATAGTCTATACTGATAGGCGTTGTTCATTTCGCGTTGGGTTAAGACCAAGCAAGAAAAGAAGAAGAAAACGTGTCAGTTAATTATGTGATTGGTTTTGTGGAAAAACTGTTAGACTCTGAACTGTTCAAAGGGAAGTGAATACATTTTAAGGTACAATTTATCAAAACATTTGTATTTATACTCTGTATATATGGCAGAGAAAGAAACAATTTCTTTTTTCCATTGCTCTGGAATTTTTACATTACTCCTTCAATTTTCAGGTTCAGTATTTAAAACTGTTTTTACTTTCTCTACACGTGCTATGTACATAGTGTATAGAGAAGGTATTGCACACAACCCAAAAATTCGTTACCGAAATTTCACCGGAAATAGACGTTTTAGGGTCCCCTGTATCCAAAAAAAGCATTTTCAGAAAAACGTCCTTTGTGTGTGTGTGTGTGTGTGTGTGTGTGTGTGTGTGTGTTTGTGTGTTTGTGTGTGTGGGACTGTGAACACGATAACTCAAAAACGAAAAGTCGGTAAAATATGAAACTTGGTATTTATGTTTAATATCTTCCAGGGATGCGACACGAAGATTTTGAGAAAAATTCCCCCACCCTAAACTAAGCTTTATATGCAACTATTTACGAAATTTTCGATTTTATTAAAAATGGCTGTAACGACTTTGATTAAACTGTCATACATTAAAGATATTTACCTGACAATCAAAATGCATATCTTGAATTTTCTGGGAATAGTCTCTAAAGACTGCTTTATTCTGGATGAATTTTACGGAATTTTACATAACTGCTAAACCGTAACAGTTTGGACAAAAACTTACCATGCAATAAATATAGAGCACGTTAAAACACACAATTTATGTCATACACGTTTTTTTCGTGGAGTTTATCGTTTTTGAGATATTCCTTGTTTTTGGTTTCAGCTTTGAAAAACTTATACTTTTCTCATACAGGAAGTTGCCAACTCGTGTCCATACAAATAAAAGAACTTCAGTCACATAGCAACCAGTTTTTGGCTTTCACTTTAGCCTATGGTACTCCCTTATTTCAATTCTACTTGCAATAAAGCAAGAAATAATGCTATTTCTGCTAATTTTTCTTTATTAGTATGAAATAAATAAAAGAATATGCTTATTAACAATATTTGTTACAGAGATATAGAGAAAATCATGTGAATGGAACACATCATATTTTTTGTGTTAAATTGGAAACACAGATTTACAGAAATAACAGTTGCCTGCTATAGAGAAAACAATGTTTTTCCTTTTGAAACTGTTATTAGTAACTACGAGTAAGCATATAAACGTAAATCAGCACGATGGTCAGCAACATATGGATGGTTCACTAAATATTCATTACAGCTTGAAATCAAAAGCATTAGCCTGCATCATTATGTGTCTCTTATCTATTTTAGCAATATACAGTTGAGTGATGCATAACTAATGTGAGGTAATTTATTGTTAATGGCGTAACATAATGAGGTGTCAACATGGCATTACCTATAATTACTGTTGTTTCCTTCTTTATTTTGTGGCATCGCGCCACGGAAGCCGTAGCAGCCATATGGGCATTTGTCAATTTAATTCCAACGAGGGTTGGGAAATTGTGGAAAGGCGGAACTAAATGTTAGAGTGCATGTATCACCTGTTACATCAATGTACATTTGCAGAAACCACAAGAGATAATTATGCACAAAAAGCGCAGTAACCGAATATTTATATGTTTGTACTGTAGCGAACTTCGGGTCAAGACAGGTGGGCATAACTGACATTTGTTACAAGTCTAAGCAGATATGGATTCACATTCGGCTTTGCTGGTGGAAGAGAAACAGATATCACAGATAACAGAATACAACGTATTCAGGATACTCTGTCTCATTTTATGCACGAGTCTGTAAAATAAAATGGCGGTAAACAGGCTAAGGAATTCTTAAGCAGTTGACTTCAAGTTAACAACATTTAAATCATTATTACATAACATAAAAACAACAGAGATCATGAGTCGCTGCTGGAAGGTAAAACATGCCTCGTTATTGGTCTGTACACGATATAATTCGACGTCACAGTGTAAAGTTCAGTTCAAGCTAATTCACTCTCTTATCTCTTGACTTTACTGCTTGGAAAGTTCTATAACTGATGATATTCATCTTTACCTTCAAGCTCAAATAAAATTAATATTTTAAATGAATTGAAGCACTGAAATGGTTCTGTCTGTGCTGTTGTTAATCGCTATGTTATAACTGTTTCGCCATTTAAGGCAATTATTTTATGGCTTGAACAGTTAGTATCAATGAAATTAAAATTTTTTATTATTTATTACTTAATTTGGCTTTCTCTACATAGTACATGGTATGTAGGTAGAGAAGGTATTGCACTCCACCCAAAAATTCAATACTGAGTTTTCACCGGAAATATGTTTTAGGTTTCCCTGTATCCAATAAAAAGCATTTTCCGTGTGTGTGAACACGATAACTCAAAAATGAACAGTCGATAAAATACAAACTTGGTATTTAAGTTTAGTATCTTCCAAGAATACGACATGAAGATTTTCAGGGAAAGCTCCCCATCCTAAAATACCCTTTACGTGGAACATTTTTTGAAAATTTTGATTTTCTTAAAAATGGCGCTAACAATTTTTACTTTCTCTATACGTATTATGTACATAGTGTATAGAGAAGGTATTGCACTCCACCCAAAAATTCGATACCGAGATTATACAGGAAATAATGTTTTAGAGTCCCCTTTATCCAAAAAAAGCATTTTCAGAAAAAGGTCCATGTGTATGTCAACATAACTCAAAAACGAAAAGTCGGTAAAATACCAAACTTGGTATTTAAGTTTAGTGTCTTCCAGGAATACTGTTGCAAATTCCAGAGCTCGCTAGAAGCATCGAAACGAATAATATGTTTTTACATAAAAAAGCGACACTCCTCTTCTTCATTCCATTTACGCTGCATGGTAGCTGGCTGAGCATAGCCTGCGTCTTAGAAAACCAAACTGTTTTGGAACAAAGATCTACTTAAAGAATTTTAAAATCTGTAATATTCAACTCATTTATTTTCTTAACAACGCTGTCAATTGCCAGGAGCATATCAGCTCATCCGGTGTGCCGGAATTTCGTCCCTCAGGGGTGCTTTCAAATCCCAACAAATCTACTAACATGGGCTGACCATTTTAAGTACACTTAAAAACCATCGGCCTGGGCCGGAATGGAACCCGCGATCTTGAGTTTAGAAAATTCAACTTATTATCGGCGCTTTAAGCCAGTGGTCGAGCGATTCTGCAATATTACTAGATTCAAGTATAGTTACGTGCGTTCAAAGATCAACACTCGGAAATGAAATTAAATATATCTATTTGGGCTAAAACTGTTTACATTTCCGATAAATACGCCACCTCAGTCTGCATTTTTAAAGAAATGACTTCCTTTTAATAGCCCGTAAGACTCGAAACAAACAGAAGTAAGCAGCAACGAGATAAATTTCTCCGCAATTAGGTGGTTTATATTTGGTTCTGGATAGTAATGCCGTTTGGTTTTAAAAATTTAATATTTCTAAATTCGAATTATACAATACCAATGTTAATATTATTCTATTTGAAACACTTCATGTAACAGTTGAAATAATTATTATACCTTTACTCAGCTTCTACTACAATAGCATCTTAAAGTAAACCTTAATATTTAAATTTGAAAACAGAGGGGTTAATTCAAAGAATAACATTTAGTTTAGTCTTGTAAATTACCAAACCTACCAACTTATGACCATAGATACTGCAAAACAATTTATGGAAATAATGCTTTAGGATAAAAATCGTAAAAGGGTTATGCAATGGTGAAATGCCAAATGGTGGTTGTTTTGGATAGCTATAAACCTCTAAGGAGATCATCCCTGGTTGGATAAACAGATCAATGCAAGCGGCGCAGAAATAGTTCACTGCGCAACAGTATTTGTGGTTCAAGCCCAGCCGCAATGCCATGATTTTTGTGTTTCAACGCCTTTGGGAGCGCTCATATATTACGTCACGCACTGAGGGGAAAGTGTGGCACACCGTGACGTGTGCGAGGGAGGAAATCTGCGGCAGCGTACTGACACATTTTCTTTTTAAAGAAGAAAAAAAGCTTAGGTTGACTAAATTGTACAAATTTAGATTATGATAATTAGGGATACCGTCTTGGGGACCGATAGAGGACCACTTGCGAATACCAGTTGCATACCTTCCGAGTAGAGACCGACCTGCATTGGCGACTGCACGCTCTGTATGTAAACAACCTTTAGTAACGCATTGGGGAACTTGCCTCGACTATACTATATATTACAATACTGTTTTACAGTAATTAATGCCTTTATTGATAGTGCAAGATTGTAAAATCTCTTGCTTCAAATGGATTGCCTAGAGATTTGCAATTCCGACAGAAGGACTTTGCAGATATTACTATATACGACAATAGCACACATATTTGGAAAACTCGAACATTGAAATGCCTCGAGCCCTGAAATGTGATAGACCTGTCTCGCCTGTTTTAGACCGTTGAAAAAGAAAATGAAGACATTGTTTGGACAAAATGTTGGATTTTCAATAATGCGTAAAATACAAAATGTCTACGAGATGTGTGCTGATGCAGTATCTCCCCATTAATCGATGATGTGTCTCATTTCCGTTTTGCGCTAATCACATCTTGTGATGTGGAGAGAAGCTTTTCACAATATAAAGCCCGTTATGTGCCAATCGGAGACGATTCACTCTTGTGCATTGTAATCTATGTATCTTGATAACGGATAATGATGCTGATGACTTGTTGCATTTGAATGCATGCAAATATAAAAAACCTGATGTGCTCCATTCACATGACTTCCTCTACATCTCTACAATAAATGATTGTTAAAAAGCTTATTTTTTCTATTTAATTAATGCTAATCGAGAAAAAATTTGTATAAATAGTCTTATTACTTGTTCCTTGTAAGTAGAAGTGAAATAAAGGAGTACTATATGTTAAAGTGATAGTCATAAGCTGGTTGCTATGTGACCGAAGTTCCTCTGTTTGTATGGAAAGAAGTTTTCAAATTTGTGGCGGAAAAATCCTGGGCACCATTTGTGGCGAGAACATATGCTGTGTGCTGAGAAAAGGTATCAAGCTTAAAGAAAATTATTCTGAAAAATTAAAACAAAATCTATAAGAAAGAATTTGTTTTTCTAACGTTTGCTAAGGACATATTGGACGCCCTTCGTAAAACCAGGAACAAATAAAATGTTCCATGCAAGCAGCTACGTTTAACAATGGATATTTGCATTTGTCATTAGTTTGTATTGTAACTTTAATTAAAATTTATATAATTTCCAAATATAAACACACACATATAAATTAGCAAACACTGTTATTAAATATACATTACTATAAATATCTCATGAACGCTTAATGTTTACAAAGACTGTTAGCGGTATAAATACAGATATTTGTAATGGCAATAATGATCAGCGTGATTACATCAATATTTGTTTCATCTGCCAAATTAATTTTACTTATTAAGAGGAGTATGTTTTAAGTTTATTAGTACCTTCAAGTAGGCCTTTTAAACACAAATCGTTAGTGGTTACTTTTCCCATATGATGAGTCAGAAGGCGTAACGTTGAGTGGGCAGGTCTTATGGTAACGTTGTATCGGAACTAACTTAGAATGAATTATGACTCAACACTATCTAGGCTAGCAAGTCACTTCTTGATGTGTGACAACGAAGAAGGAAAAACGAATAGTCTATACCGATAGGCGTTTATTTCGCGGCACACTTAAGACCATGAAAAAGCGTCATGCAGTATTTATTTGTGTGACTTGCTTGTGACAAAACTGTTAAACGAAGAGAAAAGTCACAAACGCAACGAAGTGGACACCTTAAGATACTTCTTCTTCCCGTCAGGAATTAGATCATTGCTGTCTCCACTGGTCGGTCTAGGTCACGCTTTCCAACAAGGGGACAAGATAAAGCTTGCCTTGACAATGGGCATTCTTTCCATATTTTTACTTTCTCTACACGTACTATGTACCTAGTGTATAGAGGTGTTGTAATGCACCCAAAATTTTGATACCGAGATTTCACCGGAAATACATGTTTTGTGTCCCCCTGAATAAAAAAAAAGCATTTTCAGAAAAAGGTCCGTGTGTGCGTGTATGTCTGTGTGTATGTGAATCTGTGGACAGCATAGTTCAAAAACGAAAAGACCGTTGAATACCAAACTTGCTATTAAGTTTGGTATCTTCCAAGGATGCGACGCGAAGATTTTCAAGAACCCCCCCCCCCACCTACTAACATGGCATTTTTTCGAAAATTTTGATTTTCTTAAAAATGGCTCTAATGATTTTGATTAAAATATCGTATATTAAAGATATTTACTAGACGAGTAAAATGTATATCTTGACTTTTTTGGGAATAGCCTTTGAAGGCTACTTTATTCTAGATCAATTTTATAGAATTCTGCATAACTGCTAAACTGTAAAAGATGGACAAAAACTTACCACACAAAAAATTTAGAGCACGTTAAAACCCACAATTTAAGTTATACTCATTTTTTTCGTGGAGTTGATTTTTTTTTTTAGATATTCCTTGTTTTTTGGTTTCAGCTTTGAAAAGCTTACACTTTCTCATGCAGGAATTTGTCAACTCCTGTCCATACAAACAAAGGAACATCAGTCACATAGCAACCAGCTTTTGAGTATCACCTTAACCTATGGTACTCCCTTATTTCCCTTCTAATTTTAAGGAAGCAAGTAATAAAACTACTTCTGCTAATGTTTTCTCGATTACCTTGAAGTAAATAGAAGCATAAGCTTTTTAACAATAATTTGTTGCAAAGATGTAGAGAAAGTGATGTAAACGGAACACAAGATTTTTACTTAAATATATTAACTTAATAATTAAAAACAAAACTCTTAACTCATTTTAATGAATAAAAATGTCCTAAAAGGAAAGAAATAATTAGTTAAAGATAACATTTGCTTTGCAATAAAAAAGTATTGAATTATCAATCTTCCTAATACCTTCATCTTTGATAATTATGAATTTCATCCATTATACTTTCAGTTTTTAATTTTTTCGTATTTGACGATTTTTAATTATGTCTAGTAGATAACGTTTTCAAAAAATTTAAGAAATCACTTGTTCAGAACTTCAATTCGCTTTTTATCTGGAGCTCTCAAATCTCATGCTATTCCATACAGGAGTACAAGCTTTGATAACACATGATGAAATTTTAATACCTTTGGACATGTATTTTCCAATTTTTTGTTATTCCATTTATTCTATTATATTTCTGGATATTTTTTCTAGATATCGGTTTATTTTTTCGACATTTAGATATCCAAAATATTTTAATATTTTTGTTTTATTTTGTATTCTGATATTAATAATTGTTTGGTCATACAGTGGTTCTATGACATATATTATATTTGGGTGTATTCTTCTAATGTGTTACAATTTCGGTCTATTTACCTTGTTGTAGACAAGAGCAATTAAATTCTAATTATTTTCCATTAGCTGTTTCACCGTAAAAATGACATCTATAGGTATATGATCTCATTTTACGGAATTCACACTGTTCCTCCTTGAGTAGGTTTTCTATTATTGGTTGTTATTTTGGTTCTTATTATGTTTATACATGCATTTAGTAGGGACATTTCTCTATAACTGGAAAATATATTTTATCTCCTTTACTATTTCTATTATTTTCTACTCTGTAGATATGATTTATGGACACCAATTATCTTTTAGCAGTTGTAACATATATCTTCTACATTTCTAACATACATTTGATAAGTTCCATATTAATCTTGTCTGTACACGGAGCGTTGCTGCCTTTGGTCTTCTAAATTCCCTGTTTGAAATTCTTCTGATATAACTTCATTACGCTAATTCAGTAAAGCATATAATTTGTGAAAATGTCTATATGTATACCACTAACACCCCATATAAATGCAACTGTTGATATAATAATTCATTAGGTTCGATAAAATTGGTCTCATATTTGGTTGAAAAAATGTGCTATAAATACCAAGGTGTACTTGATACATATATATCACACGCACTCCTTTAGCTGCAAATTCTTCAAACAGAAAATTATGTTCTCGATCATGCAACATTTGTCTTTGTATATTGCTCAAGTTATGTTTTATGAAAATAGTAAAAATGAAAAGCAAAAGTGAGGAAAATGAACCACAAGACATGCACTCATAGGAACCTTATGAGTAGATACAAAGAAGGAAAATAATACCATATAAAACTAGGTGAATAGTATTAGATGGATAGTATTTGTCTACAAAGAATAAAATAAGTATTCCAGAATACAGCAGAATAGCTCGATACATCCATAGAATTGTGGTATAGATATCGGTTATTCTCTGAGCTTTATGACCTGTAATTTACTGTTATAGAAGTAGAGAAAGTTTAAGGGGAAAAAAGAGGAGGGGATCATGACCCCGTATCTTCTTCCCAATAATCGTTACAACCTCTTTCAGAGCCTGCATGTTTTGATTCTTATTCCCCAGAATTCTTGCAAATACTATAACAGTGCCAAGATTAAAGAAAGCCAAGGACGGAATTTCCTTTGACGATACATCAGCCTCTAACGACTCGATACTTAAAACTTTCCAACACTTGAATTTTAGAATATATTAAAAGTACCGTATCCCCCAAAATATTAACAACTTCCAAATGTTTCTTATAAAGGTATTTCGTTCTTTAAGCTACACAAATAAGCAACGTTTAATCAAATAATAATAATAATAATAATAATAATAATAATAATAATAATAATATCATTATACATATATTATATTCTTTTCCAGTTAGCAACGTGGGCACATTGCCTCTGAAGATGTCCCTCACAAACAGGGACGAAACGTTACGTAGAAATATTTGAACTAAACATATTTTAACCTACAGGCCACGGCAAAACGGCCCGAAAATTTTAAATTTTAAAACTTTTAAAGCTTCAGAAGTATTTATTAAAGTCCCACATGCTTATGATAAATAAAATATATATATTGAATTTTCTTTGAATAATCTCTAAGGTTCCCCTTATTTATATGAATTTAGTATAACTGGTAAACAAAAGAGATGTACAAAATCTTACTAACGGTAAAGCAAATAATTTAGTTCTAATAACAATTTTCTATGGAGTTAACCATTTCCGGTCACGTGTGTGAATCGCATTCGAAAGGTCTTGATTTCGATACCCTGGTTGGCCTACCACTCATTACATCCCCCGATTTTTTCCGTCCGACATTTCCTGTTCCCAACCTTTGTTTGTCATTTGTTTCAGGTTGAAGGATCAAATAACTATGTTGGGTGGGTTGCGTTTAGGATGGTAAAGGATTTATTATGGCAACGTCGTTCAGATCGGCAACTGGCTTCGGGGCTTTCGGGTCCCTCATGGGTGCAGCGGAGGCTCGGGGCTCATAAGCAAGAACGGGCTGCGTTCCATCTGTAGCTTATAAAAACCTCGTCCATTCTTGCGTACGTTGCCATCCGAATTTGGTCCCCATTCGGGCCTATCACGTGAGGCAATATTTATATCCTAACCACAAAATCTTCCGACATTTTGTGTCATGTCATTTTTATATTATTTGATGTTCAAATGTTTCTGTTCTGTTGCATTCCGAAATTGAGATCGCTGGATGCGAATGTTTATTATTCTTTGTGCTCTCGTCGCGTATAAGTGTTTTGATTTTCTCTATACGATTTTGTTTTCCAACAATAAGTATCATAGTTACGTGTTGATTTTCTGGTTTGTGAAGCCAGTTAGCAAAAGGAAAGAGGCTTTTGCACAAGTATGGTAAAGGCCACTTGGAGTAATTGGCGTGTTATTTATGGACGCTCTTTAACTGCTGTGGTTCTCAGCGTCCCATTCTAAATTGGGCGTGAAAGGCCGCTTAATTTTGCTCAGAGGTGTCTCTGTTAGGCTTGAGGTTCTTTTACGTGTCGTAAATCTACAACATGAGACCAACGGCTTTACTTTCCTTCCGAAGGAAGCCATGCTAAGGATTTTTACACCCGAAAAAAACCATCGTCCTCCGCCGGGTTTGAACCCGTGGCCTTGGATATATGAAGTTAGCATGGTAACCATTACACCACGGAAGGCGACAAGGCCATTTGGAGTATTCGCCTAGAATTATATGCGTACAAATATTTGTAACATTCAAAAAAGCACATAAATTGCATCGAGCGATTGCAGTTTCACTTTAGAATTGTACGAAATGATTACAAAATAAACTACAATTCTACAAAGAAAATCCCTGTGATTTATTATTTAAGAAGGCGCCAGGTAGTCTGGGTTTGTGAAGCCCAACAATCCCATTAAAACGCCCTGAGAAGAGTAGATTACTACTCCAAACCAAGCATAAGCGCAAGTAGACTTTTAGTTCAAAATCTCTTGCTTCACACGTAAGACACATAGGTTTATAGAGGCTGTCCACTGGATGTCATGCTCAGTAACTGGGAACCCATCCGAGATAATTATCCTTAACCATTTTTAGACATTCTTTGTTAATAGTTTAAATGTTCCAATTCATACAGGCACTTTCCTCAAATCGGTGTTCATTTTTTCTGTCTCTCCTGGTCTTACAAAGAAAAGGAACTTTAAAGCCCCTCAGAGCCACCAGCTCTTGAAATGTGTGACCATTGCCTACATTAGAGATAGAACAAACGACTTACAACAATTGACCAATATCCGGAGATGTATTAAACATATCTGAATACAAATGTCATTGTCTTGAATTTGCTCGTTACTTTATTCAGTCAATTATCCGCAGATCTAAATTCTGATGACAGATTCATTTAGACCACATCCTCACACCATAATACTTCGCTCAACAAGCAAATGGCGTTAGGGTGTATTCAGCCTAGCTAATTTAACTATGTGTGGATAGATAGCAGCGCAGTTGTTGTTGTCACCATTTTGTGGTAGGTACAATAGAGATACAGAAGACAAATGATGGTCAGACTGAAAGTCTATATGTTACATTCACATGGCGTACTCTATAAACTATTTTTACTTTCTCTATACGCAATATGTACATTGTGTATAGAGAAGGTATTGCACTCCACCCAAAAATTCGATACCTAGATTTCACCGGAAATATATGTTTTAGGACCCCCAATATCCAAAAAAAGCATTTTCACAAAAAGGTCCGTGTGTGTCTGTGAACACGATAACTCAAAAACGAAAAGTCGGTAAAATACCAAACTTGTTATTTAAGTTTATTATCTTCCGGGGATGCAACACGAAGATTTTGAGAAAAGTCCCGCCACCCCCAACTACCCTTTACATGGAACTTTTTTAAAAAATGTTGACTTTCTCAAAAATGGCTCTAACGATTTTGATTAAAATTTCGTATATTAAAGATATTTACCTGACAAATAAAATGTATATCTCGAATTTTCTAGGAATATCCTCTGAGGAGTACTTTATTCTGGATGAATTTTACGGAATTTTGAATAACTGCTAAACCGTAAGAGATGGAAAAAAACTTACACAAAAAATGTAGAGCTTGTTAAAACATACAATTTATGTTATATAAATGTTTTTCGTGGAGTTCGTAGTTTTTGAGACATTCCTTATTTTTGGTTTCTGCTATGAAAAACATATTTTTCTCATACAGGAACTTGTCAACTCCGATCCATATAAACAAAGGAACTTCATTGACATAGCAACCAGCTTTTGACTATCACTTTAACCTGTGGTAGTCCCTTATTTCGCTTCTACTTACAAGGAAGCAAGTAATAAGACTACTTCTGCTAATTTTTTCTGATTAGCATAAATTAAATAGAAGTATAAGCTTTTTAAGAATAATTTGTTGCAGGGATATAGAGAAAGTCATGAGAATGGTACACATCAGATTTTTTTTTTTATATACAGCTTCTACAAATTATTTACGTTATTTTGTTTTAGGCTATACAAGAAGTGCGAAAATTCGACTTGCTTTTTAACATTAGAGTGAATGTTGCTTGCTTACTCTGAAACTATTGTAATAAAACCATTTCTTTTAATGTTTGTCTCGATTAACACGAAATAAGATATATGAATGTGCTTGAGATTCTTGTACAACTTTTAGACCATGTTACGTGAATGCTGTACATCAAACATTTTTTTTTTTTCATGAAATAATTTGACGCTCTCAGCAACAAAGAGTACTAAAAATTGAGTATATGATTTCCTAAATAAGTGAATAAAATTGGTTTGTATATATAGTTCGAATGAAACGAAAATTACAAGGAACAAAACGGAGAGAGATAAATAATATGGTAGATTTGTTTAATAGAATAGCATATATTTATAGTAAACAACGGAAGGAAAAATCTCAAGATATGTAGCACCACTCTTATGATCTGCTACTATTTTCTAGAATTGAAGGGACTTAGTGAAAAAAACACAAACCAACAAGCCGATGGTAGAGAGTCCACAGTGACGCGCGGAAGTATCTAACGGTTTCTGCCTCGAAGACAGTTTCCTATTGCATTCGGTACTCCCATGTGCCCGAGACTTAGGATCTCGCCTAAATATTAGAAATAAATCAAATTAAAGGAAAATTATGGAAAGCAAATATGAGTAGATAAAATCCACCCCTGATTTCATTTACTGACCATGGAAAATCTCAAAAACGCAAGGAACGGGTGGTCAACAGGAATCGAACCCGGGATTTACCGTATGTGATGAATAGCAGGAATATTGAAAGCTCAAGACAGGGCCACCAATACATATTTTAGCATATTTTAAGCAAAACTTACATTTATCACAGTTGAGTTCCTATTTTCCTTTACCTTTTTTTTTTTCTATGGCTATTTATCTGCAATTGAGAATGAAAACGCTTAAATTGGTAAAGTTTTGGAACGAGCAATTAGCACGACTTTTGCTCAGTTTTATTCCAGCCTAATTTTCTCATTTTTTATTTGTGGAAGGGCTGTAATTTTCCGTACACAAGGTAATTAATTAGGCTTTACTCTTTTAATGAATTGCAGTGGGTGGTGGTTCGGTTTTAACTTTTTTTTTTATGTTATAATTGTATTTTTGCTACAAAACTCTAATAAGTGTAATTAGCTGAATGAAAACGTTTCGGTACAAACTATGGTACGATAAAGTGTGTGTATGCAATATATATTAATATTATAAGGAAAGAAAATATGTGCATGTGCGCATGCGCAGTACAGGGTGATCACAAAATCTACCAAACTGATTTTAACATTGCTTCATCATATTGAAATCCAAATCGCAGTATACGGCGATAAAACACGTAATTTAATTTCATAAATTACTAAAAAGATAAATTGAAAAGCTCCGGCACATAAACGTTAACAAATTGGAACTATAAATGAACATGCTTGCAAAGAAGGCCTCCAGTTTTAAATGGGAAGCCACTAAATAGAAAAGATAGTTTCTTTGATGAAATTGCAGGTAAAATAACAAAAATAGTGATGATATGTCATTCCAAGCTATATAATACATGTAGGTATATGTTCCGCATTTAGCAACGAGACGTAGCAAAACAAGAGAAATGCGACTGCTATTCTTTTGAATATATTAAAGCTGAACATGTTGTGAAAAATATGTAGCTATTAGTTATTTATAAGGTATTTAAGGTACAACAGTCTAAAATGTTAGCTATTTTGATTATTCAAATCTGGCTGTACCAACTCGTCTCGTATGAGTCAGAGCACTCGAGCGTACTCAATTACAGACTACAGAGGAGGCAAATGATAGCCAACACATCACTTGGTGAAGATATTCCTCTTCTGTTTTATTGGATTAGGTCGTTAGGCCTGTTTTCAATTACGAAATGTTATCGATCTAACTGGTTTTTGATATTTGTATGTTTCTGAATCCTTTGAGGTCTTAGTTCACTAAAACAGATGATAGTTAACAAACTACTGTATCTAATATGTCTAAAATATATATATGTTTGGCCTTGTATACGAGATTTTCAGAAGGTTTGACTAGTCCCTGCCTAGTAGTAAAGGAGTGAAAGTAATTAAAAAGTTACGGAGCTGCCGAATTATGGGCATTAACGGCAGTTGTGAGTTAGGACTCGGTAATTGTGATTCGATGTTAGTCGAAGTTGTTAGTTATGATTTGCTAAAGAAGTTATTATTTCAGTTTTATAAAACTCTCGACACTCAACATTTGCTATTAATCAAGAAAGATGTAAATGACTGGTCATTGGACATTTTAGTTTGTTTTAGCAGAAATTAAAAGTGACAAGGATCTCGGGAAGGCCCGTTATTTAGCTCACAGACACAAACATGGGAATCTTGGGTCCTTTTTGTGCATAACACCGCTAGGCGGTGGCAGTAGCAGAAATGTATTTTGGTAGCTTCGTGTCTATTTAGTTAAAATATGAATTCCAATGTAATTTTTCATGCTTGGCTTATCTCCTGCACCGCAGTTAAATTTACACAGCCATTTATTTAAAAAATCGATAAGCCTCGTTTCTTACCCTGCCGCCGCATTCCATTCTCTTACTTCCTCTAGTCTTTCTTTGCTCTTTCTCTTTCTTTCGCTAAAGCCCGAGGACTTTTCCATAGGAAGCGCGGGCCAGTATGTTTTTGTTAAATAAAGCTTTTTAATATAATGAAAGTCTCTTTCTTTCATGTGAGCTGAAAAGCAGAGGAACCTCACGCTGGGATTTTCTTATCCTGAAAATTAAATTCTGCCGCACCAAGGGAAAGGATATCGTGCTTTTGAGCATGCGCTCCGGGCCAAGCCGTCTATTGGAATATTGGCGCGGTGCTTAATCCAAACCTTCTTTAAGCACTGTTGCCATCTTGGAGGATTTTCCGTTAAATGCAGTCTATTTATTAGGTCCCTTGGGATGGGAAAGAAATTTACAACTCCTTCCTTTGTGCTGTTTGCTTTCAATTTTCTGTTTTCAAAGACTTGGCAAGCAATTATACAAAAGTTTTTTGATGTTGACTAAGATGTTATAAAGCGAGGATAATTTGCCAATTTTTCGTACTGCAACAGTTAAGCTACTATTTTGCAGAAAAAGTCATATTACATTTATCCATATAAACATAAAATAATCAAGAGAAAATAGCACACTTCAAGCGAAGATCAAATGCCGATATGTAATAGTTTTGAAATTCTCTTTATAGTCTTAAGGGAAAAAGAAAACCCTGCAATGCTTCCCATTATAAAAAATTGAACGCGTAAGTATCGTATTTATCCTAACAAATAACCAGGTTTTATCTAAATGTTAAGATTTAACTATTATGCAAAACTCAACCAGAATGAAGAGGACTTTAAAGGCTTTTCCCAGAAAATACACGATATATTTCATCGAGCATCAAAATAATGTAAATATGTAGTATTTAATCAAAATCGTATTCTTATAACAATTGTTTCATTTATGTTTTCAGATAGACACACTATTAGCATTTACATTATACATGTATGGAAAGTAAATATCTCCTAGACAAGTTCCAAAGAAATGTTCCGCCAAATACTGGTGACGTAATATAACGTCTAACTAAACTATTTGAGGTATAGGTGCAGACATTTGTATTGGTAATTATGAACAATATTACAATAAGGTTTCCTTCATTTTTGGATGAAAAACTTTTATTAGAAATATAGCATTTAGTTTAGTTTGTAACTTCAATTAAGCGTGTGACACACAAACCATACATGTTTATTTTCCCCGAGAGGTTGGTGGAGAAAGCGTAACGTTGAATGGGCAGACCTCGTGGTAATGAATGCTGCATTGTAACTGAGTTCGAATGCTCTCTGCAAGGTCAATGAATGACCCCACACTACCCGACCAGCGGATAACGTGAGAACATGAACGCAAAACGAATATTCTAGACTGACAGTTGTTGGTTCGTTTAGCGGCGCAGATCATGCAAATACATCGGGGGCTATTTGTTCAGGTACCCTTTATCAAAATTCTGTTTCTATTTCCTTACATTCTGTACAACTAAAATGAAGCATATGCTCATGTCTTAAGAGATTTTGAAACATTCAAAAGAATCCTAAGAGTCAAGGACGAAGGAATAAAAATGGATGTTCGACAACTAATATATAAAAATTGATGAAGCAACCTATTGAATACAGAAAAGTGGATAAATCCACGATAAAATTGATTATACAATAATTAAAAATTCCTTGCAAAAAGGAGAATTACAGATTTTGCAGTATTATCCGTTAAATAATTCTCATAGAGTTGTTGCTTTTTAGGATTGCATTGTGTTTTAAGCATTAAACCGGCTAATTAGTTAATATCCATTATTTTCATGTTTTTACATGTTTACATTCAAATAATATTCCTGAGTTGTTTTAGTTCGCTATTACTGAGATACATATATACACCAGTTTTTTGTGGCTATCAGAAGAGCATTAATTTTATACGACAGTGGAAATATTCTCACAGCCCGCTTGGTCTTAAGTGCTATACGTTAAAATTATGATTAGTCCAAGTTATGAGTGGTCAGTTTAGATGAAGAATATTGCAATATGTGCCGTTGTCTGATAGAGCAATCCAAGTAAACCATCACCGTTAGTTCTTGTCATTAGAGCAACGAGCGTACCGGGGAATAACCTTAAAACTTCAACTTCTCACAAATTTAAAGCGTGCTGAATAGATTCTTCAAGTCAGGTTTCTGGGACTCAGGCTAATTTTGATTATAGGAATACGATTTTAATTCGCTTATTTATCCTTGTTATGTTACTCGCCAAGGCGCCTGGCTCGTACTACAGTTAAATCCAACAATTTGGAAAAGCTCCGAATGTATAATCTGATACAGTAGGTAGAGAACGTATGGCATTCCAGCTAAACCAATATTTAACTGAAAATATACTTGGTTTTAAAGTTTGGTATCTTGAAAGGATGCAACACTAAGATTTTCAAGAAAATCGCCCCCCCCACTCCCAACTACCCTTTACGTCGAACTATTTTCGAAAAGTATGCTTTTCTCAAAAATAATTAACGATTTTGATTAACATCACATATTAAAGATATTTACCTGCCAAAGAATATACGAGGTACATCCAGGAAGTAAGTTCCGTTTGGTAATATAATTAAAAATTGTACAGATACAGAATAATTATTTATTGCACAAAATTCTACAACTCCTAAACTACTTTTCCACATAGCTGCCGAAATTTTGCAGGCATTTGTCATAGCGTGGCACAAGTTTTTGTATACCTTCTCCATAGAAGTTTGGCGCCTGTGTCTTCACAAAGTTGGAAACTTTTTCTTTCAGCTCTTCGTCATTGTTGAAGTGTTGACCACCAAGGAAAGACTTGAGATGTAAGAACAGATGAAAGTCACTAGGAGCGAGGTCAGGGCTGTACCAGTTCTTCTGTAACCAAAGATGGACACCCACTTCGTTCTTCATCGTGCACTTCACTACGTCCTTCATTGAACTGTCGGACCCATCTTCTCACCGTTGAATCACTCATCGCATTTTGTCTGTAAACTTCGCAAATTTGCCGATAAATTTCAATTGGTTTCACTTTCCTAGCATTCAGAAAACGAATCACAGATCTAATTTCTCAAGCGGCGGGATTTTCAATCAACACCGACAATGTAAACAAGCACAACAAAGCGTATGTGGCCGACAGCGATCTCAAAATGGCACACGTTTCTTCTCCTTGATACAGAGCGTCTACCGCGCATGTGCGGAACTGCGATCGCAGCGCTGCAGCGGAGATAAATTCAAACGGAACTTACTTTCTGGACGTACCTCGTATATATATATATATCTTGAATTTTCTTGAAGACTACTTTATTCTGGGTGACTTTTACAGAATTTTGCATAACTGCTAAACCGTAAGAGCTAGACTAAAACCTACCGCAGAAAAAATGTAGAGCTCATTAAAATACTCAATTTGCTATATAATTGTTTTTCTTGGAGTTTATTGTTTTTGAGATATTCTTTGTTTTTGGTTTCAGCTTTAAAAACCTTATACTTTTCTCATACAGGAATTTGTCAACTGGTGTCCATACTAACAAACGAACTTTAGTTCACATAGCAAACAGCTTTTGATATCACTTTAACCTATGGTACTCCCTTATTTCGCTCAAACTTACAAGGAAGCAAGTAGTAACACTATTTCTGCTAATTTTTTTTTCTCGATTAACATAACTCCATGGCACGACAGCTCACGGGGAACCTTGGCCTACCGCCCGGCCGCTGCGTCCCCCATCTCGGTCCACTACAGACGTCATGGATGGGGTGCAGTATTGGAGGGTGAGACGTGGTCAGCGCCTCGAGCCCCTCCCGGCCGGTTAATGCGGTCTTCACGACCTGGAGCCGCTACTTCTCCATCAAGTAGCTCCTCAATTGGCCTCCCAGGGACCTCACGAGGCTGAGTGCACCCCGGTCCAGGTCTCCCAGCGGGGGAAAAATCCCCCGCCGGTACTGGGGATCGAACTCAGGTCTCCCGCTTGGTAGGCAGCTGCGTTTTTCTCGATTAGTATGAAGTAAATAGAAACATTAGCTTTTTAACAATAATTTGTTGCAGAGATGTAGAGAAAGTCATGTAAATGGAACACAATAAATTTATTTTTTTGTGGTCATGTAAGTAGAATCGACCTTCAATGTCTGTCATCACATAGTGACCAGCTCCTTAACGACTTGATCATCACGGTTGTTCAGTATATACCCTTACTTTGTACCCTCAAGGAAATAAGTAATAACTCCATTTCTGTCAATGTTGATCTCGATTAGATTGAAGTAGATGGAACAACAAGCTTTTGTAACAATTGTTTGTTGCAGAATAGAGGAAGTTATGTTAATGGAACATACCACTTATTATGTTAATGGTTTTGGGATTAATTTTGTTGAGAGCTCTGCAGTAAGTGAATTCTTTTATAAAATGTTGACCTAAGAGTATTATGTTTCATACCTAGACGAAGTTAAATATAGCTTGTAGGAATTAATAAATATCCATGATATTTAAGGCTTGAAATTTCACACATTATTTTCTATTTGTCTTTCATATTATTTCTCTACACGTACTATGTACATAGTGTATAGAGAAGATATCGTAAAGCACCCAAAAATTCGATACCGAGATTTCACAGGAAATACATGTTTTGGGCCCCCCTGAATCCAAAAAAAAAATTAGAAAGATGTCCGTGTGTGTGCGTGTCTTTGTGTGTGTGTGTGTGTGTGTGTGTGTGTGTGTGTGTTTGTGGGTGGTATAGCTCAAAAACGAAAAGACCATTGAATACCAAATTTGGTATTTAATTTTGGTATCTCCCAAGGATGCGACACGAAGATTAAAATCCCCCATCCCCTATTACCCTTTACATGCAACTTTTTTTCGAAAATTTTAATTTTTTAAAAAATGACTCTAACGATTTTTATTAAAATTGCGCATATTAAAGATATTTACCTGACAAATAAAATGTATATCTTGAATTTTCTGGGAATAGCCTCTGAAGAGTAGTTTATCCTGGATAAATTTTACTGAATTTTGAATAACTGCTAAACCGTAAGAGATGGACAAAAACTTACTACACAAAAAATGTAGTGCACATTAAAACACACAGTTTATGTTATATACATTTTTTTCGTGGAGTTCGTAGTTTTTGAGACATTCCTTATTTTTGGTTTCTACTATGAAAAACGTAGACTTTTCTCATAGAGGAACTTGTCAACTCCTATCCATATAAACAAAGGAACTTCATTGACATAGCAACCAGCTTATCCTATGGTACTCCATTATTTTGCTTCTACTTACAGGGAAGCAAGTAATAAGACTATTTCTACTAATTTTCTCAATTAGCATGAAGTAAATAGAAGCATAAGCTGTTTAAAAGTAATTTGTTGCAGAGATGTAGAGAAAGTGATGGGAGTGGATCACATCAGAGTTTCTTTTACTAGTTATTCTTTATTCAAGTATTTATTTAAATAAAACCTTTGAATAACTATAGCTGTGAAATACTGATTGGAGTTCATTGATCAAGGCTTTTCAGTGGATAAATCTTCGCCGAAAGGCTGGCTAGTGAGGAATTCAGTGAGATGGTTTAATGCAACATCTAACATCATTGATACCCTGCGTGTGTGTTACTTTATTGTATGGTAATAATATTAGCAGTGTAGATATAGTGCTAATTCCATTAATGGGAGTAGTTACTTCATTATGCGCCATTAAGGTAACTAGTCTCTCTTACGCTGCTGTTTGCTCATTACATAATTATTCGGATTAGCGCATCAATGCGGTTTTCTGCTTCGTTGACTATGCATTTCTACGCGTGAATGCGTAGTTACCTCGTACTTGCGCACTTCATTTCCCTGGTATGTATTTACAGGATGCTAGCTAGCATTTCGTAGATGAAAAATCTGATGTGTCCCGTTCCCATGACTTTCTCTACATCTCTGCCAGAAATCATTATTAAACAGCTAATGCTAATCGAGAAAAAATTAACAGAAATAGTCTTATTACTTGCTTCCTTGTTAAGTAGAAGGAATTACGGGATTACCATAGGTTAAAGTGATAGTTAAAAGCTGGTTGCTATTTGACTGAAGTTCGTTTGTTTGTATGGACAGGAGTTAACAGATTCCTGTATGAGAAAAGTGTTTTTAAAGCTGAAACCAATAACAACAAGAACCTCAAAAACGGTCAACTCCAAGAAAAAAATGTATATGATACAAAGTGTGTGTTTAATCGTATTCTACATTTTTTGGGTAGAAGGTTTTTGTCTGTCTTATGGTTTGTCAGTTACACTAAATTCCATAAAATTCATCTAGAATAAAGTAGTCTTCAGAGACTATTCTTAGAAAATTCAAGATATACATATTATTTGTGAGGTAAATAACTCTAATACACGATATTTTAATCAAAATCGTTAGAGTAATTTTTAAGCAAATAAAAATTTTCAAAAAAGTTCCATGTAAAGTGTAGTTGGGGGTGGGGGGATTTTCTTGAAAATTTTCCTGTCGCACCCTTGGAAGAAAACAAACTTAAATACCAGGTTTGGTATTCAACGGTATTTTCGTTTTTGAACTATGCTGTCCACAGACACATACACACACACCTTTTTGTAAAAATGTTTTTTTTTATTCAGGGGGACCCAAAACATGTATTTCCGGTGAAATCCCTGTATCGAATTTTTGGGTGGAGTGCAATACCTTCTCTATACACTATGTACATAGTACGTGTAGAGAAAGCAAAAGATGTGTCACAATTTACATTAGTCTGTAATGATACACTTTGGAGGACTTGAAGGAGTTGTGAAGTGATTAAATTCATCACGCTTCATGCTGCTGAGGCCTACTGTCTCTTGAGCTTATATTTATTTTCTCTGGCTTGTAGATATAAAACATCTTCTTAAACTTGAAACCACCAGCATAAGCACGCATCTCTAGCAGAAGACACAAGAGGATAATTATCATTTTTCTTGTATTTCTGATGGACAAGGTTTTAAACTTCTTCCATCCCGCTCACTCTGCTCTTCCGGTAGTTGTTTTCCTTCTTGTTTGGCTCTAAAAACTGCGCAAATAGCTTTATATTTTGGCTCAGGCGTTTCCTATAGTTGTGAAATATTTTATCTTATAACTTCGCAAACATTAAACTCTAATTGCTTCTTAACCCTTTGTTGCCTGTTAGTACTCAAAAGTTGCATATTTTTAGCGGCACTATACGTTTTAAAACGACACCAAACGAAGATGTGGACCTTATTGGCCCTACCATACGTGATACGTGAATATAATTTTCAGCTCTAAATTCGGCACATACAAAAACTGCCATAAAATCAGCATGGCACGTGCCTCACTGCAAGTGAGATGCAGGTTGGCTGCGAAGGTCCCAGTCGCGTGATGTAGGTTTGGTTTGATAGATACGCCAGCGAGGCACAGGTCACTTTAGTAATGGAAAAAGTAGCATATGGGTTCTATGTATTTCGTATAACACGTTCTGAGGTTGTTTACTTGGCGTATGACAAGTGTTGTTCCTTCGCTGCTTAATCCCAAATGTGTGCGATTTTAAAACAGACATAAAACTTTAAATAGAAGAGCTTGAAAGTTGCGACATCAAGTTTCGGACAAGTCAAAGTGTAAGCTAATCGACTGCTGACTTCGTTTGGTGTCGTTTTGAAACAGCCTGTATAAGTAGGATTTGTACTCTATGGTTCATTTAATGTAATACTTACTTTCAACTGTATATTACATGCAATTAAGACTTTACTGTTGTAAAAATGTGTTAATGCTCAAGTGCATTCGAACCGATTTGTTGATAGTGCCTTTAGCAGGGTTACGAATGTCAATTTATGAATTACAGGAAAAGTGACATATGTAGCAAACTAATGCAGGCAACTAGGGTTTAAAATATGATTATACCCTAAATTTGGTAATCAATTCTCAGTTAATTATTTTAACCAATTAATGCATGCGCATCCTATGTTTGCCTGTGTCCAATTTCTCAATTTGAACAGTTTAAATCCTTAAAATGCGATTTATTCCATTCACATAGCTTTATCTACCTATTCTGTAACAAAATATTGTACATTTTTATACATTGTATTAGGGCACATTTAAGAAACCAATATTACAGCCGTTTAGAAGAATATTTTCTTTTACAACTTTCACTACCACACGTTCCAACACTATAGCGTTTCTGTTATTCTAACTTGTTATAACGTCATTCAAAAACAGTGTCAGTACTCGCCATCATTATAGTCTTTCTTTTTTATATACCTTGAATGCTTTATTGTTAAGCTATTTGTTGTTCTCTGATAAGCATGTATAACATTACATACAGCTTAGAGTTTGAAATAGGACGGAATGGTTATTACTGATTTCTCTGTCTACATGCAACTATCACCGAACCAGGTGGCTCAAATGTTTCGTCTGTGCTGGCATTCGGGAGATAATGGTATTGATTCCTGAGGCTGACCTCTTTGACCCAAGGGGTTTTTCGGCGGTTTCCCGGATCACCAGGTGAATGCTGAATTTCTTTGTGAAAGTAAAATGTAATTTAAGTATGTTCGGCTGGAGGAGGGTTATATATGCATTCAGGGTTGAAAGTGTCAGATAGACTGTAAAGGAGACGCCTCTCTGTGGTGGTGGATGCGGGTGACACTTGGAGAGTTCAATCAAGGTTATCCTTGTGCTCCCTGCACTGAAATGAACTACTTGGGCTATGTTAAGAGATCCACCACTATGGTTCTTTCCCTGCGGTCGGTTTCGGCCGCCCGACGGACACTTGTTATACCATCCTCTACTGGGGTCTGATGCACAATAACTGCATAGCAAGGGTGTTGAACCCCTTCTGGAATTTACCAACCAATTGTGAATTAACCAAACAAAATATCCTTTCCTTAGCATAGTTGGGGACATAGAAAAAACTGTTGTTTTCAACAGATTGGAACAGGAGAGACACAGAATAATATCACTAACATTACTAGTCATGGAGTTCTCTATGACCATAGAACATGTTGAAAAATGCTGTGACCGTGATAATGATATAGGTTTTGCTTTGGCTTGTATTGTGTGGACTTCTTGATATTTCAGTCGCTATATATAGATTTAATTTTTTAATGTTATTCCTAGCTGCAAAAAGAGGACATTAGATGAACTTTCGCAGAACCACCTGGACTTTTCTTTTCTCTAAAAAGAGAACGAATGGTCACTTTAGTATGTAATGCACCATTCTGATCAAGGGTTTCTCACTTTCTGTGATCATTAGGAAAATGCGATATGGATTCTTATGTATCACGAATTTTATCCTCATTGCCTCACATTTTAATTTGTTCTTCTTTCAGTGTCATGATAGCCAGTATAGCGGTGGGTGATGTACAGCGAATGGCGGAGGATGATTTTAGAGGAAATGGTATCTTCACTTAGAAGCATTCAACAAGGCTAGGAATAGAGATAGCGCTTCCGGATGTGCCATCATAAAATATTAAGGAGATCAACTGTTTTTTTTCTGCTACCTTCAGAATATGAGTTTATCTCTTTCTGCCAAATATCAGAGACTGGTCGATTCACTTGCCAATGTATTTTTTAAGAATACTATTTTAAACACTATTATATATACTATCCTATTAGAACATATGATACATTATAAGAGAAATATTTTCATATATTGTATCTTTTTACTTTCTATACACATACTATATACATAGTGTATAAAGAAGGTGTTGCATTCCACCCAAAAATTCGATACCAAGATTTCATCTAAAATATACGTTTTAGGGTACTCGGTATTCAAAAAAATATATTCAGAAAAAAGTTCGTGTGTATGCGTGTCTTTGTATCTGTAAACATGAAAAATTCATAAAATACAAAACTTGGTATTTGAGTTTAGTATCCTCCAAGGATGCGTCACGAAGATTTTGAGAAAAATCCCCCTACCCCAAACTACCCTTTGCATGAAAAAAAGTTCAAACATTTTCATTTTCTCAAAAGTGCTTTAACGATTTTGATAAAAATACCGTATATTAAAGATATTTAGAAAATTCGAGATGTACGATTTATTTGCTATATAAAGACCTACTTATTCTAAATGAATTTTGCTGAATTTTGCGTAATTGGTAAACCGTAACAGATAGACAAAAACTTACTACACAGAAAACGTAGATCACGTTAAAATACACAATTTGATATATACACCTTTTAGTGGAACTGAGAATTTCCAAGATATTCATTGTTATTTATTTCAGATTTGAAATACTTAAAACACTTTTCTCATACGGAAAGTTATACTCTGAGTACAATTTTTGCTAAAGACTACCTTCAAAAAAAAAAATCATAAAAATCATAAAATATATACCAATGAATATAAAATTTCCTAAAAAGACAGAAAGTTTTTCTTTAAACAACTAGTAAAATGCCATATTTAATAGGAATTGGTATATTAATAAATGTACTTTGGTTATCAATTAGATTTGTAAACTCTTGGCCCCGCATAGAAACGGACTTCATCCACATGACAACCAGCCTTTATCGCTTTAATCTAATGTATTTCCTTATTTTAATTCTACTTACAAGGAAGCAAATTTTTGCTAATGCTTATCTCTATTATCATAAATGGATTAGAAGAATAATTTTTTTTACAATAATTTGCTACAGAGATGTACAGAAGGTCATATGAATAGAAGAATAAGATTTGTAACTATAATTTGCCACAGAGATGTAGAGAAAGTCATATGAAGGAACATATTAAATTTTTTTATCATAATATTGAAATTTATATTTTTTTTAAAAACCTATTGGTAACTTTAGTAAACTATATTTCATGCTAATTGGAAAAAAATCTTGTATACTATTCACATGACTTTCTCTAAATCTCTGCAACAAATTATTCTTAAAAATCTCATACTTCTATTTACTTCATGGTAATCAGAAAAAATTAGCAGAAATAGTTTTATTACTTGCTTCCTTGTAGGTAGAAGCGAAATAAGGGAGTAAGATAGGTTAGTGATAATCAAAAGCTGGTTTCTATGTCACTGAAGTTTCTTTGTTTGTATGAACAGCAGTTGACAAATTCCTGTAAGAGAAAAGTATAAGTTTTTCAAAGCAGAAACCAAAAACAATGAATATCTAAAAAAAAAAAAGGATGAATTCCACGAAAAAATGCATAGAACATAAATTGTGTGTTTTAACGTGCTCTACATTTTTCGTGCAGTAAATTTTTCTGTATCTCTTACAGTTTAGCAGTTAATCAAAACTCCGTAAAGTTCATCCAGAATAAAGTACTCTTCAGAGGCTATTCCCAGAAAATTCAAGATATACATTTTATTTGTCTGGTAAATATCTTTATTATATATAATAATTTAATCAAAATCGTTTGAGCCATTTTTGAGAAAATCAAAAATATCGAAAGAACTTCCATGTAAAGGGTAGTTGGGGGCGGAGGGGAATTTTCTGAAAATCTTGGTGTCTCATCCCTGGAATATACTAAACTTAAGTACCAATTTTGGTATTTTACCGACTTTTCGTTTTTGAGTTATCGTGTTCACAGGCACACGGACCTTTTTCCGAAAATGCTTTTTTTTAGATAAAGGGGACCCTAAAACATATATTTCCGGAGAAATGTCGGAATAGAATTTTTGGGTGGAGTGAATACCTTCTCTATACACTATGTACATAGTACATGTAGAGAAAGTAAAACGTATATGCTATAATTTGTTACTATTAAATAGTCCCTAGCTTATGTTACAATGGAAATATTCATTGTTAGTTGCACAGAGAAGCTTCAGATTGTAGCGGTACTAATTGGAGTGCCGTCTCCTCGCCGAAGTCCTCTCAACGCACACTTGTGGTCTATTGGATAACCCTTAGGACTCTCTCCACATGTTGCATTCTGCATATGACTAGAAAATGTGTATGTGGACATAAAATATACAAAAGTATATACTCTGGATAGACAGCTTCCATAATAAACATTGCAAATATCTCCAAGAAGCGGAATAACACCAATTTATTCTATTTTTTGGAAGTTTCTTTGATATGTGACTATGTGTATATGTTGAAACTGCCTTTTTCATTATACACCATTTTGATTCATGCACAGTAGATTGGGAAAATCACTGGTATAGTAAAATTGTTTAATAAGGGTGATTCTTGGCGTATTTATTCACCAAGAATGCTCTTTTCCTTGCTGTATAACTTTAACAACACTCTGAACTCTTCTAAAATACCAGTTATACCGCGTATATTACATTTTATAAATTCTTTAAACTAAAGATCTTATCAGTGATTTAGTAGGTAGTACAGTATTTTGTGTGTCGTTATGTAAAGGCTTATTACGTATTTATGGATAAATGAAACTTTTGTATTTTATTCAAATGGGTAATTATATAAAGCAAGTTTATAATATGGTAATTATGCAGCATTATATTTTATGAAAACAACGTTGCAGATCTTAAATAAACTTGACATGTATATAATCTGTCAAGTGAGTGTGTGCGCTATAGGTTGTGGTTCATTGCAAATTGTTTTTACGACATTAAAAACAGAAACGGATCTGCCGAAAGATTTCAAAAGCAGCTGAAAAATAAGACTTATCACGATTTCCAAGGGAATCATAGTTATGACAATGAATACTAACATGTTTCAATTTTTTATGGAGATTATAAAAATCATGTATTATTATTGTTATTATTATCATCTTATTGTTGTTATTATCATCGTATTATTATTATTATTATTATTATTATTATTATTATTATTATCATCATCTTATTATTATTATTATTATTATTATTATTATTATCATCATCTTATTATTATTATTATTATTATTATTATTATTATTATCATCATCTTATTATCTTATTATTATTATTATCATCTTATTATTATCTTATTATTATTATCTTATTATTATTATTATTATTATTATTATTATGATCATCATTATCATTATCATCAGTATTATTAGCATTATTATCATTATCATTATTATCATTATCATTATCATTATCATTATCATCATTATCATTATTATTATTATCATTATCGTTATTGTTATTATTATTGTCATTATCATGATTATAATTATAATTATGATCATCATTATTATTGTGTAATATAACTATTCTATGAATAATTGTACTTTTATTAAACAAGTGATTTCATTTAACAAATATTAACGATTTTAGGTAATAATAAAGACCATTTAATTGGGCTTTTAAGCAAGCCTTGTGAGAAATTAGGTTCAAATCCTAGCTTTACAATTGCACTTTCCTGTCTGACTATAAACACCTTTCCAAAAAAAAAGGACATTTATGGGTGATAATCTCTTCTCCTTATTGCGGGTCAATATTTTCAAATCTCACTAGCTACCGCAATAACACTCAAGACAGCGATAGCACCAATTGTAACCTACGCGATCAACATCATCTGAGACAAACTTATAATCACCAACCTAACAACAATTTAGAAAGTCAAAAACAGCTACCTAAAACGGATCCTAGGAATATAGCAGTCATCACCATCGAGGCTAACATACGTACTTTTCCATCGAGAACATCAGAGCACAATTCTCACTATCAAATACAAAGATCAATGAAAAAACAATACATCTACTAAATGAGAACAATAACACCATATGGCCCGATTTCTAAACAACAGACGCCATAACGACAAAGGACTGGAAGCAGCCAAATTACAAACTCCGGCACATAGTGACAAGATATGTAACGCACGGTTCTCTCCACAAACTATGCCGCAAAGTTTCCACCAACCGGAAGAAGAATGCGTGTGTAAAGTGTGCAACAAATACTGCGAGAGATACCATGCTCAAAATTGCAAAGAAAGGACAATTTCAATAAGACAATGAAAGAATACACGCTTGTACGCTTTCTCTATTATACTGGGTGATTTATATAGAGCTGACACATTTCTTTCATTAATAGTTTCAAAACGTGTTATGCTAGCGACAACTAATTAAACCTAAATTGTACAGGAATGTTAGGAGATTATTTACCTCTATAGCAAATGTTGAAAATGTCCCCTATCCTGCATAAGGCACAACTCAACACGTCGTTCCATGTTACTGGCCACTCGTTGGAGGACTCTGTTGTCAATAGCTTGAATCTCCTTTGTAATCTTGTGCTTCAGATCATCCAATGTCTGGGGACGTGTGGCGTATACCATGTCTTTTAAGTAACCCCATAGAAAGAAGTCCGCGATGTCAAATCCGGAGATCTCGGTGGCAACTGGTTCCTGGAAATTATCCGGTTGTCAAAGAATTAGGTTCATGGATTCATTTGCTGTATGGCATGTAGCGCCATCTTGCTGAAAATATCCTTGACTCAGCTCTAAATTGTACTGCAATTTCACATTGACTACAAGAACAAAATGTCGAAACAGCTGCCAACAATACAATTAGGAATAAAACATAAACATCTGCCCATATAGTGACAAGGAATATAAACTCCAGAATATACGGAATACTGTAAAAATACAAAAAAATTCCTACTACACAAAATTTGAAGATCACGTTAAGACACAATTTATCTCAAATACATTTTTGTTGTTGAATTTACCATTTCATTGATATGTCCCATGTTATTTGTTTCAAATTCAAAATACTTGAGCTTTTATCGCACGGAAAGTTAACTTCTGACTCTGCATAGAGAAGGATTTCAACCAGATGGCAACATGCTTTTAAAATTTTTGACTTATCATTTTAGCCTAGTGTATTTTTATTTTCCTTCTACTTACACGAAAGCAAGTAATTAAGGCAATTTCTGCTTAAGTTAATCTCGATAAACATAAAGTAGATCGAAGAATATGCATTTTAACAATAATTCGTTACAGCGATGTAGAGAAAGTCATGTGAATGAAATTCATCAGATATTTTCTACTCCTGATCGTATATAGAGACCGAACTTAAAAGTTATCATATAGTGGGCAGTACTTAAAAAAAATTGAATTTTGCGTTATCCTAGTATATCCCCATTTCCCCTTCTACCTACATTACGTACTTAAATAAGCAAGTAATAGACATTTCTGTTAATTACTTTCTCTACATGTACTATGTACATAGTGTATAGAGAAGGTATTGCACTGCACCCAAAAATTCGATAGCGAGATTTCACCGGAAATATACGTTTTAGGGTCCCCTGTATCCAAAAAATGTATTTTCAGAAAAAGGTGTGTGTGTGTGTCTGTGAACACGATAACTCAAAATTGAAAAGACGGTAAAATAGCAAACTTGGTATTTAACTTTAATATCTTCCAGAGATGCGACACGAAGATTTTGAGATAAATCCCGCCACCCCAGACTATCTTTTACATGGAAAAAATTTCGAAAATTTTGATTTCCTCAAAAATGGTTCTAATGATTTTGATTAAAATTTCGTATCTTAAAGATATTTACCTGACAAATATTATGCATATTTTGAATTTTCTGGGAGTAGCCTCTGAAGACTACTTTATTCTGGATGAAATTTGTGGAACTGCTAAACCATGAGAGATAGACAAAAACATATAACACAAAAAATGAAGAGCACATTAAAACACACAATTAGTTATATACATTTTTTCGTGGAATTGGTCGTTTTTTAAGATGTTCCTGGTTTTTTGTTTCAGCTTTGAAAAACATACCTTGCTCATATAGGAATTTGTCAACTCCTGTCCATACAAACAAAGGAACTTCAGTCACATAGCAACCAGCTTCTGACTTCACTTTAACCTATGGTACTCCCTTATTTCGCTTTTAGTTACAAGGAAGCAAGTATTAAGACTAAGATTTTTAGCAACAATTTGTTGCAGAGATGTAGAGAAAGTCATGTGAATTGAACGCATCAGATTTTTACTTTCTCTAGCCCCGTATGTACAATGTAGAAGTATTGTATTCCACCCAAAAATTCGTACCGACATATCACCGGAAATACATGTTTTAGGACCCCCTGTATACATAAAAAGCATTTTCAGAAAAAGAACTCTGTGTGTGTGTGTGTGTGTGTGTGTATGTGTGTGTGTGTGTGTCTTTGTCTGTGTCTGTGTACACGATAACTCAAAATCGAATAGTAGCTAAAATATCAAACTTGGTATTTAAGTTTAGTATCTTCCAGGGATGCAACACGAAGATTTTGAGAAAAATCCCCCCACCCTTTACATGGAAATTTTTTCAAAATTTTTTCTTAAAATGGCTATAATGATTTTGAATAAAATATCGTATATTAAAGATATTTACCTGACAAATGAAATGTATATCTTGAATTTTCTGGGAGTAGGTTCTGAAGACCTGTTTATTGTGGATGAATTTTGCTTAATTTGGTATAACTAGTAAAGCGTAAGAAATAGAGAAAAGCTTACTCTACAAAAAATGTAGGCATTTTTAAAATACACAAGCTATGAAATATACATTTTTCTCGTGGAGCTTACCGTTTCCGAGGTACTCATTGTTATTGGTTTCAGTTGTGAAGTACTTGTACTTTTCTCAGACGGAAGTGTCCGTTTTTCTTTTCTACTCCTGGCCAAGAAAAGAAGCGATATGTAATGACAATCGCGTATCGACAGCTTTTAAAACATTTCACTATTGGTTTAGCCTAGTGTATTCCCTTATTTTCTTCCTACTTGTACGGAACTAAGTAATATGAACATTGTGCTAATGAGTAGCTCGATTAGCAAGGTGCAGAAGGAAGAATTATCTTATGTAAGAAGTTTGTGGAACAGCTAGAGAAAATCATGTGAGTGCAGCACATCAGATTTTTTTTATCTGCATTAGGATGAAGTACTTCTTATGCCTAGGCATTGGCTTGTAAATTCTAGTGGGGGGTATCGGTCCTACATAAGGGGAGTTTAAACCGACTAGAATGAAGTAGGTAGAAGAAAAATCATTTGTATGAATAGGTAGAAATAGTCATGCGGGTGTAACACATCAGAAGTTTTAACGGTCATTCTTATTAGAAACGATACCACCAGCGGTGACTGGTGATGCATGAAATGAAATTATAATTGAGACTCGACATTTATAAATGAAACTTTTCATGCCTAAATTTAGACCATCTACTGGCATTTACCAGGTATGGTCAAAGATGGAAATGAAAATAAAACTGGACTCTTTATTAATGTTTTTCAATTAAAAGTTTAAATTCTTCATGGAGTTTATAGTGAAGTTTCATAGCACTGTGCTATGAGGAAACTGGAAAACAATCTGATGTGTTCGATTCATATGACTTTCTCTACATCTCTGCAACAAATATACTATTTACTTCATCTAATCAAGAAAAAATTAACAGAAACAGTCTTATTACTTGCTTCCTTGTTAGTAGAAGCGAAATAAGGGGGTACCATAGGTTAAAGAGATAGTCAAAAGCTGGTTGCTATGTGACTAAAGTTCCTCTGTTTGTATGGACTCGAGTTCACAAAGTCCTGTATGAGAAAAGAATAAGTTTTTATAGCTGAAACCAATAACAAGGAATATCTCAAAAACAATCAACTCCACGAAAAAAATATATATAACATAAATTGTGTTTTAAAGTGCTCTAAATTTGTTGTGCGGTACGTTTTGTCCATCTCTTATGGTTTAGCAGTCATGCAACATTCCGTCAAATTGACCCAGAATAAAGTAGTCTTAAGAGGCTATTCCCAGAAAATTCAAAATATACATTTTATTTGTCAGGTAAATATCTGTAATATACGACATTTAATCAAAATCGTTAAAGCCATTTTTTAGAAAAACAAAATTTTCGAAAAAAGTTCCATGCAGAGGGTAGTTTGTGGTGGGGGGATTTTTCTCAAAATCTTCGTGCCGCATCCCTGGAAGATACTAAACTTGAATACCAAGTTTGGTGTTTTACCGACTTTTCGTGTTCACTGACACACGGACACACACACGGACCTTTTTCTGAAAATACTGTTATTTGGTTACGGAGACCCTAAAACATATATTTCCGGTGAAATCTCGCTATCGATTTTTTTGGTGGAGTGCAATACCTTCTCTATACACTGCGTATAGAGAAAGTAAAAATCGGTTAGGGAGAATTTGAAACCAAACGTCACGTTCACGAGCCTGAGCGAGACATCTATTTAAGAAGCCATTCATCACTCTCTGTAGTTACCTTGATTAAGGTTGAGTATTACCTATCAGACATTTTGTTCTTCAAGAATAATAGGACTTGCGTTGCACACGGTAGTTACTAAGAACATTAAAGAAGAACTGAAGATGGAAAATATCATGGTGAAAAAAGTGGCATATCAGGACAGATATCACCAACAATATAAACAATATCTTCTAATCGTCTGTCGAACGTATATTGCTATAATCTAATAGGAAGAAGGAGATGGAAACAGCAGGTCCCGTGACACTTTGGCTTCGGAACGGGAAATAAACCCAATCCTTGCATTGGAAGAAGAAAATACATACAGGATATGGTTATTTTGATGATCAGGAAATGGATAAACCCCTTATTAATACTCTAAAATGTGAATACATTTTTATTACCTTCTCTAGTCACATATGTACAATGTACATAGGGATAGAGAATTATTGTATTCCACCCAAAAATTCGATACCGAGATTTCATCGGAAATACATGTTTTAGGACCTCCTGGATCAAAAAAAATCTGATGTGTTCCATTCACATGACTTTCTCTATATCTCTGTAAATTATTATTGTTAATAAGCTTAGCTTTTATTTATTTCATGTTAATCGAGAAAAATTAGCAGAAATAGTCTTATTTCTTGCTTTATTGTAAGTAGAAGCGAAATAAGGGAGTACCATAGGTTAAAGTGAAAGCCAAAAGCTGGTTGCTATATGACTGATGTTCCTTTGTTTGTATGGACTGGAGTTGACAAATTCCTGTATGAGAAAAGTAAGTTTTTCAAAGCTGAAACCAAGAAAAAGAAATATCTAAAAAACGATCAACTCCACGAAAAAATGTATATAACATAAATTGTGTGTTTTAACGTGCTCTACATTTTTTGTGGGTTAAGTTTTTGCCCATCTCTTACGGTTTAGTAGTTATGAAAAATTCATCCAGAATAAAGTACTCTTCAGAGGCTATTCCCAGAAAATTCAAAATATACATTTTATTTGTCAGGTAAATAACTTTAATATACGATAGTTTACTCAAAATCGTTAGAGCCATTTTTTAGAAAATCAAAACTTTCGAAAAAAGTTCCATGTAAAGGGTAGTTTGGGGTGGGGGGATTTTTCTCAAGATCTTCGTGTCGCATCCCTGGAAGATACTAAACTTAAATACCAAGTTTGGTATTTTACCGACTTTTCGTTTTTGAGTTATCGTGTTACTTGACACACGGACACACTGACACACGGACACACGGACACACTCACACACACATACATACACACACACCGACCTGTTTCTGAAAATACTTTTTTTTTGGATACAGGGGACTCAAAACACATATTTCCGGTGAAATCCCGGTATCGAATTTTTTTGGTGGAGTGTAATACATTCTCTATACACTGTGTACATAGTGCGTATAGAGAAAGTAAAAAGCAGTTTCAGAAAAAGGTCCGTGGGTGTGTGTGTGTCCGTGTGTCTGTGAACACGATTACTCAAAAACGAAAAGTAGCTAAAATACCAAACTTGGTATTTAAGTTTAGTATCTTCCAGGGATGCGACACGAAGATTTTGAAAAAATCCCCCCACCCCAAACTACCCTTTACATGGAAATTTTTTTGGACATTTTGATTTTCTCAAAAATGGCCCTAACGATTTTGATTAAAATATCATACGTTAAAGATATTTACCTACCAAATGAAATGTATATCTTGAATTTTCTGGAAATAGCTTCTGAAGACCTGTTTATTCTGGATGAATTTTGTTAATTTGGCATAACTGGTAAACCGCAAGAGATAGACAAAAACTTACTGTACAAAAAATGTAGGTCTTGTTAAAATACACAAGTTATGTCATAAGTAGTTTTCTCGTGGAGCTTACCGTTTTCGAGGTATTCATTGTTATTAGTTTCAGTTGTGAAGTACTTAAAATTTTCTCAGACGGGAGTGTCCCTATGAAGAGTCTTATGTAAGAAGTTTGTAGAACAGCTAGAGAAAGTCATGTATGTGTAACAGATCACATTTTTTCTCTTACAGAAGCGTTCGGGTATAAACTATAACAAATATAAAACAGATGTTGTGCAGTAGGAAACATACACGGAGCCATTATTCATTTCATACAACTCGTAATTACAAACTGAATTATCAGATCTTAACCGATAGCAACTAGCGTGACCTGCTTCTCGTCAGCCTTTGGAAACACATGTATACGTGCTCAATGTAAAACCACTGCAAAGAAGTTCAGAGTTCGTTGGTATTTCGAGATCATTCTGTTTCTAAGACAAACATGATTATAAACCTTCTTAAAAGAATACATTTTAATTGCATCTACAGCATTTTGTGCCTCCAGTCATTGAGTCAAGTTGTTTTACTTTCTCTACACGTACTATGTTAGTGAATAGAGAAGGTATTGTAATGTACCCAAAAATTCGATACCAAGATTTCACCGGAATGTATGTTTTAGGACCTCCTGAATCTAAAACAAGCAGTTTTAGAAAAATATCCGTGTGTGTGTGTGTGTATGTCTGTCTGTCTATCTGTGTTTATAAGTGTGCGTGTCTGTGGACAGCATAGCTCAAAAACGAAAGTTCGTTAAATACCAAACTTGGCATTCAAGAAAATCCTCCTACTCCCCAACTACCCCTTACATGGACAAATTTTCAAAAAGGTTGATTGTCTCAAAGATGATTCTAATTATTTTGATTAAAATATCGTATATTAACGATTTTTACATGACAAATAAAATGTACATCTTCAATTTTATGGGCATAGTCTCTAAAGACATGTTTATGCTTGATTAATTTTGCGGAATTTTGCAACGTTTCAAAACATGTACAGCCCGTTAAAGCTCACAATTTATGTCAAATACTTTTTTTTTTGTGGAATTGGTCGTTTTTGAGATGTACCTTGTTATTCATTTCAACTTTAAAATACATTAACTTGTTTTCATCCGGGAATTTCTCAACTCCTGTCAGCACGAACAAAGGAACTTGAATCTCAGAACAACCAGATGTTAAAAGATTTGCCTTTGCTTTACCCTATGTTACGCACTTATTTCCCGTCTACTTACTAGAAATGCAGTAATAAGACACTTTCTCCTATTTTTTTTTCTCCATTACCGTTAAGTAAATAGAAGAATAAGATTTTTAACAATAATTTATTGTAGAGATAGAGAAAATCATGTGAGTGGAACAAATAAGATTTTTTTTTTATTTAGTTGCAACAATTTTAAACTTTTCCGAGATTGTCCATATAAATTACCCCATATTTTTATTTATTTAAACCAAATGTGTAAGAAAACAAAGCTTTTTCGGAATCATATAATTAATTTTTCATTTGTACTTCAGCATTAAACTTGGAATTATGTATCCTTGGGAGGTTGCCCTTATAGACTATTCTATATCTGTATTGATTATATTAAATTAAAAACTGCCGTTAACATTGTTCAGACTTATAGTCATTATAAATATCAAGGTTAAAGCCACTTGACCTGCTCCCTCTCAAAACTCGCTGATCGTTTAAAATCAATCATTAAAACTTCTTCAAATGCCGCATTCATCGTTTATGCGAAGGCCCTGCAACCATTAAAATTTCACAAGGAATGTACAGAAAAATAATGTGGGACGGTAGCACCCATGGTACGTAAGAATCCTTTCTATAATTGCGCTATTATCTAGAGAAAACTAAAAAAACGGAAGCATTTGTCAAGATGGTAAGTCACATTGTTCAAACCTGCGAGTTAAATATGTGTGTCGAACTCCAGTGGCTTTTGTTCTTGTCATATTTTCTTTGATCTCCAAAACGTCTTAAATCTTATGAGATATAATGTTTGTTAACCTAGGTATTCTTTTGTTTGGAATTCTCATTATATATTTAAAGAGTTTACCGTGCAATTGTGTTAACTAATACGTTCTGATGAAACGTTAAAATCGCAGCTTCATGGAAATTAATACTCTGTGTTTAAGTCGGGCAGTTGACACTTTCTAACTTCTGTGTCCATAAAGATTGTCACACAGGGTTTCTATAAATTGAAATATATTTGGAAATTATATTTCGATAAGTTCCCCAAAGTTATTTCAACCACAGTTATGCGGTCAACTCTATTTGGACAATCGTCAAGTTATTGGTTTAATATTTCGTAGAAATATCTACAGTTAACTTATAACGATGGTGAATAACATCTGCCAGTAGCTCTTGTTATGTGATCTTAAGTAAAACCGTGCTACTAAAAAGGTTAACATGGGCTTTATCTTTATTAATACAAACCTCTTAGATAACGCACTGATTATTCTAGTAAGTCACCGTCGTTTTGCAGAGCACCAATGAGCGCGTCACTTCAGCCAATAGAAATCACAAATGACAGAAAAATGTAGAGTAGGACACAACGTTTTATCGCAGCCTTTGAAGCCGACATGTTAACCTTTTCAGTAGCACGGTAATACAGATGATGCCTAAAAGAAGCTCTTGTAAAGGAAGATATCGGTCTGTTATGATAGATTCTCGTATCACCGTGCTATTCAAAAGGTTAACATATCGTCTTCAAAGGCTGAGATAAGCTCAAAATATTAACATGTCGGCTTCAAAGGCTGAGATAAGCTCAAAATATTAACATGTCGGCTTCAAAGGCTGAAATAAGCTCAAAATATTAACATGTCGGCTTCAAAGGCTGAGATCAAAATATTAACATGTAGGCTTCAAAGGCTGAGATAAGCTCAAAATATTAACATATCGGCTTCAAAGGCTGAGATAAGCTGAAAATATTAACGTATCGTCTTCAAAGGCTGAGATAAGCTCAAAATATTAAGATATCGTCTTCAAAGGCTGAGATAAGCTCAAAATATTAACGTATCGTCTTCAAAGGCTGAGATAAGCTCAAAATATTAACATATCGTCTTCAAAGGCTGAGCTGAGCTCAAAATATTAACATATCGTCTTCAAGGGCTGCGAGAAAACGTGTTTTACTCAACGTGTACTCTAGGTCTTTCTGTCATTTGTAATTTCTATCAGCTGAAGTGACACTGTCATTGGTGCACACCAAAACGTCGGCGACATCTCGGAATTATCAGTGCGTTACCCGAGAGGTTTCTATCAACAAAGATAAAGCCCATCTTAACCTTTTGAGTAGCACGATAATACTGCAGTAGAGATCTGGCAACACTTGGTAATAATTGTTTTTGCTGCCGATTTATCTCCATTCTAGTTCTGAACTCTCAGCTGAAGATACTCGGAAAATCATCTCACCATTAAGAGAAATCTCTTCGGAGGAAAATAAGATAAGATTGTCCGCAGCTTTGTATTGTGCTGACGGCCACATGCTGGGCGCTCATCACTTTAACACCTGGAGGTGCTGCACGCGATCTGACTTGCAGGGCAATTGAGTATGTTGTGACAGTATTGATAGATTGGCTTCTCCATCACCATTTCGCAAACAGTTTTGATACCACATGCAAACTAGCTGACATTTTGAGGAACAATGCTGATTTTAGTTACCCTTATTACTTTCTCTACATGTACTATGTACATAGTGTATAGAGAAGGTATTGTATTGCACCCAAAAATCCGATACCGAGATATCACCGGAAATACATGTTTTGGGTCCCCCTGAATATAAAAAAAACATTTTTGGAAAAAGATCCGTGTGTATGTGTGTATAGCTCAAAAACCAAAAGCTCAAACTCAAAAACTTGGTATTTTAAGTTGAGTATCTTCCAGGTTTGCGATACGAAGATTTTGAGAACCCCCCCAACCGAAACTACCCTTTATATGGAAAAAAAAATTCAACAAATTTGATTTTCTAAAATATGACTAACGATTTTGATTAAAATGTCGTATATTAAAGATATTTATATGCCAAATAAAATGTATATCTTGAACTTATGAATGAATTTTGTTGAATTTTGTCTAACTGCTAAACCGTAAAAGATAGACAAAAACTTACTACATAAAAAATGTAGGTCATGCTAAAACACACACTTTGAAATACCACTTTTTTTTTCGTTAAATTGACCATTTCTGATATATTCCTTGTTATTTGTTTCAGATGTAAAGTACTTAAACTTTTTTCACATGAAAGCTGCAAACTCCTGGCGCATGGCAACCAACTTTTAAAGGATTTGACTATCGTTTTTGCCTGGTGTATTCCTTTTTTCTTACAAGAAAGCAAGTAGTAAGACAATTTCGCTAATGTTTATCTCGATTAGCATGAAACAGAAGAATATACTCTTTAACAACAATTTGTTACAGCAATGTAGAGAAAGTTATGTGAATGGAACACATCAGCTTCTTAATGATTGTTTTAGGAGGCTTGTATATTTTTAATCTCGCTATCTCTGTAAAGGTAAATCAAAGTGCTGAAATGTTTATTAAAGTAAATACAATATAAGCTTATTATCTTAAACATAAAAATGTAGTATTTAAAATGAGCAAACTAACTAAACTCCTAAATTATAACTCTTACCTTATAATTACGGCATAAATATCAGCAAAGAAAACTAAACGTCGATTTAGAGGAAGAAAAATATAAATGGTAAATCTATAACAAATAACACATTGTATTTGCCCTCTTACGCTTGAAGATTTAGCACAAACTAAGTACATGCACACATCTAAAAGATAAAAGTAGAACAGAGAAGATATTTAAATGTTAAAAATGCAGTAACGAATTCATTTTTCAAAAAATGGAAAAACTGAGAAAAAATATAAATAAAGTAAAGGCCGCCAAAGTAATTTTAAGGAAAACAAAATTAAGCTACAGATTATATAAAAATATGCAAAAACAGTGTGTTAGATAAAAGAGAGCAAAGGTCTATCCTATCCGAAATAATCAAATTCGATTTTGAGAATATTTTAAAACACTTTGTTTAATAACAGTTTTAGTATTATTTTATATAACGACAGAGATAATATTTAAGTTTAAGGCGAACACTAACTATTAGTAAGTGTAAAATGTAAGTAAAGTAGGTGGTTATATGAAAACAAAATTTTATAACCAATTCGTTTTATTTATTTCGCTCCCATAAATTATTCTTAAAAGTTTATTTTCGTAACTTATGGACCTAAGTATTAATTATTGGAAAATTTTATAAATAGATTTTGAAAAACTGTGAATTTGTTTGCTATAAAATATACGTAAAATAATAAAATAATATATTCATGGCAGTAATTATTTCTAAACTATTTACTGCTGTAGTTTTAAAGGTAATTCTGGGCTAGAATACATTTTGGTACCTCAGCCATTATCCTTTTAATATGAACTTAATTATATACCTCTCCTCTTGTTCCTTTCCTCTTCTCTCTCGCTCTCTCTCTCTCTTTACAATCTGGTGAACCACAAACATTAATTTCAATATAAGCTAAGAGTTTTGTTCTCGTACTTTACATAAAAGAATGACTGTATAACCTAACTTTATACAGTACAGACAGTAATGTATGTTAACTGGATTGGGAAAGAACGGGAGAAGCAATCATCACCTCGTTGCCTCACAGTGGCAATCATCTTAAGAAAGTTCTACATCGACTTCTCACGCTTGCCTGAAGGGATTATGGTAGTGAAGATTCCAGAAGTAAGAGTAAAAGATAATGAATGACATACAAGTATGAGAGACATACTGTTCTTCTGGAATACACTTCCTTTACCATTGAACAGAATGTTCTCATGGATACTATCAGGGCTGTACATTCCCATTACTAAGGACTTTTGAGTGTCTAATTATTATTTCTTTCTCTACACGTATACTATGTTTGTAGTGTATTGAGAAATTATTGCATTCCACCCAAAAATTCGATACCGCAATTTCACCGGAAATACATGTTTTGGTATCCCCTGAAATCAAAAAAGAACATTTATAGAAACATTTCCGTGTGTGTGTGTCTTTGGGTAGCATAGCACAAAAACGAAACAACCGCTAAGTACCAAACTTGATATTTAAGGTTATCTTCCAAGGATGTGACACGAAGATTTTCAACATGGAAAAAATTTCGAAAATTTTGATTTTATCAAAAATAGCTCTAACGATTTTGATCAAACTCTCATATATTTAAGATATTTACAAACCAAATAAAATGTATATCTTGAATTTTGTGAGAATAGCCTCTAAAGACCTCTTTATTCCGGATGATTTTTATTGAATTTTGAATAACTGGTAAACCGTAAGAGATAGACAAAAACTTACTCCACAAAAATGTAGATCACGATAAAACACACCATTTATGTCTATACATTTTTTTCGTGGAGTTGACCATTTTAGAGATATTCCTTGTTATTGCTTTCCAGTTTAAAAAACACAACTTTTCTCATACAGGAATTTGTCAACTCTTGTCCATACAAATAAAGTCACATAGCAACCAGCTTTGGACTATCACTTTAACTTATGGTACTGCCTTATTTCCCTTATAATTACAAGAAAGCAAGTACTAAAACTATTTCTGCTAATTTTTTCTCTATTAGCATGTATTTTGAAACGCTTTCATCAATCTTATGGCTTCTAATACAATTGTCATCTATTCTGGACTAATTCAGAAGGGCAGCACACACGTAAGGTGTCCCCAGTCCGTACTCTCGTCTTCATTAAAAGCATACATTTTGGCGTCTTGATAATGTTCACATTAAGAAGGAGCTTTGCTAGGAATGGTTATGCGTTAATCTACGGAATGCTACAACAGTCTTGGTCCGGTATGATTCTAGAAATTTGCTTCGGTTTTGAGGCATATTCACCACAACTGTTTTTGTGCACTAAAGAATTATTAAATTTTCAATTTAGCTGCGTGAAAAGACAAAGAAATATTGTTAGAAATGTCAGTCCTTTTTTTGATAAACCCTGCTTTGTCATTTCCTCCAATTCGCATATGAGAAGAGTATTTCTTTAATCATGAGTTTCAATTTGTCTTAAAATACAGATGACTCAGAAGAATGGGAAATTGTGGAATGGAGATTAATGGATGGGAAAAATTACTTAACACATATTTATTTATGGCAATATACAGTACAGAGTATGCCAATATTGAATATCACAATCATGTTTATTTCTTAAACATCCCATCGTATAAATGAGTTCCCTCTGATGCAAACATTCCTGAAGCCTGATAGGAACGACTTAACATTTCAACAGGAATCCTGGAGATTTCTCCTCTTATTTTTGTTATTGTTATTAGTTCCTCGGTGGTAGCAGGTCGAGTACGGTAAATCGCGCTCTTAAGGTGACCTCATAAGAAAAACTCATAAGCTGTCAGGTCAGGCGATCTTTGGGGCCATGCAATGTCATCTTGAAATGACACGTTTACCAAACAATCGTCGGACAGTTCACATCGATATTCGTGTTGTACATGCTGTTGCTCCGTCTTGCTGAAACCAACAGTTGGCAGGAAAATGGGGCAGCCCATGGGCTTCCATTCCTATTATAGACTTTTGCCGCAAATGCACGCTGTACGCCGTTCCATTGTTCCATGTTTACTAAATGGCAACAGATTGAAAGCAGCCTTCTGTATGCGAGTGGGTGCAATCTATCGCTCAGCGTTGCCACAACAGTTTTGAAAATTTTCCATTCTTTTGAGTCACCCTGTAGTTACTTCGCTACATGTACATACTCTGCATATAGTAGATGTTGTAATTCACCCAAAAATCCAATGTGCAGATTTCACCGGTACTATATTTTAGAGATACCCTGAACCCAAAAGATGTACAGCATAGCTCAAAAACGAAAAGTCCTTTAAACACCAAACGTTATATTTAAATTCAGCACTTTCTAAGAATGTCACACGAAAATTTTCCTGAAATCCTTATCCCAAACTACACTTTATCTGGAATACTTTCAGATAATATTGATTTACTGAAAAGTGGCTCTTACGAGTTTGAATAAAACACTATATTTTAAAAATATTTTCATAATAGTTAATGCATAATGTTCTGAGTTTTCTAGGAATAGCCCCTAAGGACCTCATCATTTGGGATAGCTATTGTATAGCTGGTGAACTGTAAGAGATAGAAAAAATCGTACTACACAGAAAATGTAGATCTCGTTAAAACATATAATTTATGTTACATGTATTTTTTGCGGGGATTAACCATTTCCGAGATATTCCTTGTTGTCAATTTTAAAATAATTAATATTTTCTCAAACTGGGAGTCTTAATCCGTTTCATATCTCATTTGTTTTACCCTTGGGCATGTCACGAAAACCGAATTCAACTGTTTTATAGTGTTTAACGCCCGCTTTTACTACAATGGCACCGCAGGCGATGACACTTGTGATACACGAATGAAGATGGCGGGGGAAACCGGAGAACCCGGAGAAAACCCGCCCTGCGCAGCTTTGACCACCACAAATCTCGCATGCGGTAGCTTGGGATTGTACACGGGCCGTCTAGGTGAGTGGCGAATGGTCTAACCACTCGGCCACATCGCGGCCCAAAACTTCAACTGTATCACATCTGTTGATTTTAAGGATGTGACTGTCATTTTAGTCATGCGTATTTCTCTTTTACTTAAGGAAGCAAGAAATAAAGTAATTTTTGCTAATGTTTATCTCAATTAGCATCAATGCCAAAAGAAATAATCTTTTGTAAGAATAGTTTGTTTACGGAAAAGTTAGAGAAAGTCATATGAATAGAATGCATCAGAAATTTTATTTCTGTAACTGTCAAGAAAATTGTGTATTTGACGATTGACAGCCTGAAATGCTGAGTTGAATCATAAAATAGTACCGTTTTCTCAAATGAATGGGTCCACAAACGTATTTGTGAGAGTGCCCATATAGCTATTGTTTCAATCTCGCTGTAAAATTTTGTTTTTAGTTTTCCAGCAGACTTGTAATATGAAAAGACCTGTTAGTATACTTCTGCCCTCCTGCTATCTTGTAACTTCTATCCAGTACAGAAAATGTGAAGCTTTTTATTTTCCGAGTACAATGTGTTTATTCTTTATGCCAACCAATCGACCAGCCAACTTTTATGTGGGAAGCGCTCTTCTATGTCTATGAAAAGGTAGAGAGTGGTATCGGTTTCTTCTATCACACCCACAACATCTATTCTTATTTCTACAGATATTTATGGCTCACACGCCCTAAAGCTTACCAGTTAGTGCCTAGGGTTCTGTGCAGAAGTATACGGACTCTGGATCAGAGAGATTAACAAGAATGGGTGAACAGCCATTTATGAGGGTAAAATGAAATGGCCTATTATTTATGGACGATCTTTAACTGCTTTGGTTCTCAGCGTCCCATTCTATATTGGGCGTGAAAGATCGCTTAATTTTGCTCAAAGGCCTCTCTTATCAGGTTTGAGGTTCTTTTACGTGTCGTAAATGTACGACACGGGACCCACAGTTTTACTTCCCTTCCGAAGGAAGCCATGCTAAGGAGTATGTGCTGGAATAAATGGCGGGGAAAAACCGTAGAATCCGGAGAAAATCAGTCCAGATGCCATTTTGACCACAATAAAACCCACGTTTCGTCTCTTGGCTTGTAATAACCAGGAAGTAAAACAGCAGCGAGTTTCTTTGATTCAAACAAACCAACCCTTTGCAGAATTTCTCAGTGGATAGTGAAAATGACGGAAACATTTGTGAACTATAACAGAATAATATAAATATTTGTTTTCTCACAACAGTGAAAAAGTAGAATCGGAATGAAATATTCAATGTCATTGTCGGATTTGAACCGGACTTTTACTCCCCAAATTACTCAGTTTTCTTCTTCAAGGAAATCTCAAATTAATTTTGAGATATCATACCTTAATGGTGACTTATGTCATAAGTACTTAATGAATCATTGAGTCAACCAATAATAAGTTGCTCTTTCCCACAAGCCGAATTGGGGACACTGCTGGAGAGATAGAATCATGACGAAACATTTAATACCACAACAGGGAAGCTCAAGCCTGATTGCCCTAACCAGCTGAGCTACCATACAAATGCATTCACGCATCTTGTAATACTGTTATAGTCTGTGTTCAGTGAAATCTAGGTTGGGTCATACCAAAATTGTCTATCAAACTCAGTACACGCTAAAGGTTGAAGAAGTAAAAATAGCTTAATTCGGCGAGTTTGTGAACCTGGGAGAATATGCGCTGTGATATACAACATGAAACTGTAAACAGAAGCGGAATCATTCCGTAATTAAATGAAAAGCTTTCTCTCGTCTATGAGACAATACTGGATAGCGTTTCCATTGTAAAGAATTTTCTGCTTATAGCTGTATCGTATATTGTCCTGCTACTGATCGTTAAAAGACGAGCTTTGCTTTGCTCTCTCTCTCTCTCTCTCTCTCTCTCTCTCTCTCTCTCTCTCTCTCTGTGCTTCCATTGAAACTTCAAAATATTTTTTATTCTTTATTCTTACTTTATTACTTTATTGTTTTATATAGAGTAACTAGCGGAAGTAATACCCTCCACCCAAAAAAAGAAAATTGCATGCAGATATTTTACGTTATGCATATTTTTCAAAAAAAAAAAGTTGCTTAGAGAAATATAAGCTATTGCATTCTACCCAAAAATTGGATACCAAGTTTTCCCGGCAATATATATTTTGAAAGCCCTTCGTAAGCAAAACGCATTTTTATATAAATATCCTTGAGTGTTTTTCTCTGTATATATGTGTGTGTCCAGCACAATTTAAAAACGAAAAGTTGTTAAATACCATTCTTAGAATGGTTAAGAGGGGTGTGTAGATAAGTGTAATAAACAACATAGGAAAGGATTAGTGTGAATGTGAACAGGAGCAGTAAATTGAAAAGGGATAAGGTGCAATGAACTAGAACGTTGTATTTTATGGGGGGAGTAATGCAGTATTATTCACTAGTTGACAGAATGTAAAGAGATAAGATATTTGGTAACACAAATATGCCAGGGGAAGATGGTAGCAATGAAAATCTTGAATGTCGAGGGAAATAGAAGAATTAAAGAACAGATAATATTTGAAAAAGGTAAAAGAATAGACAGAAAATAAAGAGAGAGAAAGAGAGAGAGAGAACAGGGGAGAAAATATAGGCTAGGATAGAATAGGTAGTGCAAAGCAAATAGCTGCACTCGCTAATAGCCAGGGTAGTGCATAAGCGGTACTTAATACTATGTACATTAGGATAAATAATATAGGACAAGGTTTTGTAAATTATTGTAAATATTACCCAAGTACAATGTTATATTACTAAATTTAGTGTTTATATTTAGCAATCCCAAAGATGCGACACACGATTAAAAAACCTTCACATGCTTGATATTCTCAAATATAGCTGTAACAAATTTTATTAAAATGCCATATATAAAAGACTTGCCAAAATAAAATGAATTTTCTGGGATATACGTGAAGCCCATTCGTTCGAACGTAATATTGTACATTCTTGTAATTGGTATATGTATGTTAAGTAATAAGCTAAAATATACCGCATATGAAATATTGACCTGTTTAGAATGCACAATGTGATACACTATTTTTTGTGGCATTGGTTTTTTCCAAGTTATCCGATATTTGATTTGAATTGCTTAATCTTTCTGCCATTCTTTCAATTTTCTTGTTTTTCTGTTGTTTCTCGCGATTGCATGAAATAGTATGGCGTTTTAAGGTCAGAGTATGGGTTCAATTCTTAAATTTGACTATCGCTGTTCTCTTTGTATCTATAACGAAATGTGTAATGTAATGAAATAGATAGAAAAATGGAGTTTCATAAGAATGGTTTGTATGGCCACTAATAAACGATTGAGAGTAGAAACATGCATCTAAATGTAAGCCATACTGCAGTATAGAAAACAATATTCATGTGTGTGCGACTGTGTTTTTGTCTGTCTGTAAACAACATAACTTTATAAACGGAAATTCGTTAAAAACCAAAGTTGGTTTTCAAGTTTATCATCCACCAAGGATGCGACACGAAGAATTTCAAGAAGATTGTCACAAAAATTCATGTAATTTTTTATTTTCTCAAAAATAGGTACATTTATTTTGGTTGAAGCGTCGTGCATTCGAGATACTTTCCTAATTAGGGAAATGTGTATTGTGAATTCTCTGCAAAAAGCCTTGAAATCTTTTTAAATTAGGATGGCTTTTGTATAACCCAAAGAGAGAGGGAGGGAAAATCTTACTCCACAAAACTTAAAGAACACAATTTAATTTAAAATGTTTTGCATAATCAGCTTGCCCTCCCTGTATGTAGGACTGACACCCCCTAGCACCTACAAGGGTGCCTAGGGGTCGGAAGCCTGTTAGAGAACCAACGGCACAAACCGCAAATTCAAGAACCAAGAACGAATAGTCGGTCCGTAGTCAGGCATGAGCTTGAGGAAGTGGATGATATAAAATGAAGAAGGTTGATGTGAAAGGTGATGATGGATCAATTGGTGGAATGAGTGGCGAAGGAAACCAGAGGACCTAAGAGAAAACCCACCCTAAGACTGTTTCGTCCACCACAAATCCCATATATGGGCATCTGGGTCGAACCAAGGTCGCCTAGGTGCGAGGCGAGCGCTCTAACCACTCAGCCACGGCACCATTACAAAATTTAATACCAAAGAAAAGTTTAACACAGTTAATCTGTTTTGAAATACTGTCATTTAATTTCTGAATTGTGTTACTGGTTTGAATTTTCAAATGTGCATACAGAATACAGTACAATGAAATTTAGCTTCTCCCAATTGGAGACTGCTGTGAAGTATACCAAACAACGAAACATAAATACACATAACTGAAATATGTAAATAGTAAACCCAACGTATAAAAAGGGGGCACCGTGGCCAAGTCATTGAAGTTCCTTTGCTTGTAATGATAATAACTCCATGGCACGACAGCTCACGGGGAGCCTTGGCCTACCGCCCTTGTAATGATAGCAGTTGACAAATTCCTGTATGAGAAAAGTGTAAGTTTTTCATGGCAGAAACCAAAAATAAGGAATGTCTCAAAAACGACAAACTCCACGAAAAAATGTATGTAACATAAATTGTGTGTTTTAACGTGCTCTACATTTTTTGTGTGGTAAGCTTCTGTCCATCTCTTACGGCTTAACAGTTATTAAGAATTCAGTAAAATTCACCCAAATTAACTACTCTTCAGAGGCTATTCCCAGAAAATTCAAGATACACATTTTATTTGTCAGGTAAATATCTTTAATATACGAAATTTTAATCAGAATCGTAGGAGCCATTTTTGAGAAAATCAAAATTCTCGAAAAAAGTTCCATGTAAAGGGTAGTTGGGGGTGGGGGGATTTTTCTCAAAATCTTTGTGTCTCATCCCTGGAAGATACTAAACTTAAATACCAAGTTTGGTATTATAGCTCCTTTATGTTTTTATCGTGTTCACGGACACACGGACACACAAACACACTCACACACACACACACACACACACACACACACAAACACAAAGACCGTTTTACGAAAATGCTTTTTCTAGATAAAGGGGACACTAAAACTTATATTTCCGGTGAAGTCTCGGTATTGAATTTTTGGGTGGAGTGCAATACCTTCTCTATACACTATGTACATAGTGCGGATAGAGAAATTGTGAAACAAATAGCTGAAAAATTTTGATTACTTCCTGTTCGATTATCTTCATCTCTTCTGTTCACAAGGACTGGAGCAAAAAGAACAGTTATTGAGATTAGAAAGGAAAGTTTCTAAATGCTACACTGTAATTTTCTCTATGTAATCAAATCAATGCTGCTACCAAAGCAGGGCGCTTCATGAATTTCGTGAAGAACTCGAGATATTCTTAGACAACTTGTTGGAAAGCTGTCAGCAAAATCAATTGTGGCAAGAGCTGCTATCTGAAGAAGACTGTCAGGCAATGTTTACTCACGGAGATTCGTGACAACTCTGGATGAATTATTATCGTGTCTACTTAAAGGAATTGGGGGAACTTTATGAGTCTCAGGCACGATATCCTTTCTAGTTGCATCGTAAAAGGCGCCATTATCCAGGAAAGTCTAAGTTACAAGCATATATTTTCTTATAAGTTTTTAATCCCAATAGCTAGAAGCTGCTGAATATCCTATATATCTTTTGCTTTTTCAAAACTGTTGTAATTACATATATGTGTGTGCGCAATACATAATAAATACTTTTTTGAAAATTTATGCTATATTTCTAGATAATGGCTTAAAGCTTAGGGCTCCGTTCATGTAAGATTTTTATAAACTTTAAAAAAATTAGTGTTCATTGCAGAGATACTCTGATATTTATATTCACTAAGTGATTAGTGTGTGTTCCTTTTCATACAAAAATACTATATCTAGATTAACTGAAATACATGTTTTTAGAATTCTTGAACCAAAAAAGTTCAATTTTAGAAAACTTTCAAAGACTTCAGTAGGCTCGCCCGGGTAAGTGTGGTGGTGATAGAGTATTTGTCTCACACTCAACGAGGGTGGGTGACTTACCCAAATAATTTTTTTGGGGGGGTTTTCCTTTATTCGAGTAACTTTAAGCTCCATGGACACCGATATCATTTGAGCATAATTTCATTAATTTATTCATCGTCCGATATGACTAACCAGGTTAAAGGACATTAACCTACAGAAAAAAAAGAAGACTTTAGGTGGCCATGACCTGTGTTGTTATTTTTTTTTATTATTATTATTATAGTTTAACGTCCTTTAACCTCGTTGGTCATTTCGGACGATGAATGAAATTGGTGAAATGATGCTCAAAAGATCTTGGAGTCCACGGAGCTTAATGATACTCGACATTCGTCTTCTCAGGATAAGGGAAAACCCCGAAAAGAACATTATCCGGGTAACTCACCCTAAGTGAGATTCGAACTCATGACCTTTAGAATGTGAGGCAGACACGCTACCACCACACTACCCAGGCGGGAAACTTGTGTATTATCGAAATTATTTTTACTTCAATATATGAAGTACTACATAGATATCTACTGACCATTTTTAAGTTTCAGCAATTTTCCTTTCATATTGTGAGCCGTAATACTGAAGCCAAATGAAATGCTTCTCCTTCTCATTCTGTAAAAACTTTCACACCGGCCATGACTGCCAACAGTAAAAACCTACATTAAAATATGGTCAAACTAATGTACCAAGTAGAAAACCGCCTACCTCTCCACAGAAAATATTCTTATTTAAAATGATGCGTAAGGAGTACATAAAATCGTTAAAAATTAACAATCACTCGATGGCACGACAGCTCACGGGGAACCTTGGCCTACCGCCCGGCCGCTGCGTCCCCCATCTCGGTCCACTATAGACGTCATGGATGGGGTGCAGTATTGGAGGGTGAGACGTGGTCAGCACTTCGAGCCCCTCCCGGCCGGTTAATGCGGTCCTCATGACCTGGAGCCGCTACTTCTCCATCAAGTAGCTCCTCAATTGACCCCCCAGGGACCTTACGAGGCCTGAGTACACGCCGGTACTGGGGATCGAACCCAGGTCTCCCGCTTGGTAAGCAGCTGCGCTACCACCTCGCTAAGGAGACGACCATCGTTAAAAATTGGTTGAAAGAAATAAATTTACTACACTAATTAGGCTAATATAGAAGTATAATATGACACATCTATTTCTAAACTCATTTTCGTAACGGTGGATTTCGTTAAATGAATATTTTTGAAACTGTATCACATGGCTCATTTTATTAGAACAATGAATTTAAGCAAAAAAAAATTTGCTGTTTAAAATATAACCATACAAACTAGAATTTTGGTACAGGACGAAATTATCCCTATTATTATGTATAACTGGAGAACCTTGCAAAGGTATCTCGCATATTGTAGATTTACAAATTCTAACCTTAGTCTAAAATCTGCCCAATAAAATGCTCGTGGTCAGTGTCCCAATTCCAAATCTGTATTAAAGAAACTTATTGTAAAAATATTTGCCTTTCTGACTTAAGAATTTAAATTATTTATCCAGAATGGGACATTTTTCACGATCATGTAGGTTAGTAAAAATTGTTTCTATAGTCATAAAACTATTAACGCCTTTTAACAACAATTTGTTGTAGAGCTGTAGAGAAAGTCATATGAATGGAACACATCATATTTTTACACACAAAATACATATGATGCAGTGATACGTGCCTCATTTTCTACCTTAAAATGGTAATCATTCACCGCTGAATTATTTTTCTCTGTTGATAGAATAGCAGTTACATAACTTGGCGCATATTGCTTAATACCAATATAATTAAATGTAAAACTATTTTCATTAAAATGTTATTAGTGGCTCTCCCTTATACCAACGAATAATTTGCCTTTCAACTGAATTACCAACATATCATCCTGAGATTCTTCCAGACGAAAATCTGACTTGGAATTCTCAATTTTCCGGCTGAGATTCATTTTCTTCCTCTCGAAAGCTTGCACTGGAATTCTCAGCCTGCTCATCAATAGTGGTGTTTCTTTTAGAGGATGCAGCCAGAGGACATCATTGCATAGAACTGTAAAAAAAAAAAAAGTTTATTCGAACTCCCACTAATGCTGTTTGGACCATTAGATCTGCTTCCAGAACTAGGTATGATCCTGTTATAGTTATGAGATTATCCTCAAAAGCATTCTATAACAACATCTGAAGATTTTTAAACTGTGGCTTTTATTTATATTCAAATCATCGACAGGCAACAATATGAAATATTACCGTGGTATACTCAGCCAAGCCAATGCTTGATGGCGAATTTTCTCATCAGCAAAAACATTAATTCACGATGCATGCCCTAGCCATTCTATTTATTTTGTATACCTGTCTTGTTTCATAATTGTGCATTAATATTTATGTATATATTCATCACCATTAATAATAATTGTGATACCTTTTTAATCAACCTTAATATGCATTATATAAGAGCATTATGGAATCTAATCAAAAACTTTCAGAGTTTACAGATGAGTGTTAGCTTATATATGGACTTTTGAGTTCATAATTGTTGACAACAGAGTACAATTAATAAGGAGCCAGTATGTCACTAATTAAAGTTCCTTGAGTTCTTATCAGTTTCAGGCCTCCATATCTTAATCAAATATTTCATGTGAATACATCCATAACCAGTACTTAAATTTTGAAAGCATCTTAATGTTGTGTTCATTCTAACCATACGCCATTCATTTCTTAAAAAAGAGAGAAAGGGCGAGAGAAAGAAAAAGAAAAAAGGAAAGAAAAAAGAAAGATATCTGCACTATTAATACAGCTAACTTTCTTTTGTCTCTCTGGTGCGTATGATTTTTCCGTGTGAAGGTAGAGGATACGGTGGTTCACTGCCTCTTGCTGATTGACCATGGAAGAATAAAACTCACAGCTTTGAAAATATAGCAATGTCGGCTACTTCCCTCTAGCGGAAGAGAAATTAACTATTTGGGACTAAAAATCAGTATCTTAAACACACTAAGTCGTCATCTATTTGCATTTATCATCACGAGAATGATTTCCTTTGTTTTTACAGTTGTTTTCGTTGGTAGTGTCGGGTGCGATGTTTCGGTGTTCCTTCCACAAATGAGAGCTCACTATTCGACTTTTAGCTTTCTCCAACACATATAAAATGTATTTTGTTTTACTCCCGTGAACAAACATACGCAAAAGACTTTTAGCAATAGTCCCTGTAAGTGTTTGTGTATGTCTTTCTGTGTATGTGTATCTGTGAACAGTATAACTCAAAATCGAAAAGTCTATTAAAACTTTTATTTAGGTTCAGCAGCTTTGAAGGATGCGACACAAAGCATTTTCAATAAAATGTCCCAGCCCAAACAATCATTTACAAAGAATATTTAAAAAAAATATTACTTTCTCAAAAATGGCTCAAACTACTTGATTTCTTAAATTCTCTGGGATTAACCTCTGGAATCCTTTTCATTCTGAACTGAAAAATATCTTACAACACCAATATCTAGATCTCGTTACGCCACACAGTTTGTGAGATAAAACTTTTAGTGGCTTTAAGCACTTCCAAGATATTCCTGGCTATTTACTTGAATTTTCAAGTACTTATATACTTCTCAAGTGGGGATTTCTTTAATTGCCTCTTCTACGTTTTGGACATGCAGATAAAACGGAATTTCAAAGTCATTATATAGAAACTCGTTCTTAAAAGATTATACTTCTGTGTAAAGCTCACTGTTTTCACCCAATATCAATGTTCCTATAAGGAAATATATAACAAAGCAATTTCCGGAAATGCTTTTCTCGATGAGGTAAATACCTAAATAAACGTTTGTGTGGAAAAGGGTGAGTAGAGAAAGTCATATCAGTGAAATATCACGAAGGAATTTCAAAGTCCTCACAATGCAACGTCGCCCTCCGTGGTGTAATGGTTACCATACTAACTTCATAAACCTTGGTTCAAACCCGGTGGAGGACGATACTTTCGGGCGTAAAAATCCTCATCATGGCTTCCTTCGGAAGGGAAGTAAAGCCGTTGGTCCCGATTCGTAGATTTACGGCACGTAAAAGAACCTTAAGCCTGTTAAAAGAGCAAAATCAAGCGGTCTCTCACGCCCAGTATAGAATGGGCGCTGAGAACCGCAGCAGTTAAAGAGCGTCCATAAATAAAATACCATTTCATTTCTCAATGCAACTCGTTCTTAAAATATTTTATTATCGCTTAAAACCCACTACACTTTCCTAAACTCCTTTTATCTGCAAGGACATACGATAATTTCTGCAAATATTTATCTCGATTAAACGAGGTAAAGTCAACAATAAGTGTTTGTAAGTATAGTTTGTACAACAGTTTGTATTGAAGGTTATGTTAGTGCAAAACATATTTTGCAAGAATGATTCACATTAGCAGCCATGCCTGCATGGGTGGTGTTAAAGAACAATTGCATAAAATATTTGAATAGTAGAATATTTCCTTTTAGGAAAACGAACACACAAAGAGACGCTGCTGTTTGTTTAATGTTTTTCATGGTTGGGAAAACAGGCGCACTTTTATAGAAGGGTCGTCCGAACGGAAAGGGAGGTAGCCCGATTACTCGGTGAGCCAGAAAACTGGCATTGGGGAGATGTTTTATTTCCATCTCCATGATCCTGAACCACTGCCGCCAGCAGTGGTGGTTGCTAAGCTACAGAAACAACGCCAAACGGAGCAGAAATATTGAAAGGTTCTACAAAAACGATTAAGTTCTTCATCACCACGAAAGAAAGTAATTTCTTCCCATAAGCATTGTGATTCAAGTATTTTTTGTCTCTGTTCCTTCTGCGATATTTATTTTGCATTTATGTATCGTCCAAAGCCCTCAACTTTCGAGAAACTAGTTTTTCAATGTTTGGTTATTCAGTTTTTACATTCACCTACCCTTATCTGCATATAATAAGGCTTACGTTAACAAAATCTGATGTGTTTCATTCACATGACTTTCTCTACATCTCTACAATAAATTATTGTTAAAAAGCTTATTCTTCTATTTCCTTAATTCCAATCGAGAACAAAATTAACAGAAAGGGTGTTATCATTTGCTTCCTTGTAAATGGAAGGAAAATAAGGGAGTACCATAGGCTAAATCGATAGTAAAATATTTTAAAAGCTTCTTGCTATGTAATTGAAGTACCATTATTTGTATGGATAGGAGTTGACAAATTCCCGTATGAGAAAAGTTAAAACTGAAACTAATAACATGGAATATCTCAAAAACGGTCAACCAATGACCAGAATTTAGAATAAAAACGCATTAAATTACATACGTGCATACCGAGATTCAGAGGATTTCCTATTACACCACAGGTGATAATAGTCGATATTACGATCAATCGATCTACTCTTTTAGTTTTAATATTTGTATTAATAATATTGTGTTTTAATTATTGTGCTGCGCACCGTGCACCGCTCCATTCAATTTGGCTCGGACATTTCACAGTAAAGAAGGAGCAGAGAGAAAGTTGAGGAAGAGGGAGACAGACTGAGAGAGAGAGAGAGAGAGAGACAAGCATAGGAAAGAGAGAGCCTATTGCTCAAAATTCAGAAGTGGAGCGAACCTCTCTTTTATGCCTTGAGTCGTACAGTGCACCGGCGCATTGATCTTAAGAGTGCAGCCATGATTTAGTGTCTTTTTACTGTCGTCTTTGTCTTCGTTTGGTTCATTTTTACTTTCTCTACACGTGCTATGTGCATAGTGTATAGAGAAGGTATTGCACTCCAACCAAAAATTTCGATACGAGATTTCACCGAAAATATACGTTTTCGGGTCCCCTGTAACCAATAAAAGTATTTTCAGAAAAAGGTCCGTGTGTGTGTCCGTGTGCCTGTGAACACGATAACTCAAAAACGAAAAGTCAGTAAAGTACGAAACTTGGTATTTAAGTTTAGTAACTTCCACGGATGCGACACGAAGATTTTGAGGTAAATTCCCCCACTACAAACTACCCTTTACATAGAACTTTTTTCGAACATTTTGATTTTCTTAAGAATGTCTCTAATGATTTTGATTAAAATATGGTATATTAAATGTATTTGCATGACAAATGAAATGTATATCTTGAATTTTTTGGGAATAGCCTCTGAAGACTACTTTATTCTGAATGAATTTTGCGATATTTTGCATAACTGCTAAACCGTGAGAGATGGACAAAAACTTACCACACAAAAATAGTAGAGCATGTTAAAACACACAGTTTATGTTATATACATTTTCTTCGTGGAGCTGATCGTTTTTGAAATATTCTTGTTTTTAGTTTAAGCTTTGAAAAACTTATACTGTTCTCATACAGGAATGTCAACTCCTGTCCATCACTTACTGTGATCCTTAACACGCATTTTCTAGATGGCTTATAAGAAGTTGTGGGAATGTTGTTCCTCTTTGTAGCTGAACTTCATCTCTTTGTATAAATGTGTTTTCGATATAGCGTTCGAGTATAATGTTCCCTCTACGTGTGTTTAAATATACAAAATAGGCATGCAGTTTAAGTAAGCTCAGAAACAAGCAAAATGAAAATAAACTACATTACGCAATTCGAAAATTCAATGGCATTCTTGTAACCATTTCTCGGCACTGATTGCTTGTGGTATGCTAGCATAGAGCTTCCATTAATTTAATTGGAGTCATGAATATTTACTGAACCTTAGATTTGAACTCATTTGCAAAAGGTGAGTGCATTCACTGCGTTGCATTTATTATAAGCTTACCACTAAAGTGCATCATATAATATTCGGCCGCATTTGCAAATATGTCCCAAATGAATATAGGAATACATACTGCGAAACAATGCTTTCTATAGACGAAACTGTTCCTACGAATCTCAATTGTTAAAAAATTTCATCGAAAATATCTAAAGTGTTTACAGCAGTAAGTGTATTTATGGCTAAATTACATAACACATTTATTAAAGATTATAACTAAATTAATATTCAGTTGAAAGCAATTAACTTGTAGGGGAAAAAAGAATGAGATACTATTAGATGAACTTATGCTATCATTACCTAAGTAAAATAACATCTAAGAGAGAAGTAAAACTACAATTTTAATGGAATATGTCATGGAAAACTTAGCCTCTAGTAAGAAAAATAAATTATTTACATCCAGAAATATTAGTTTAAAAATTATAAAAAGTTTACTGAAAACATAACTAAGGAGCATAATAATTCTTGGCTGTGAAATTTGGAATAAAGAAGAAGAATAGAAGCATTGAAGTATAGCCCTACAAGACAGGAGTGGGACTAATAAAATTACCAATGAATACGTTTATGAAGTAGCAATAATAGAAAGAGAAATTCGGAACCAAATAAGAAAAAAGATATGCAAGGATACTAGACACCAAATAATTTTGAAAATTGAAATCGAACGTAAAATAGAGGGTAAGAACAGCAAAGAAAGAGCAAGAATACAATATATGGAGCAAATTAAGAACCACCTAGAAAAATTGTATATGGAGTTGATTTGCAGATGTATGAATGTACTTAGGGAGTTCAAGTCTTTAGAAATCCAAAAAAAATTACTCTCGTAGTATCAAAAAACGTTTGTATTTAGTAACCATCTTCTCTTACTATATGGCAGTTACAGTTTCAGCTATATCTATCAAGTGGTTTTGTTGCCATTGGAGATTGAATCAAAAATGTTGTGCTTCTTTAGAAAAATGGATAAAAAACATATTTCGTGCGGTGACGAAACACTTTTATTTAAAAGACAACATGAAAAGAGATAATAGCAGACTTGGATAATGTTCATGGCACATCTGCTCCTGCGTTTGCAACAATTTACAATTGGATACATGAATTTATAGTGGCTTTACATCCACAAATGGACATCGTTCCGGACGTCCAGTGGAAGTGACTTCCTCCGAAAAAAAAATAGAAGCCACAAGCATATCACAAAGTACAGTGTTCTCAATTTTGTGCCAAAAATTAGACCTGAAATAAGACTGGGCAACATGGGTGCAGCGTTTGCTCGAAAGGTAATTTGACACTTTTACATCGTAATCCTGATGAGTTTCTGCGTCGATATATAACTGTGAATGAAACATGGATACACTACTATACTCCAGAGACAAAAGTGCAGCTGAAACAGTGTGTTTTTAAAAGGCGACCGGCTCCGAAGAAGGCAAAGGTGGTGAAATCTGCAGTCAAGGTGATGGACTCGGCTTTGGCGCTGAATCTACATTGATTACTTGCAGAAAGGAAGAACGCTCGTTTTCTCGCAAGTCGTTGACCTGCAGAACCATCCGGTTGTTTACTGTGAGAAGTCTAAGTAATTTAAGTTTCCTGTGAAAGGGTTACCACCCCCTTGCACAGTAGATTTTATTTATAGGAGTGTATGCAAAAATGGTAAATAAAATACTTCAAAGAATAGCTGCGGTACTAATAGAAGAACAACAAAGTGGGTTCAGAATAGGACGATCAACAACAGATAGTATATTTTTCCTACAGCAATTATTTGAAAAAAGACAAGAATATAATTTGCAAACACATCTGTAATTCATAGATTTTAAAAAGGCATTTGATATGGTTAATATGGAAAAACTATGGGAAATTATGGCAAAGAATGGATATCCACAGAAAGTAATCAAAATAATTAAGAATATGTATGGCAACTCCAAAATAATAATAAATACAGGAGCCAAAAAACCTATCCTGTATTAATAAAAAAACAGTTTTAATTAATAGAGGTCTAAGACAAGAGTGTAGCATGTCACCTGGTCTTTTAATATATATTTAAATGACATAATTCGAGTTGGAAAGGTATAATTAAATCAGGTACTAAACTAAATCGGAAGACTATTTTAAAAATATTTTATTATATGCAGATGACCGATTTTAATCCAAGAAACTTATATAGGCTATGTCAGCAATATGATCTTAAAATTTCAATAGAGAAATCCAAACTTATGGCCTTTTGAGGGAAAAGAACACAATATCAAAAATAATTTTAGATAATAAACCGTTAGAACAAGTGAAGGAGTTGAACTACCTAGGATGTAACTTCAATTATTGGACAAGAACTGAAAGATACATGAATAGAGAGATATCAAGATTTCAAATGATATGTGGAACCATAATAGAGCAGTGAGAAATACAACAAGGAAGAAAACTAGGTTAAACTCCCTACACTATTAAATGGAAGTAAGACATTGATCACAACAAATAAAATGAAAAGCCGTTTACAAAGTGCAGAAATAAACTTTTTAAGACAAACAAAAGGATACACAAAATTAGATCAAATCCGGAATGAAGACATAGGAGCAGACCTTAAAACTAAGTCAATAAATTCCAAAATTGAAAAATATCAGAAGCAGTGGATGCAACGTGTTCAAAGAATGGCAGATTCAAGACTGCCTAGGATTGCATTTGAATATGATCCAAAAAGAAGGAGAGATGTCGTTCGACCCAGAAAAAGGTGGAGGGAACAACTGTGAGACGGAACGTGCAATCTGCCCATACCCTGAAGATTTGAAGAAGAAAAAAAGGAAGAACGAAAAATGAAAAGTACTATATAACGTAATTGCACCGGTTGAACGGACAAATCAAGAAAAACTTACTACTACTGAAAACTTACCTCATGTACCAAAGAAAAAATTCTCTTACATCAAGACAATGTAAGGATGTACACCTATGCAGTTTTGTTGGCAAACGTTGCAGAATTAAGATTCAAATTACTACAGCAAGCACCATATTCACAGATTTGGCCTCGAGAGACTTTTTTTATTTCCAAACTTTAAAAAGTGATTTTTTGGAAGGCTTAAAACAATTGGAGAAGGGCTGGGTAAAGTGTATTGAGTTAGAATGAGATTATGTTGAAAAATAAAAATAAAATATTTCACCTATTTTTCTAAGAATTTATTGAGTGCCACTCGCATGTGAGTGGCCGTGTTAAGCCTATTTGTTATACAGAGTGTTGGGATACAGGTAAACATATTTTGAAAATTGTTACCTTTATATTACACACTCACGCACGCACATACCGCGTGAATTTCTCTGCCTGCCGACTTGTAACTAGGCAACCGTTCATTTAGTCAATGCGAAATGCAGGTACTGATTGCATTCACCATCCCACCGATTAACTATCATATTCAAGCTTGCATAGTTATTTAAATAATATTTTAATACCTAAATTCATGGACCATACGATGCAATTTTAGGAATATTCACATAAAACCAGTTTTACAGTCAATGAGTTTAAAATAGATATGTCATATTATATTGTTTACGTTAGTTCTAATTAGTGTAGGACAATATTACGCTTTATACTCTACAAGACTCTTGATTTTTCAAAATATAACAATTTATTTTCAAAATTGGAGCCTTATTTTGAAAAAGTATATGATCATTTTGTTTAAAGTAATTTTGCAGTGAGAATGTTCATCTTGTGTAACATTTTTAATGTGGAAAAGTGTTGCGAGAAAGGTTTAACTTTGGAGTGCCTATTAATAAGCATCATATCTTCGGTTAACTGGTAGTTACTGCACCAAATGAGAAAACCATATATTTTATTAAAATTTATAATGCACAATCATTTTGTTATAAAAAATCTCATTTGTTCAATTCACATGACTTTCTCTATACATCTCTTCAACAAATTATTGTTAAAAAGCTTATGCTTCTATTTAGTTCATGCTAATCAAGAACCTAATAGCAGGAATAGTCTTATTACTTGGTCCCTTCCTATATGAGAAAAGTACGTCTTCATAGCAGAAACCAAAAACAAGGAATGACTAAAAAACGATGACTCCACGAAAAAAATGTATAAAACATAAATTGTGTGTTTTAACGTGCTCAACATGTTTCGTGTAGTAAGTGTTTGTCCATTTCTTACGGTTTAGCAGTTATTTAACATTCCATAAAATTCATCCAGAATAAAGTAGTCTTCAGAGGCTATTCCCCAAAAAATTCAAGATATACACTTTATTTGTCAGGTAAATATCTTTAATATACGAATTTTTATTCAAAATCGTTAGAGCCATTTTTAAGAAAATCAACATTTTCGAAAAAAGTTCCATGTAAAGGGTAGTTTGGGGTGGGGGGATTTTTTTCAAAATCTTCGTGTCGCATCCCTGGAATATACTAAACGTAAATACCAAGTTTGGTATTTTAAGGACTTTTCGTTTTTGAGTTATCGTGTTCACAGACACACGGATACACGGACACACACGGACCTTTTTGTGAAAATGTTTTTTTTTTGTATACAGGGAACCCTAAATCATATATTTCCGTTGAAATCTTGGTATCGAATTTTTGGAGTGCAATACCTTCTCTATGCATTATATACATAGTGCGTTTAGAGAAAGTAAAAGAAGGTTTTTAATTTTTCACACTTTTGATCAAATTTCATAGATGTATCACCTTAATAAACTTAATGAATGAAAGTAGATCAGTGAATTTAGAAGGTATGTATCTACATCTTATATTAGTTTTTGATAACTTAAATCGTAAAATAAGAACTATAGCTTTCCTGGCGACGTGTTAATTCAAAATCTTCTCGGGCTTCTAGCCAGGTAATAACTATAAACTTAATAACTAATAACTAATAACTTAAATCGTTTTGATATAATGGGCCCAGCCGCTTGTGTAAAATGTCCCGGCAGTCTCCCACTCCTGAAGCATTCATTTGCAATAGCACTAACCAGTTCATTTGCATAATAAGACAGTTGGATGTATATGTTCCACCGCTCACACTGCTTCTAGTTTCCTCTCTTGTGCATATGGCGTGTCAGGACGTTTAACACAAGCTATAGTAAATTTAGATTTAGTGGAATATGATAAGTAGAGTCAGACTGAAAAATTCAATGCCATAGCCGGAATTTGAACCACAGATCTCCCGGTCTCTAGCCGGTTACTCTTTCACTGGGATTCCATGGCAATGCCAGCATAGCATAGACTTTCTGTCCGCGCCGTGGCCGAGTGGTTAGACCACTTACTTCTCACCTAGATGGCTGGGGTTCGATCCCAAGCGACCGCATGTGGGGTTTGTGGTGGACAAAGCGGCGCTGGGGCGGGTTTCCTCCGGGTACTCCGGTTTCCCCCGCCATCGCATTCCACCGGTGCTCCATCATTCATGTATTACCAGTGTCACCGCCTGCGGTGCCATAAGTAGTTAAAGCGGGCGTTAAACACTACAAAAAAAATTGAATTTCTCAACTGACTCGCATATTTCCCGGTAAACCATACAAGGTGACCTCAAATTATTTTGACATGATAACCCAAATGGCTACTTACAATGGTGCAAGTACTTTAAGCCCCAGGTTTCATAATAGTTCAATTGTCCATAGTAGTTAGCCATTGTAAGTCGCCATTGGGATTGTCATCTTAGAATAATTTGAGATCATCTTGTGGTTTACCGGAAAACATGCGAGTCGTTGAGAAATTCAATGCTATGTTGACATGTTGTCATGGTAGCTCAGTTATAGAGCAATCGGATAGAAACCGGAAGATCCGTGGTTCAAATCCCGGCTATGGTTTTTAATTTTTCACTCGGACTCTACTTATCTAATTCCTGTCCTTCACACCGTTTCTGTGAGAAAACAATTAAAATTATTTAGCGGAATAGTTTTCAATCTGTTAATAAGCTGATACTCATCAGTTGTAAGTATACTATTTTCATGTTCCGTTTTACAAGAACCTTGCATGAAACTAAGGCACTATTAGATCGGGTTTTAGTGTCAAATGCTTAATGCATAATTTGAATAGTCAGAGACAGTACACGTCTTGTCCCGGGGGAAAGAATTATTAAGCAGAGAAATATAAATTATAGCCAAGAATATAAATTATATCACGTAGATAAAATATAAATGTAGAGTGAAAATGGGAAGGGTAGAAAAACTTTAACACGTATAAGACACGAGATCGGGGTACAAGATCCGTTACCTGCCGTGCATTGACCTAAGAGAAAGGGGGCGAGAATGCCCTGCCCATGGAAAACTACCGGGACACAAGACAATGATCTCCGCTGGTCAAGGGGAACGCTTTCTGAGGCACTTGGTGAAGGACCTCCACACAACCAAGATGTGATTTTAGAATCCGTGGTGCAGGTGTAGTGGCTACCTTTTAATTGTAAAGCACTTGACGAAGAACCCCCGCACGACTAAGATGTGATTTTTGAGTGCGTGGTTGTGATGGAAGTAGGCGATTTTAAAACTGATCATAGTAAGAGACAAAGCACTTCAATAAACGAATAAATAATAATAGTCACGTTGGGTTAAGTGTGACGTCACAGTAGAAAATTAAGAAGTATACGCGTGAGATCTACGGCGGAAAAAGGCCGGACTCAATTAATAAAACACTTCTGTCTCACCACAACCTGAAAGGGAGTTTCCGTGCTAATAAAAACCCTGAGCAAATCCAACCATAATTCCACACCATTCCAATACATATAACCTGCGCCTGGGACACAAACCCAGTACCGCCCCAAGTCTAAAAGGAAAACCTAAGGATCGTGCTGAACATTCACGTTGAAATATCATATGATGTAGTACATATCTAGGGGGGGAAAAATCGTTCATGCCTTGGGGATGCCATCATTTGTTATCGTGGTGGGACAAAAAGGGCAGGCCCACACAATCAGCAAGCGGGCTCTCCATTTCTGATGAAAAATCGCCGGTGAAGCCCGGCTATTCCAGTCGACCTGTCACAGAAACTCTACATTAGTTTGCCACTTCATTCCCCGCCGCGCCGGCGTGGTAATGGAAAAGTTGTGAAAGCTTCTGTTTAACAGGAAAAGTTGGGGGCACCCAAAGCCCTTAATCCTTTGGTGCGGTACCCGAATAGTCGCAACTAGGGTGTAGGTCTCTATCTGTATTATGTTGCCTGCCTTAATCTGGCCTGTGGTCCAGTTTTGGCCGCTAAATCCTTTTGCTTCCCAATGACAGCATCTTTTCCAAACACTTTCGCGTAAGAAGTAAAGTTAACTGCTCGTCTTAGACTTGCCAAAGGATTAACTTACTTGGAATTACTTCGCAACTAACGAAAGCTGTGGAGTACATCCTCCTTTTGCACGACTTTTCATTCAAATTGGTATTTATTGGTTTATTTTTCTGGGTTTATAACAACTGCAAGATTATAAGAAGTAATGAACTTTTCGGCTACTCTTTAACTACAGTTTTAATACCCTAGTATTTTATTGCAAACAATTTTTACTTTCTCCATACGCACTATGTACATAGTGTGTAGAGAAAGTAATGCACTCCACCCAAAAATTCGATACCGAGATTTCACCGGAAATATATGTTTTAGAATCCTCAATATCCAAAAAAAGCATTCTCACAAAAAGGTCCGTGTGTGTGTGTGTGTGTGTGTGTGTGTGTGTGTGTGTGTGTGTGTGTGTGTGTGTGTGTGTGTGTGTGTGTTCGTGTGTCCGTGTGTCTGTGAACACGATAACTCAAAAACGAAAACTCGGTAAAATACCAAACTTGGTATTTAAGTTTAGTATCTTCCAGGGATGCGACACGAAGATTTTGAGAAAAATCCCCCCACCCCCAACTACCCCTTACATGGAACTTTTTTCGAAAATTTTGATTTTCTCAAAAATGGCTCTAACGATTTTGATTAAAATTTCGGATATTAAACATATTTACCCGACCAATGAAATGTGTATCTTGAATTTTCTGGGAATAGCCTCTGAAGAGTGGTTTATTCTGGATGAAGTTTACTAAATTTGCTGAACCGTAAGAGATGGACAAAAATTTACTACGCAAAAAATGTAGAGCACTTTAAAACGCACAATTTATGTTATAAACTTTTTTTTCGTGGAGTTCGTCGTTTTTGTGACATTCCTTATTTTTGGTTTCTGCTATGAAAAATATACTTTTCTCATACAGGAACGTGTCAACTCCTATCCATATAGACAAAGGAACTCTATTGACATAGCAACCGGCTTTTGACTATCACTTTAACCTACGGTTGTCCCTTATTTCGCTCCTACTTACAAGAAAGCGAGTAATAAGACTAGTTCTGCTAATTTTTTCTCATTAGCAATAAAGTAAATAGAAGTATAAGCTTTTAAACAATAAGCTTTTTAAGAATTATTTGTTGCAGGGATATGGAGAAAGTCATGTGAATGGTTCACATCAGGTTTTTACTTTCTATATTTTGAGAAAAATCCCCCTACTCCAAACTACTCTTTAAATGGAACTTTTTTCGAAAATGTTGATTTTCTCAAAACTGGCACTAACGATTTTAATTAAAATTTCGTATATTAAAGATATTTACCTGACAAATAAAATGTTTATCTTGAATTTTCTAGGTATAGCCTCTGAAGAGTAGTTTATTCTGGATGAATTTTACTGAATTTTGAATAACTACTAAACCGTAAGAGATGGACAAACACTTACTACACAAAAATGTAGAGCACGTTAATACACACAATTTATGTTACATAAAATTTTTTCGTGGAGTTCGTCGTTTTTGAGACATTCCTTATTTTTGGTTTGTCCTATGAAATACTTATATTTTTCTCATACAGGAACTTGTCAACTCCGATCCATATAAACAAAGGGACTTCATTGACATAGCAACCAGCTTTATACTGTCACTTTAACCTATGGTAGTCCCTTATTTCGCTTCTACTTACAAGGAAGCAAGTAATAAGACTATTTCTGCTAATTTTTTCTGATTAGCAGAAAGTAAATAGAAGCATAAGCTTTTTAAGAATAATTTGTTGCAGGAATATAGAGAAAGTCATGTGAATGGTACACATCAGATTTTTGATTTTGCAATGCTGTGCTCAAATATATTTCAATTTTAATCACTGCACTGTGTAAATACTTAATATTCGAATATTGGAAATATAATCCCATTACAATTACATTTTCCTAGTTATATGATGCATGCATGTTTCCAGTTTTCTAACTGCACATACCAAAGCATTTACAATATACCATACCACAGCAAATCATTAAGTTGCAATTATGACAATTTTTGCAAAAATAAGAAATACAGTTCTGTAATTTCTGCTTGGACATCCATGCAAAACCCATCCCAAGTAATTAATGTGATGGGCATTAGGCTTCATAGTTTTTTTCCTGAAATATTTGTTTTCGTGAAGCTTTACCAACATTATAATCACTGTGGTTCAAATATATTTTGTTAAAATCAAAATCAGAATTTTAACACACCTGAAACCTGACGTCACTCGCAGTATTATTTATCTGGAAAGCAAATTTTAACATTTTTATTCAAAAATCTCTGTTATAGATCATTCTGCAATACAATATTTATACGATTTTAAAACTTGTACACTTTGTGCTTTAGTTTCCTTATTGATATTTTCTATTTATAAAAACTGAGGCTTAACGAACTTTATTAAAATGCATATGTTTATAATATTTGCATGAAAAACAAAATGTGTACTTGAATTGTCTGCAGAGAGTCTGAGTAAAGCTCTATTCATTCGGAATGAATTCGTATAATTTTTAAACTATAAGAGGTAGACAAAAACTTCCTGCTCACAAACAGAAATGTTATATCACACAATTGATATGGAATACATTTTTGTGCCCTTAACCGTGTCTGAAATATTTATTATTTTAGCTATAAATTGTCTAACACTTCACATTCGTTCAACTGCAAAATCGGCATTTCTTCTTTCTTTCTTTTTTGTGGTTAGCAAACACAACGGAATTTCAAAGCCATCATATAGTTCTCACATTGGCAATAGTTTAAGCCTACTTAATCTCTATGCCCTTATACCTACCAAGAAAATATAAGAAACATTTCTACAACTATTTATTTCGAATAACATGAGACAGATGTAGGAATGGTATGTTGAATGGATAGAAAAGGTATATGAATGTAATCTATTACATTTTTTTAAATGTAAAGGCCAGGACATCTTGTGTGTATATATATATATGTGTGTGAATATATATGTATATATTTTTTTAAGTTAAAAGCCTGTATATAATATGCATAAATTCGCAATGTTAGTCATTACCATCTCTACCACGTATGTACAATATGCAGTAAATAAAGATGGAATGTAACACCTCTACAATGTACATTGTATGTGACAGAGAAGGTAAAAATTGCAGCTCAGTCCGCAACATCATTGTACTAAATGATGCCTTAATAACCAATTTTCTGAAGGTATTTATTTTTATCTTCTTAAATTTATGTTATATTTTTACTTTCTCTTCTTAGTACATAACGCACATGTAGTGAAGGATATTGCACTCAACCCAACAATTCGATACCGAGATTTCACCATGTGTCAGGGTCTCTGTTTTGGATAAAGGCCCGTGTGTTTAACTGTCGAGTGTCTATGAACACGAGACTTCAAAAACGAGAGTAAAATAACAACTTGGTATTTAAGTTTAGCATCTTCCAAAGATGTGACACGATCCTTTACATATAAAAAAATCCAACAATTTTTAATTTTTCCCGAAAATGGCCTAATTATTTTGATTAAAATACCTGTATTAAAGATATTTACATACGATATAAAATGTATCTCTTGAACTTTCTGGGAATAGCTTCTGAAAACTTCTTCATTTTGGATGAATTTTGCTTATTTGTTAAACAGATTAAATAAAACTTACTACACAAAAAATGTTAAGTCTTAAAATGCTTAAACTTTTCTCATAAGGGGTTCTGTCAACTCTTGTTCATGCAAAGAAACGAATTTCAATCACTTAGTACTGTTAGCAAACAGTTTTTACTTTCTCTAGTCCCATATGCACAATGTACATAGGGATAGAGAAGTATTGTATTCCACCCAAAATTCGATACCGAGATTTCACCAGAAATACATGTTTAAGAACCCCTTGTATCTAAAAAAAAGCATTTTCAGAAAAAGGTCCGTGTGTGTATCTTTAAACACGATAACTCAAAAACGAAAACTAGCTAAAATACCAAACTTGATATTTAAGATTGGTATCTTCCAGGGATGCGACAGGAAGATTTTCAGAAAAATCCCCCACCCCAAACTACCCTTTACATGGAACTGTTTTCGAAAATGTCGATTTTCTTAAAAATAGCTCTAACGATTTTGACTAAAATGTCATATATTAAAGATATTTACCTAACAAATAAAATGTATATCTCGAATTTTCTGAGAATAGCTTCTGAAGACCTGTTTATTCCGGATGAATTTTGTTTAATTTGTCATAACTAGTAAACTGTAAGAGATAGACAAAAAATTACTATACAAAAAAATTAGGTCTTTTAAAGTACACAAATTATGTCATACATTTTTCTCGTGGAGCTTACCGTTATCGAGGCATTCATTGTTATTAGTTTCAGTTGCGAAGTACTTATACTTTTCCCAGATGGGAGTGTCCGTTTTTCTTTTGTTCTACTCCCGGCCAAGATAAGAAGCGATTTGTAATGACAATCGCATGACAGCTTTTAAAACATTTGACTATTGGTTTAGCCTAGTGTATTCCTTTATTTTCTTCCTACTTATACGGAACTATATAATAAGAACATTGTGCTAATGAGTACCTCGATTAGCAAGGTGCAGAAAGAAGAAGAATCTTATGTATGAAGTTTGTAGAACAGTTAGAGAAAGTCATGTGAGTGAAACACATCAGATTTATAAAATATTTGATTTTCGCTTTAAACAAATGTACTCTCTTATTGTCCTTACGAGAAAGCAAGTAATAAGATCATTTTTCTAATATTTATTTTGATCAGCATGAAGTAGATAGAAGAATAAGCTTTTTAATAATAATTTATTACAGAAATATAGAAGTCATGTGAATGAAGCACTTCAGATTTTTAAACATTTGGTTGTATAGTATTTATATCAGTACGTTCTTTAGTGTATTGTCACAACCAAGCAGCATTTGTGTACAAATTGGTTGTCATAGAAGATGTTACGGTATTCGCTATTTTAACCATCACTAGCGAGAAACATAATAGTATTTTGAAATGGTGGCAGTAGTAGCGTAGAGAGCCATTGGATATGAAATTTAATTAGTGATGCTGTATGTTGTGGCTCTTTGTTGTGAAGCGTTGCCTCGCTGTGACTGTTTCACGTATGTAGCTGCCGTGGTCGTGTTGTTTCTTGTTCCGCTACCAGCTTTTATGAGACTCTTGTTATACAAGTTTTCAGTGCAACTGGTAACGATAAAGCTCCGAAAGAGTCAGTGCTATACTTACTGGCCATGTTCGTGCTTCAAATGTTTGTTTCATGGTTTCACCTCCCTTTTATTTTGGAATGGTTTTAATATTGGAATTAAATGAATACAATAAAAATAAAATCTCATTTCTTACACTTACCTGAATTTATCTACCTGTTTTGCAAACAAAATATTCTTACAGAATAGTATTCTCTTATCTACATCATTTTAATCGAGATGAACATTACCTGAAATGATGTTATTACTTGCTCCCTTGTAACTAGAAGGGAACTAAGGGCATACCCTGGGCTAAAAAAATAGTCAAAACTTTTAAAAGCTATCACTGTGTGATGGTTACCTTTGCATGTCTATAAGTAAAATGAAAGAAAAAACGGATGACGAATTCCTGTTGAGAAAAGGTAGAAATTGTAAAATTGAAACCAATAACATAGAACATATTGGAAATATATCTCCACAGAAAATTTAAATAACAAATCGCATGCTTAACGAGATATACAGGCTTAGTACAGTAATATTTGTCCATTTCTTACGATTTACTGTTATATAGAATTCATCCAGGATGAACGGTGTATTAGAGGCTTTTGCTCTAAATATTTTTAATATATGGCACTTTAATGAAACTGGTTTAGTCTTTTTTGAGAAAAGCAAACGTTTCGGATATATTCCATGTACTTTTTTTGAGTCAGGTTGTTCACACACACACACACACACACACACACACACACACACAAAAACCTTTTTCAGTGAAATCTTGGTGTAGATTTTTTGGTTAAATTGCAATATCTGTTCCACCTTTGTACTAATAGAGAAGTAAAAAGAGGCCACCTCCAAAAACTTTCACGAACATTGGATCGATTCTGCTGAACAGAACACTGGGTGCTCTGCAATTACTTGCAGAATGATTGAGCTCTGGAATATGTTGTTGAAAGGGATGTAGGACATATTGAACATATAATTAGTTGTACCTTATATGTATACATTAATAAATCTCACAATAATAATAATAATAATAATAATAATAATATAATAATAATAATAATAATAATAATAATAATAATAATAATAATAATAATAATATGTATTTCGATTTCCTTTTATTTTGACTACCATCTTCTTTTGGGGGGGGTAGCTTAATGTCCTTTAACCTGGTTGGTCATATCGGACGATGAATGAATGAAATTGGTGAAATGATGCTCAAATGATCTCGGAGTCCATGGAGCTTAAAGTTATTCTACATTCGTCTTCTCAGGATAAGGGAAAACCTTATCCGGGCAACTCACCCTAAGTGAGCTTGGAACTCGCGACCTTTTGAATGTGAAGCTGACACTACCCAGGCGGGCTTACTATCATCTTGTACGTGCTTCAGTTGGGGTATTTATGGGAGAATATAAAGTTAATTAGTTATATCTGCACGGTAAATCTTAACATTTTTATACACTGTATCTTCGACATTGTCTTTGTGTCCAATTGTCGTCGATAGTAGCGTAAACATAGTCCCATCTTTTATTAGTTCTACAGGTTTCAAATTTTCAGGCACAAAGTCTCCCTGGCATCGTTAATCCCTTTCTCCTATAGATGAATTAGGTGTAATCCGCATTGAAATCTTACACAGAGATTTAAACAGACAAGTTATGAGCTTTGTCAGCGATTGTTAACGCTAACATTCGACATACATTTGAGAGGCTCAGCGCCAGAGGGAGCTATCCCACAAATAGCTAAATTTGAGAAAAAAAGGAGTTTTATTAGAGTTGTTGATTTGGTGAAAAATGTAATTTTAAGGTACAACTTTTTTAAATCCAGTATTTGATCCACATTTTGAAATGTCCTAGAAAATACAAAAAAGTGATATTTAAAGGTTTCTTTTATTTATTTAGTACTGCAAACCGTATTATTTACTAAAAATTTACTTATGCAGAGAGAGAAACTAAACATGATATTCATATTCCTCACCATTGTTTCTTTTTCGTTTAGCAACAACTTTCTTCCATATGTTTTGCTTGCATATTCGTTTTTTCCCTCACTAGCTATACTATTTACCTCCATTTTGAAAAACAGAAGAATCTACAGCATAGTATAATGCCTAAAATTTCAACTATTTACACAATATTCTCAATGTTTAATAATAATCTTACAACTTATTCTGTTTCACGTATTAAGGCCTATAATCATTATTTCTTGGCCTATAGTTAAACAATAAACAATACTATTAAAATAGTTAGTTCTGTAAGTTTGGTGGCATTGTTCTTTAAATAGCAGGCAACTTCACAGTGGGATATCCGCATCTGGCACAAACTTTCTCGCTTTAGAAAATGACACAGTTTGTATAAGTTACTGTAGATTGCACTCTAAAACAGTTAATATTACCAAGATTTCTACAGACATGAGAGACGGCAGAAGCTGTCTAAAAACAAAAAAAGAATCATATTTTTTCACAATGTGTGGGATAGCTGCCTCTGGCACTCAGCCTTCTCATTTCATTCATTAACTTTGTTTTCTCACCACAGTTTGCTGCTTTACCAGAGCAACAGAATGAAATGAACCTAAATTTGGAGAAGTTAAAAGCAGCAGTGATAGGTATCAATTGTGTATATGTCACAATTATTGTATACAATGACTAACAGAATGCTTTGAAGCTTTGTTTTGAGTTGTAACATACGCTTGTTTTGCAATGAAGACATTTACTTTCACTTTCATACACAAAACGCTCTCGAAACGCTTTGCAATCTATGTTCCAGTGGATTAAAATGGATTATGTTTTGTTTCGTTGTTTTTCGGCACACTTGACAACTATCTGTTTTCTGTTAATGAATCTAGTGATGAAGTACTTGTGGCTCATCGTACATGCCCTGTAAGTGTTGCTGTTTAGCAGCTGTTTTCACATCTAACTGTGTACATTGTAGTAGGACCAACATAAAGACCGTACTGTAGCTGAGCTGACCAACAATAGCCACTCTCGGTTATTGCAAATGCTACAGAGAGAAATCAAGGCGCTGTGCGTGCGAATAGTGAATGGTAGTGTTGAGTCATAGTCGGTCTACAAACACAAACACCAGAGGGAGGCATAACTGTAATACACAAACATAAACGCTAACAATGCCTAGATGTTAACTTGGCGCAAGCCCCCCTCAGACTCTAGGGAGCGACCTTTTTGTTCCTAGGGATCCATGGTAGCAAGGCTAACACAAATAAACCGTGACTAGACTGGGTCGACCGCTCTGGCAGGTCTGCCAACTACTGATGGCTAAGTTTAAGGTTCAACTGTTTGTCGGTATACCTACATGTTACTTTCATCCCAAAACTTCCGATACGTCATCAACTCTTCATGGATAAGGAGAATTCTCCTGTTCCGGCCTCGTATTTCTTTCCATCTTTTAAAGTTGGTCTTCTATTGTTATGCAGCCTAGAGGTTTATATTTGTATGAATGAAGCGTAATGTGAGAGTTATCCATTCTTTGTAAATTACTTTTCCATTTTTCTCTATTTATTTGTATCCTTTCTTTTAAGGAAAATATGTCCAATTCTCGCCTTATGTCTTCGTTTCTAATATGATCTTGTCTGGTGCATCCTTCTACTGCTCGGAGATATTTCATTTCTGCCGCTCCAGTCTTCTTTTTAAGTGTCCATGTCTCCGAACCATATAATAAAACTGGAACAGTCATTGTCTTGTAGAATTTTAGGTTTGTATCTTTTCGGGTTTTTCTTTTCAAGGTACGAGCTATTACTCCACAAAAACTTTGGAACTTACATTATTATTTATTTATTTTTGATACATCTGAATAGAATATGAGCCATGCTGTGGTAACTAATGGTACCGGATTCTTATCCCGCGTTCAGATTTTGAATAATAAGGAATGGTGTGAGGATATGGGTGCCCTAGCTTAGAATTTTAACATGGAATCTCTTTTCAGATGCGGTAAGACACAAATGATTTTCTTTTGAGTTTCAGATTATTATCCAACTCATTTATTCATTTCGTTCAGCCTTTTCTGTCGTCGAACACACACGCATTCCTCCTATATTTTCCTCTTTTAAAGCATGCTTTACTCGACCGCGCCCATAATTAGTTATTACTTTTGAAAGTAATTTTTTCTAGCTGTCCCATATACAAACTATTCTTACAAGAAATTGTTTCAATTACTTCATGCTAATCGAGAAAACGTTAGCAGAATTGGTCCTGTTACATGTTTCCTTGTAAGTAGAGTGAAATAGGTGATTATGTCTTTTGGTGCAGTGATTTCGTCTGTATTCTCGTCCGTATTAAAACAACACTATTTCCGTCACAACCAAAAGTTCGGCTCCACCACGGACACATGTTAGCTCTGCGGATGTTCCATGCCAAGTGCAAAAGTGTCGCTCGATCAGCAAGAGAATTGTTTTTCTTGCTTTGTTGTGTCCATCCTCGGGTAGTGTAACCTCACCCCTTTAGTTCAATGTCCTTCCCTTAACGGTACTATTCTATCTGGGTCGCTCGTCAGCTCGTGACAACTGTCTGTCCTGGGCTACTTAGACATGTTTAAATATTTCTTCCGTGGCCATTTTCAATATACATTTGTCCCTTCTTAGTATAATTTATATTATAATGGCTATAATTTATATCTCCCTTTTAAATAACTTTCAATCCCGTGACACGACTTGCACTGTTTCAGCCACTGGAAAATAGTTTGTTAAAGCTAGTTGGAGTTACAGCCCAAATCACAAGTTGAACCTCTATTTTATCACCCGGCTCTTCTGGAGCGATTTTTGGTACGACACTTAGCTAGAGGTCATAATTTCTTGAAAATTAGTGTTCTTAGATCTATTTACACTGAAACAAATTATTATAATCTATAACATCCATCCAAAAAATAAAAGAAAAACCTCCATCTACAGACTGTACGGATATCCCAGATTCCTCATTCATTTTTTGTTTAATTACACATATGCATTTTTACTTTCTCTACACGTACTATGTACATAGTGTATAGAGAAGGTGTTGTATTCCACCCAAAATTTCGATACCAAGATTTCACCGGAAATACAAGTTTTGGGTCCCCCTGAATCCAAAAAAAAATCTGATGTGTTCCATTCACATGACTTTCTCTATTTCTGTGTAACAAATTATTGTTAATAAGCTTATTATTCTATTCATTTCAAGCTAATCGAGAAAAAATTAGCAGAATTAGCTTTATTACTTGCTTCCTTGTAAGTAGAAGCGAAATATAGGAGTATCATAGGTTAAAGTGAAGTCAAAAGCTGGTTACTAGGTGACTAAAATTCCTTTGCTTGTATGGACACAAATTGATACTTTTCTCATACAGGTTTTCAAGTTTTTCAAAGCTGAAACCAAAAACAAGGAATATCGAAAAAACGATCAACTCGTCGAAAAGAAAGCATATAACATAAATTGTGTGTTTTAATGTACTCTACATTTTTGTCTGGTAAGTTTGTGTCCATTTCTTACGGTTTAGCAGTTATGCAAAAATCCTTCGGAATAAAGTAGTCTTCAGAGGCTATTCCCAGAAAATTCAAGATATATATATTATTTATCAGGTAAATATCTTTAATATACGAAATTTTAATCAAAATCGTTAATGCCATTTTTGAGAAAATCAAAATTTTCTAAAAAAGTTCCATGTAAAGGGTAGTTTGGGTTGGGGGGGGTTTCTTTCAAATCTTCGTGTCACATCCTTGGAAGATACCAAACTTGGTATTTAACGGTCTTTTCGTTTTTGAGCTATGCTGTCCACAGACACACAAAGACACAACACACACACACACACACACGCACACAGGGACCCCTTTCCAAAAATGTTTTTTTTTTATTCAGGGGTACCCAAACATGTATTTCGGGTGAAGCCTCGGTATCGAATTTTTGAGTGAAATACAATACGTTCTCTATACACTATGTACATAGTACGTGTAGAGAAGGTAAAAAGCATTTTTGGAAAATGGTCCGTGTGTGTACGTGTGTGTGTGTCTGTGGACAGCATAGCTCAAAAACAAAAATACCGTTAAATACCAAATTTAGTATTTAAGTTTGGTATTTTCCAAGGAAGCGACACGAAGATTTGCAAGAAAATCCCCCTATTCGCAATCACCCTTTACATGGAACTTTACATGGACTTTCTGCAAATCGCTGTTAATAAATTATTGTTAAGAAACATAGTCTTCTAGCTACTTTATGATAATTCGGATACACAATAGCATAAGTTGTCATAATTACTTGCTACCTTGTGAGTAGAAGGGAAATAGGGGAATAAACTAGGCTAAAGTGATAGTCAAATCTTTTAAAAACTGTTACCATGTGGTTGAAATCTGTTTCTATGTAGTGCCAGGAGCTCACTACATTCCTGTGAGAGTAGTTAAAAGTATTTTATATCTGAAATAACCAGGAATATCTCAGAAATACTCTATTCCACGAAAAAAAAAACGTATTTGACATAAATTTTGTGTTTTACATGATCTACATTTTTGTGTAATAAGATTTTGTCTATCTCTTGCTGTTAAAGTTACGTAAAATTGAGCAAAATTCATTCAAAATAAGGAAATATTTAGCGGCTATTCCCAGAAAATTCAAGATGTACAATTTATTTGCAATATAAGTGTCTTTAATATCCGCTATTTTAATCAAAGTCGTTAGTCATTTTTGAGAAAATCAAAATTTTCGAAACTTTTTCCATGTAAAGGGTAGTTTGAGGTGGGCAGATTTTTCTCAAAATCTTCGTGTTCGCATCCCTGGAAATACTAAACTTAAATATCAAGTTTGGTAGTTTGCTGACCTTTCGTTCTTGAGTCACAGACACACGGACACACACGGACATTTTTCTAATTTTTTTCGATACCGGGGAGCCTAAAACGTGTATTTGCGGTGAAATCCCAGTATAGAATTGTTGGGTGGAATGCAATACCTTCTATATAGTAAAAGGTTTAGAATTTCTTTCCTTCTTGTGTGTGGATTCTATTTTGGTTCCTAAACCTCTCCACACTTTAACTCTTTTCTTTTCAGAACTTCTACGCTTCTCAATTTTCTTGCACTGCTCTTCTTTCTCCCGTAATTGAGTGACTTTCATTTTTGAAACTGGGTTTAATTCCTCCAAAAGTGATGCTACCTTCGAAGATTCAGAAGCTGTATGCTGAAGATGATTCAGGAAGGCCAGAAGTTTATCTAGAATGCGAATTTGGCCGTGATTGAAACATGAAGATAGACCAATTGCAGAACGTGACGCTAATGCGGAATTTAAATATGGTGAGAGGCAGGACCAGAACACGAATGCAAAATTGAAAACTAAGTAGGAAGAGAATTTACTACTTCAGCTCAAGTGCACACACCAATAAAGCTCTCGGAACAATCATAAGGGTTGCATTCTTGAATATTGAATTAAACATTTAATCGGTAATAAAACTCTATATGTATCATGTAAAGAAAACATCCGCTAAAATTGGTTATAATACGCTTAATCACACAGTCCATGTATGCCTTAGTGTCGTTTTTCGAAATTTGTATTAGTGGAAAAGAAGCAACGCTCAACCATACCCTTTAACGCGAGAGATGCTTCTATATTCACCTACGAATTGGGTCATTTCAAAGAGTTCTTGAAAAATTAGCCGATTAAGCCTGTGATGTCTTAAAAAGTTAAATTGAAAAATAATAAGAGATATAATATTGCAGAGCAGGCAATCATACTTCCCATGGAATTTATTAGTAAGAGCTAATGTTAGCAGCACATTAAACCGCATTTAGCATATACATTTACCATGACAGTTCAGCATGACCAACATCGCAACGAATGTTTCTATTCGATATCATGTAAAAGCATTTTTGAATTACTCTGTACATATCTGCATACCCCTCTCTTGACCATTCTGTCTTTATTTTACGGTATAAATAAAACGTCTTTTTAATTTCTAACACTCCAAATTTTCCAATTTATTTATGCCTTCTGTCCTATTTCTTACTGGCTTTCAGAATCCTTTTGCATTAAAAATGGCAAGCTGCTAAAATGTGTCCATATTACCTTAGTGCCCATAACTGTCAAATTTGCCCTACAACTTATGATATTTGGTAAGCGAATAAATCGTGGAAATTAGTTCACCAGGTACATGAGACTACCTCCACAATGTCTACCTTTTTTGACTGGTTCCCGGTATGCGGCGTTGCTCTTCTTCGTGCACAGATGGTCTCAGGTTCGAATCCCGCTTCCTGCAGAAGGCTGGAATTGTCTCTGTGAATGCAGAATCGTTAGAGCATGGTGAGACCGTTAATTAGCTCCCCTATTACAATTATTATTAGCTATTAATTATTTAGCAATGTAAAATTAAAAGAGTAGAAATATATGTAGTGAACTGAAAATTCAGCTGGAGAAGAAAGCTGACGCCACGAGAGTCAAAGCGGATGAGAAACTCTTTTGTCGGAAAGGACTCTTTTGTCAAGTCACGTACACTTGAGCTACGTCGGGGGTGAACTGAAAAATATGGAAGATGGTAAATGTTCATTGTACTAGGCTTGTCACGTGAGGTTTACAGTTCATCCTGGGATAAGGAATTTGATTCTTGGGTAATATTGACGTCAATTGTGCGTCCTTTCTGTCCAATCAGAAAGAGGTGGCCATGACAGTAATTTTTGTACATAAAGAGCCCAAGAAGGCACCTTGGGAGCTCTGTTCTAATTCATCTGTTCTGACCTGTGCGTGAAAGTTGTCTGTAGCTGTTCTGTTGTTGTTCGTCGGGCTGAACTTAAGTACTTCACATAAAGTTAGAACGAAGCCAGTGACGAGTACTAATATATTACGTGAGTTCAGCCATGTTATTAGAACCGAAACAAGTGTATAAGTGAACATTATTATAAGGCAGATGTGCTTGTTTCGTCTCTTCTAGGAAGGAATAAACTCAAGCAAAGTATACAACGTTTAATTATTATAACACCACTCCTGACCTACCCCCATTTGCTTTACCACCCCGGGTGAGTCAATTATCGTGCCGAATGAGCGACACCGAGGCAAACTCACCGTTAGTAGATTCACCGTACCAGGTAAGTGGGTCTACTCATAGGTAGTGGAGTGAGTCTGGTCAACGACTCCAATCTGCGCTCATTGCATAAGGCACCTTAAATGTGGTGCAAGAGGCAATCCTGCATATAACATCTGTGAAAACCATACTAACACCGCATATGCTTTCTAAACGCGGGGCTCAAAAACGCTACAATGGATTCGCATCCTGGTAAGGATGTTAGCGTAGATCTCAGTGATGGAATGAGAAACCGGTACTTAATTTTCTCTATTTGCTTTACCGGCGAACCAATAAATTACATTTAATATCACAAGGTTTCTCACAAGTCTAAGTTGCAGCTACGAACTGGCTGGTTGGATTTTTCTGACGGCTGACCTTTGTTTCTTTGGGGTCTCAAAACGCCCAACAGAATCCTCCAGCGCCAATTTTGTACTACGCCCAACGGATTTACAGCACATTATTATTCCGAAGGTAATTTCGGAATCACCAACAATAGAATTGCGCGCTGCTCTTTATTATACCTATCCACCACGTTCTAGTTTCGCGACTTACAAATATTTAAACTTAAACCATACACTTTACGCACGCGTTCCCGTTCGCCACCAATGTCTTCAGAAAAAGTGTGTGCTGATTCTACCTCTCTTTTTATATGAATCTGAGATTTGTGACGTTCATGCCTTGTCTTTTGCGGGATTGATGGATTTTTCGCGCCCTTTTTGGCGTCACTTTATTCCCATCACACGATTCGTCTGTTTAGTTTCTTATGTGACCATTTTCCGTTACTTTACACAAGTTCATTGGTCTGCATGACTTTAGTTTACCCTGCAGTATAGGGACTTAATTTAAACAAAGGTGTTTCTGTTTTTGCCTTCACTGAAATACAAAAGACCGGGCGCCGACAACATGCACTATTTTGAGTGACCTTACTACTTCTAAAAATTCATTCCAGCCAACTTTTACCTTGAACACTCAATAACTTATAAGTTAACTCATTTTTTTCTAATTTATTTACATACTGTTAACACATATTTCTATTAATGCTTAATCAGCTAACATTAATTTAATATACAGGTTATGTTTTGTCTCAATGCTGGTATATGTCAACAGGGTGAAGACTCAGAATCGCCATGGTTTGTATCATCGAAGTTCTTGCTAGCTCACATGCATGTGGCATGTTAACAACCTATTCAAAGATTACATTTAATGACTGCAGTTAAGCTTCATGTTTGTTCCTTTTTCCTAACATCACGTGATGACTTAGTGACCTCGTTCGTTCGGTGAGGCATTACCCCATCTTTCTTGACTCTTCTTTATCTCTAACAAGCGGAAGTTAATTATTCTCCAACCTACAATATTATTTACTGAAATATATACTATATAATTTAATGATTCATCTATGTTACATTACACACATACTTAAAAAAAAGATTTTTGTAAAATATCCGGAATACCGTAGAATTTCCGGTGAAATTAATTTCGATACGATAATAGATTCCTGCAACTAAAGACGTCATCTAAGACTAAAAATGCTGCTAACCTATTTGTAAAAATTAATTCAATTAACATAAACCATTAATTATTTTTGTTAAAACGTTAATAAATACAACATAATATTTTAACTCTTAGCGCTTAGCATTTCAAACAATTTGTGGAACAATACATACAAATATCTTAAAGAATAACACAAAATCCGAAACAAACATTAAATGTTATAACGCTATAATTCTTACATTACTTGATGGATGAGAAAACTGGGTGCGCACACAAAAGACTAAGTAAAATACAAAGTAATGAGATGAAATTTTTGAGGAAAACGAAAGGATGTAGAAGAGATGACAGAATTAGGAATGAAGAAATAAGAAAATCATCAATATGGTTACAGTTATAAGGATGGAAAATAACAGACTGCCGAACATTTTTCCAATATGTTACGAAAGGAAATAGACTTGGCAGATTCAGAAGATAATTTACAAAGATCGGCAAATATACTGAATGAAATAATAAAGAAATACAAAATTAAAATATCTTCCCAGAAACAAAATCGATGGTAATGTATGGGCAAAATAAAAGACGAGTAAAGAAAATAGCAATAGATAACAAAATAATAGAACAGATATCCACTTTTAATTATTTTGGATGTCAGATAAGTACGGAACGAATGAATGAAGATGTGGAAACGAACATGGTAAAATAAAATAAACTGAATGAATGTATTAAGAAATATTTTGGAAGAAATATGAGAACAGAAATAAAACAGAGACTGTATAATGTAGTATCTAAGCCAGCCTTGAAATATGGGAGTGAAACTGGACGTTGAGAAGTCGAGGCATGCATTATTTTTATTTATATATTTATTTTATTGTTTCAGTTGTATAGTCCCCTTTATCTAAGGTCATATCGGGGGCTTTGCATTAGAAACAACACATTCACCGTAGGTTATTTACGTTGAGTTTTAATCATTTTACCTTCTTCAACATACACATTCACTCTCGCTTACATTTCCAGACTCTTTGGGGGATATGGGAATAATTGTGGTTAAAAAAATATTCCCCACCCCTGCCGGGAATCGAATCCTCCGCTGATCACTCGACTACAGTCATGCATTTCTTGTCAGCCGGATATCGGCTTTTAATTATTGGTATGCGTTAGGCAACAGTTAAAACTACTAAGCTTCATTGCATTTTTACTTTCCCTATACTCACTATGTACATAGTGTATAGAGAATGTATTGCACTCCACCAAACAATTCGATACCGAGATTTCACCGGAAATATGTTTTAGGGCCCCCTGTATCCAAAAAATGTATTTTCAGAAAAAGTTCCGTGTGTGTCCGTGTGTCTGTGAACACGATAACTCAAAAATGAAAAGTCGGTAAAGTACAAACTTGGTATTTAAGTTTAGTATCTTCCAGGGATGCGACACGAAGATTTTGAGAAAAATCCCCCCACCCCAAACTACCCTTTACATGGAACTTTTTTCGAAAATTTTGATTTTCTAAAAAATGGCTCAAACGATTTTGATTAAAATATCGTATATTAAAGTGATTTACCTGACAAATAAAATGTATATTTTGAATTTTCTGCGAATAGCCTCTGAAGACTACTTTATTCTGGATGATTTTTCATAACTACTAAACCGTAAGAGATGGACAAAAACTTAACCCACAAAAAATGAAGAACAGGTTAAAACACACAATTTATGTTACATACATTTTTTCGTGGAGTTGATCGTTTTGAGATATTCCTTTTTCTTGGTTTCATATTTGAAAAACATACTTTTCTCATACAGGAATTCGTCAACTCCTGTTAATACAAACAAAAGAACATCAGTTACATAGCAACCAGCTTTTGGCTTTCACTTTACCCTATGGTACTCCCTTATTTCGCTTCTAGTTACAATAAAGCAAGAAATAAGACTATTTTTGCTAATTTTTCTCGATTAGCATGAAATAAATAAAAGATAAGCCTATTAACAATAATAATTTACAGAGATATACAGAAAGTCATGTGAATGGAACACATCAGATTTTTACTTTCTCTATACGCACTATCTACATAGTGCATAGAGAAGGTATTGCACTCCATCCAAAAATTCGATACCGAGATTTCACCGGAAATATATGTTTTAGAGTCCCCTTTATCTGAAAAAAAAAGCATTTTCGGAAAAAGGGCCGTGTGTGTGTGTGTGTGTGTGTGTGTGTGTGTGTGTGTGTCCGTGTGGTCGTGTGTCCGTGTGTCTGTGAACACGATAACTCAAAAACGAAAAGTAGGTAAAATACAAACTTGGTATTCAAGTTTAGTATCTTCCAGGGATGCGTCACGAAGATTTTGAGAAAAATCCCCCACCCCAAACTACCCTTTACATGGAACTTTTTTCGAAAATTTTGATTTTCTTAAAAATGGCTCTAACGATTTTGATTAAAATTTCGTATATTAAACATATTTATCTGACAAATAAAATGTATATCTTGAATTTTCTGGGAATAGCCTCTGAAGAGTAGTTTATTCTGATTGAATTTTACTGAATTTTGAATAACTGCTAAACCGTAAGAAATGGACAAAAACTTATTACACAAAAAATGTAGAGCACATTAAAACACACAATTTACGCTATATACATTTTTTTCGAGGAGTTCGTCGTTTTTGAGACATTCCTTATTTTTGGTTTCTGCTATGAAAATCGTATACTTTCCTCATACAGGAACTTGTCAACTCCTATCCATATATACAAAGGAACTTCATTGCCATAGCAACCATCTTTTGACTATAATTTTAGCCTATGGTGGTCCCTTATTTCGCTTCTACTTACAAGGAAGCAAGTAATAAGACTATTTCTACTATTTTTTTCTGATTAGCATAAAGTAAATATAAGCTTTTTAAGAATAATTTGTTGCAGGGATATAGAGAAAGTCGTGTGAATGGTATACATCAGATTTTTACTAAACGTTTACTAATGTTTCTACGGCGAAGGTATTTACAGAAATACCTATTTTAGCGAGTTTGACTACTGAAATGTAATAATATTAACGTAATAATTCTTTCCTGCTCATTAGTGTTCTAATTAAAGAGCGAGGTAACAATTAGGACACTTGTCTTTAATTTTGTCAGAGGTGGTATATTATTGGATTCGTCCGGGGTAGTGCATTGTCTCGCCTACTGTTATTAATTCAAGAAACTCGCTTTGTTATGGGAGGGTGGGTTAGGGAAAATGTACCTTTCACTTTTTAGGCATGAAATGGAAACGCAGCTCTACAACACAGGGAAAATAGCCTCATAATCCAGTAAAGTGACACGGATGGGTTAACTAATCTACTAATTTAAAGACTAAAACTTCTGCATAGACACAGTTATTTCGTTACCTTTTATATAATACAAGCCACCATCTTGGCGTGGGGCTAAGCTTGGCGTCCTAGAGGAGCCAACGCTCCTTCTTTACCACTATCCCATACACAGTCCAAAAGAGGAAGAAACTACAGGTGGTTTGTATAAATAGCAAAGTTGGCAATGTCGCTGCCATATGAAACATTTATTATTTTCATTGTTACCACATCCTGTGCATACAGCTAGGATGTGTCAGTATGCAAACGAAACAAAGGCCTCTGCTAATGTAACCCTCAATATAAAGTTATTTTATCGTTTTTTCTGCATTTATGTTATCCAAGCAGCAAGAACGGTCGTCTCCTTAGCGCGGTGGTAGCGCAGTTGCTTACCAAGCAACTGGGTTCGATCCCCAGTACCGGCGTGGGGATTTCTCCCCCGCTGGGAGACCTGGCCCGGGGTGCACTCAGCCTCGTAAGGTCCCTGGGGGGGGGGCCAATTGAGGAGCTACTTGATGGAGAAGTAGCGGCTCCAGGTCATGAGAACCGCATTAACTGGCCGGGGTGGGGCTCGAGGCTCTCAACTTCCAATTCTGCACCCCATCCATGACGTCTGTAATGGACAGAGATGGGGGACGCAGCGGCCGGGCGGTAGGCCAAGGTTACCCGTGAGCTGTTGTGCCATAGAGTTATTAAACAGCAAGAACATATAATTTTAAGCTCCTAAATGCGCAACAATAATAATATGTTTAGTTTTGAAATATGATAACTAATGAAAAATATATTAATCTACCATCTTTATTTCAGGTCGTCTGACCTTAAATAAATAGGAGAAGAACAAGCAAGGGAGAGGTTTATGTTAAATGCATTTATGTTAAACTACGCTTCCGAAGAATAGCAAATTATTCCAGCTGTAAACGTGTCATTAAAAACCATATTATTTTCTATAATATTTTCTCAAAATATCGTATCACATCTCAGGATATAGGGCAACGACGAGAAAATGTGTTAAGAAACCGTAACTCATCAATATGTTATGTCATGACATCGCCAATTTCTGAGAAAGAAAATAAGAACCGACTTTTAATATATGCAAGTTGCTTTAAAGGCTTCGTGACTTCTGCTCTGAAGGTTTTCATTACCCACTACAAATTGCTACCGTGCAGAAGCGCTACGTTTAACTACATTAAAACCTATTCCTTTTTGTGCCAGAAAATTTGGTTGGTAATGACTATTTTTGTGTATCTCTTTCGTTTTCTGCGATAAACTTGATCTCTATGTGTAGGTAATTATTAGTTTATATGGTTAAAATATATGTAAAAATCGCTTCCTAAGGCATAACCTGTTAAGCAAATGTGCAATTATGACTTCAAAAGAAAAGAAGCCATAGGTTGTTTTATACACTTCAAGAAAATGAGCTAAAGCGACAAAAGCTCATTAATGTGCTATTAATTACTAAAGACATGGGAGAGCGTTCAGAAAAATAAAATAATAGTTTTACATATGTAATTATGTATTTCCATCGTATATATACTGTCCAGAAAAATAAAAATAAATGTTATACATTTGGAACTTTTGTTTACCATTGGTACGTTTACCACAGTGTTAATAATCAAAACACCATATATTTGTGCAGTTAAAAGAAGGCAGTGCTACAAGCCTAAATATGTTAACTACTATATCGTTTTGTTGTATTGATTACACTCTCAGTGTTTAATAATGAAATAATTTTTAATTCTCAAATTATTGCCAATAAATATAATTGCAATATTTCAACACATAAGTAAAAATAAATGCACTTCTTGGAAAATATGTAATTAGATCAATCATTGCCATAGAAAATAATATATAGTATAGGTTTCACATTTGCAGTATTTGAGATGTAACCAAACAAGAAAATACGAATATAGGAAATAAAAGAAAAAACTGTCCGGTTTCTCACGTAGCTCAGTCGGTAGTACACCTGTGTACTGTGCAAGATATCCCGGGTTCGATTCCGTGGACTGGGATTTTTCTTTAACCCAAATTGTTCCCTATTCTACCAGAGTCTGAAAGTATAAATGCAAGTATGAATGAGTGTATATATGTGTGTGTGATGTAAAGATTGAAATTAAAGGTAAATAGAAAATACGAGTTAACACGATTATCAAAGGGAACATGTTTTAAAATTAAATGCCGACAGGATCGCACCTGGTGGGCTATGCATGGAACAGTTAAAAAGTATCAGACACTATATGTAACCATTAAAAGAATCTCGGAACAGAAAACATGAATACACAGAATTTAAAGTCTATAAAATAACGACTGTTTCCTCACTATTATAGAATTGGATAAACAAATCAAAACACATGAGTAAAATAGAAGCAGTTGAAATGCTATTTCTCCAAAATGTTAAAGGATGCACAAGAGCAGAAAGGATTAAAACTGAAACTATAGACTACCAAAAACAAGAGATGTTGGCCGACTAAGTAAACGACGGACTCCACTTCCGGCATTGCCAAAACGAACTGCTGAGCCTAAACTAGAAGAATAAAATAATACTAATATTATTATTATTACTATCATCATCATGATAAAATTAGATAAGGTGGCACCTATGCTGCTCGCCTCTGACCGCATGTAGATTTGTGGTTGGCAAAGCGGCGTATTGGTGGTTTTTTCTCCGGTTCTTTCCCCCTTCATTATTCCGTTAACTGCTCAATAATATTATTTTTTTTTTCATATATTTCATTGTCAATACATAACCTCTTTCTCACCCTCATTTGAGGGCTGATCACTTATCCTGGCTACTCTCTGATCCAGCGTCCGTCTGCTCTTCAACTGACTCCAGGCGCTAACTTGTAAGTCCTGAGAGATGCAAGTCTTCCATATGAAGAGTAACTAGAAAAAAACAAAAAAATAGAAGGAATAAAATTAAGAAAGAATAGTGTATACACAATTACAAAGCTAGATTTTGGCGGATACTGGCAGGAGAAAGTCTTTTTAATTAATGTTTGGTCTAAAAGGAGATTTTATTCTCTCAAAATAAACTTTCCATAACTGAAGTGGGGAAATAGCTTTACCTTTCGATCTGTTTTCACTGTTCCTGTATAATAAATCAAGGATTCTAATGCAAACCGAGGAACTCCTTTTAATGAGCGAGATTCTCTCACCGTTTCCGTTGATATGCAAGAGGAGAACGCAGGTATCTTAAACGCACGCAGGTTATCTGCACAGTGGCGCCGTTGGGCCAACAGATATAAACGAGTGCTGAACCTTATCAATCTTCTATCATTCGTGTGCACATTGGTTATTTAATTGCGTTGCTGCTTCCTAACTTTGAGTAGTATGAGCTTTTTCGTATTTTTTATTACTGACACTCGTATAATATATTTTTTAATTATTAAAACACATTATTTAACTTCTTTAGCTGTAAACACAAGCGAAAATGTTTCCTGCTGCATAGTTGGTAAACGGAAGAGTTGGGTGTGCATTCCATTCTTCTGAAGTTAGTTCTGTGAACCGGAATCCAAAATCTTTTCAGTAGTTTTATCATTATTTAGGATAAATGATTCGTATAATCTGATTATCTTTATGACTAACTTTCTCTCCCTTTCTTTTGTAAACTTCAGCCTTCAATTTCTTTTTTCTACGCAATCTTTTTTTTCTCTAAGTATTTCATTTTTTCTTCGGCCTCATCGACCTGCCAAATAGGGAGCTTCTTCCCCTCGTCACTTATTCTCTGTCTACCAAAACTTTCGAAAAACTTGAGAGTTAAAACTTCAGTACCCAAGTAAATTACTATACCTATATTACACTGGAAGTTGTCTTTTCTGCCTTCCGTGCTTCTTTTTCTTATTCTTCAAAATCGTTTTCTCTTGCTTGCGCTAGATGTTATTAAAATATTTATGGACCTACTGTAATATGTAACTATTGATAGACTACTAAATTATAGTAGCAAACAAAGGACACTATTTATATAGAGTCATAAAGCTATCTATAAAATCCATCTCAAATTACAACATCCCATGTCGGGTTATAAAGATTAGATTTGGGAATTTTAAATTAACACTGTTCGAATTTTCTGTTTTACATTTAAAATTACGATAAACTATAACTTTCAATATGAAGATATACCGTCTAGACTTATTTCCAACTTTAGTCTCTCTTTGTTGCAGCCAACAGAACAAAATAGCTCAACTTCTCGTAGCTTGTATGATTTAAGGGAGGTAATATCGAGCAAGCAAAATATTTTAGAAGCGCGTACTCGGCTCCACGTCCTTGAGTAGTGAACACGACGGCCATAGAAGCATATAGAACAATACTGCTGAAGATGGTATCAGTTTGAAACTGTGTTAAAGTTTAATAGGTACGTGTACAGAGTTACTCACTATGTTATTTAAAGTTAATTTCTGTGATCTCCTGTATTTTATTCCACGTTGTATGATTTTTACTCCGATTTTGCTCGGAGTATAGGCTATTTAGAATGAGACTTTGAATAATTGAATACAATTCAGAGATTGCTGAATAAGTTTGTTGAAACGAATAGTATCTATTTCAGACAAAAGACAAACGAGACACTCTAACAAGATGGCCTGTATGACTTCAGAAAATTCTCGTGAAAACGTCGATCACAGAACTAGAAACCACCACGGCTCATTTTAACGCTAAAATTGAAAAAATAATTCGAAAAGCTATGTTCCCCATTTTCAACCTATACTATTTATCATTGAACTTGCCAATCTTGGGTATGATGTTGAGTTTCTCAAGTCTCTTTTTACTTTCGAACTTCATATCTACACACAGCTGATGTAAAACAACAAATAGGTACCAAAATATATAACACAAAACATAATTGGCCCCGCAGGTCACCACCTACTCGGTTACCTGTTTGCTCTGCAAGGGATCCCAGGTTCGTTTCCCGGGTGTGGGTACTTTGTAATTATCCTTAATATAAAAACTCCAGATAAGGAAATTGTTTATCGTGTAACTATTTTATTTTTGAGTTATGTTGTTGAACAACACAGACACTCTCACGAGCCTATTATTCTAAACATCCTAGGTAGTTCAGGCGAGACATTCAAAGCCGAAGAGTAGTGTAATAGATCTACATCAAGTTTTCTGAAACTAAAGGGCACAATTACTACCGCTGAGCTTAAGCGAAAATTTCATATTAAGAAATATAGGAAAATATGTATAAAGCTTGAATAAGTGCAGTTACTATTATTGTTTGAATTATAATTATTAATCTAACATTCCTTCATGTATCTCCCTCCGTGTTGTAATGGTTACCATGGTAGCATGTTGTCTCCAACGTCACGGATTTAAACCCGACCGAGGGTGATAGATTTTTTCGATTGTAAAAATCCTTATTATAGCTATCTTCGGAAGGTAGGTAAAGGCGTTGGTCCCGCGTCGTAAATTTACGGCACGTCAAAGAACCTCAAGCCTAATAAAGTGGCCTCTGAGCAAAATGAAGCCACCTTTCATGCCCAATATAGAATGGGACGTAGTTAAGAGCTTCCATAAATAATTTTTTTTCGATTTTTTTCATGTATCTGCTAATATTTTGAAATACATTTTCTGAAGTTAAATTTTAATATGGCTTTTAATCTTACGCATAGTGATGTTACATTCTCTGATAGATTCATTCAAATATATAAATTTATTCAGAGCACAAATGAAGAAATTGCAGGCTAAGCCAAGTACACCTCCTGCTGCTAATTAAACCACCAGTTAAAAAGGGGATTAGGAAAGAAATTTAAATAAACGAATTTCAGTTAAAATCATATCTATACACCCCGCATCTGTTAGGAGAAAGAGGAAATTAAAACCAAATAGTAACGATGTTATAAAGGTTAGTGGTAAATGTTAGTTTGAATAAGGGAATAACTCCCGATTTAATTCCATTTTTTCTAATCTCTCCATCAGTAGAAGGCAACAATTAATGAGTCTGAACGTGCATTTTGAAAGTTTCAATACTCGGAAGTTATTATTTGTTAAAATGTCTAGTTACGGTAATGAAGAAGGTATAATTGAAGTTGAAAATTTACACAGAAACAGAACGGCGTTAGAAATACGCATCTCTATAAATATGAGGTGTAGGAAAATGTAGACTGCTTGAGATAAGGTTACTATGAAATGTAAAATTGTCACTAAATGCCATTCGGAGGTACAAGGTTCATGCAATGAGTAATGCTCTCTTGAGTTCTTTTTTTTTTTTTTTTTTTTTTTTTACACCTTTGTTCTATTGCAGGTTCATTTAGCCAAAGGTTAATTTGAAATAATCATAATTTTATATATTTTATTCTTTCATGATAAAAACTTATCAATTTTAAGAAATCATTCATACAATATCATTATTACTGCCTTAGGAAGAAATTGACGTAGCTTCCATCACAGCAGCCTCCTCATAATAGAGTTACAGTTTCTAATATACCTAAAAATTACTTTGAATAAAATTAAGGATGCAAAAAGTTTCTTTTCCGTTTCCCAAAAATCACGTCTTTAGTGTTATTCCCTTTTTTAGCTGCCTGTTCAATTGTTACGAGTACTTACTTATCAGTCAAAAAGTTAAAGGAAAATGAATGAGTGTTCTAATAAATTTAAGATTCATTTCAATACAATTGCAGAAAACTAATTGATAGCATGAGAGTCCAAAAAATATACTACTTTTGTTTATTATCCAGAACTGCTTGCGCTTCAGATGCAAAATAACTCATTCTGGTAAATTTTATTTCTATTGAGTTGTACTTATTAACATTACTTTTTTTTAAAAAATAATTTAGCATGCAAAATTGCAACTAACATGCCAACTTTGTGACAAAGACGTTTCTGTTGTTTTTACAATAAATCAGTATACGTCACTGAGCAACGTTTGCTGTGTATTTATAATTATCATGCGCCAAAAACATGAATTCATGGTTGTTAACTTCCATTTCCTGAGGAGAAATGGAAATGCTCTGGTTCATTTAGGGGCTATTGTTTTTTGGGAAGTTGAAACGCTGGTAGAGAATGTAAATAAAGAAGAGAGAATGAGGAGCAGAGACGCAGTCTCTATTTTTTGCACTGCATGTTGGCAGAACTGCGGCAAGTTGAAGAGCGTGCACGGGGAAATTAAAGATGTAGTTGAAATCCCAGCGGACCGTCAGTTAACCGTCCTGTGTTATTTCTGTCAACATTCCTATCGTATATGGACGTAATCAGACGGTACAAAACGTGAAAACAAGATTTCCTTGCTCAAATTCTATTAGCTAAGCGGAGCGTAAGAAGTGTAGTATGTCCATGTGTGCTGAACTTGCTTGACAGGAATGAGAATGCCAGATGTGTTCCACACACAAGCCACATTGTTTACGTCCTAGTTCAGTTCCTTGAAACAGCTGCAGATGTTCGCTTTCCATACCGGAAAAGTCCGGCCGACCAACAGAACACTAACAACTTCTGTTTACCACTACATGTAGCATTGTGGAAAACAGAAGTTACTTGATAGGGCTTTTATGCTTCTCTCTGCTAACCTTATTTTCTTCTCTCTTAGTTTTCTGTTATATACAGGGTGTTTGCACAGATTGATTAATGGAGTTGATCAGCAGCAAAAGCTGAATTCAGGAACTATTACCTCTCTCATGTTGGGTCAATTGTTTATGATTAACCTGTGTGAGACGTTAATATATGGAAGCCAAGCGTTTTCATATAAAATGTTGTTACGAGTATTTTATGGAAATTGATTCCATATTGATTTATTGATAATGTGTTACAGAAAACAATAATTACTGAAAGTAATTAGCTTATAAGTGTTCTGTGAATATCAGAATATTGAATTTAATGTGTATTTTAAGTATAATTTCATTTATGATAAAAAATAATTATTTGAAAAAATGCAACAATAATAACTGCATTGCTACGTGTATGAAAAAGGAAGTTCTATACCCATATTTCAATATTCAATAAGCAAATAGCTTATAAAATAAATAGTATATGTACCGAATGTAATTTATTTATAAATAAAAGGAAGTCTGTATTATATATGTACTTCCTTAAAGAATGTTTAACAAGGAGAAACATATAAAATAAGCTGTGTGCCTATATAAGAGCTGAATAGACGCTCAAAGTAGTGCATTCGTTATTGGTCAGTCTTCATGTGATCATCATTGCTCGGCACAAGGGTAGCATCCTACGGGAACGCGTGCTGTAGAATGCAATCCTAATTTATCTGTGCCATCCTACAGTGTTAATAATAATAATTGTATCCAGTGATATTGAAGAATATACAAGAACATCTTACCAGTGTAACCAGTATATTATTTACAAGTATTATATTACCTGTAATGCATAATCTCCCTCGCGGCCGCGATCCTGAGACGTAATAATAATACTTATTACCGTGAGTAATAACAATTTGTAATATGTGCCAAAGTAACATGGGCAGTTTCAGGGCATCGCTTGGTTACAAAATGGGATATTCCTTAGGTATGATTTAAAGAGATAAACGTAATTAAATTATGGCACATTAAATTCTGTCTTTCAATGCTACAGTTATAGTATTTAATCCGCGGATAATTCGATTATGATTGCATAAAAAGTGGTTCGCTAAGATTTTATTTTATGTTTTCTCTCCTGTGGTTTCCACCTACAGGTACTCAAACTTCTTTGACTCCTCCCAAGCGCTATCGGTTCTCTAAGCGTTTGGATATATTTTTTTTATCTTTTTTTTTTTTTTTTTTGGTAGTGTTTAACACTCGCTTTAACTACTTATGGCACTGCAGGCGATGACACTGATGATAGATTAATGAAGATGGAGCACCGGTGGAATACGATGGCTGGAGAAACCGGAGAACCCGGAGAAAACCCGCCCGGCGCCGCTTTGTCCACCACAAAGCTCACATGCTGTCGCTTGGGATCGAACCCGTCTAGGTGAGAGGCGAATGGTCTAACCACTCGTCCAGGGCGCGGCCCTCTATGTATCTGTCCTAAAAAAAAAAGGGACATAAGAACTAAGCAATAAACGATTTTCTAATCCTCGTAAAATGCAGGGGTGAGTTTCGCTACAGTTTACCAAATTACGTGAGAATTCGGGTTCTAGAGGAAATTTGTTCTATTTGCATGTGCCTTAAAATGAACAACAGTTGCATATACAAGAGAGGAGGTTAAAATGATTGTTCTTATCGAACGGGATACAAAATACCCTGCCAATCTAGTGACTACATTCATGTTCGGAAAAAGAGGTGGTCACGTTTCTAGACGGTGGTAGCGTTGCTGCTTGCCAAGCGGGAGACCTGCGTACCGGCGTGGGGATTTTACCTCTGCTGGGAGACCTGGACCAGGGTGCACTCAGCCTCGTGAGGTCCCTGAGGGGCCAATTGAGGAGCTATTTGATGGAGAAGTACCGGCTCCAGGTCGTGAAGACTACATTAACTGACCGGGGGGATCGAAGCGCTGACCACGTCTCACCCCCCAATACTGTACCCCATCCATGACATCTGTAATGAATCGAGATGGGGGACGCAGCGGCCGTGGCTTTTGTGTGAGCTATGCCACGGAGTCATCACGTTTCTAGAAAATGGGGCGAAAATGTTCAGTTCATAACCTAACATTTATAATGATAAGACTCCATAGGACATGCTCGTGGACGATCTTAATATCACACATGTGGAATAACGCACAAACGACATTGAGGGAATCATTCAGACATGCTATAATCATCAAGATTATTCACTTGTTTGAATTACAATTGTTTTTTAAACTTACTCTCAAGAACCTCTGATGCTGCCAAACTAGATTCGGGACGCTTGACTCATGATCTCCATTTTTGACTAATGTAGTGCTTTCAGATATCGAAGTACGAATATAAAATGTAAACACAAGCTACATAAGAAGCTAACTTGCAATCAGGTATTGACATTCAGCTTTCCTTTATAACGATAAATGGTTATCAGCTTCACGTGAAAAATATGCATTTCTTGGACATCGCAAGCAACAAATTAAATGATACCTGGATTTCCTACCTTCCATACATAAATAAAATAGTAATAACTTTTTAACTTCGACGTCAAAATGTTATCTTCGACGCAGTACTTTTACTTTCTCTACTTTAATATACATTACATAGGTAGAGAAGATATTACACTACGCCCAAAAATTTCATATCGAAATTTCACCGGAAATACACGTTTAGGGTCCTCTGAATCGAAAAAAAAAAAAAAAATAGAAAAAGATGCGCGCGCGTGTATGTATGTGTCTGTCGATGTGCCTTTGAACATGATAACTCAAAAACGAAAAGTCCTTTCTTCGTGCTTATCTGGTTTAGCAGATAGGATCCTAGTTTCTACACGCTAATTTTGGACTGATAAACCAGCCTGATAAATCAAAATTACTGTTCTGTGTGTACATGAATATGTTTTATAAATCGTAGTTCGTAATGACACGAGAATGATAACCAAAACGGAAACGAGAACGGGAAGCAATCCAACATACAAGATTTTGGTCCACAATAGGGCGGTAACGAGAACGGGAATGCATATCGATGATCACATCGATTACAAAGTCGATTTTGCTCATTGTGATTTTATCTACTTTTAATTGAGCAATGATAATGTTTCACCTGCTTCCAATTCAGCTTCATAGGTTGGCCAACGTCAAAATTCAATACCGTAAGCAGCATTAAATGCAAATCCATTAGCTTTTCCGATTCTTCTACTGCAGCAACTTCCATTCGTTCATTAAGGGCTGCTGTTCTATTTTGGGGGCAACGGCCAGTTTGTGTTATATACAACAAACTATGTTTCAGTAGAATCAACATTTAATGAAATTGCGCGTGTGATGTTATGAAGCGCATGCTAGAATTTCTTCCAGTTGCTTGTTTGCAGTTTGCGACCAGAATGAGCTCTAGCAACAGTTTCATGTCTTGGCCGCCTCGAATAATCTCTACAGTGAACATTCTTGTACGATACTCAAAGATATTAAAAATCTGATGTGTTACACTCACATGACTTACTCTAGCTGTTCTACAAACTTCATACATAAGATTCGTCTTTCTGCACCTTGCTAATCGCGGTACTCATTAGCACAATGTTCTTATTCTTTAGTTCCGTATAAGTAGGAAGAAAATAAGGGAATACACTAGACTAAACCAATATTCAAATGTTTTGAAAGCTGTCGTTATGCGATTGTCATTAGAAAACGCTTCTTTTCTTGGCCAGGAGTAGAACAAAAGAAAAACGGACACTCCCGTCTGAGAAAAGTATAAGTACTTCACATCTGAAACCAATAACAATGAATACCTCTAAAACGGTAAGCTCCACGAGAAAAATGTATATGACATAACTTGTGTATTTTAACAAGTCCTAAAATGTTTGTATAGTAAGTTATTATCTATCTCTTACGGTTTACTAGTTATGCCAAATGAAGCAAATTTCATCCAGAATAAACGGGTCTTCAGAAGCTATTCCCAGAAAATTCAAGATATAAATTTTATTTGGTAGATAAATGTCTTTAAATATATAATATTTTAATCAAAAGCGTTACAGCAATTTTTAAGAAAATCAAAATTTTTGAAAAGAGTTCAATGTAAAGGGTAATTTGGAGTGGGGGGGATTTTTCTCAAAATCTTCGTGTCGCATCCCTGGAAGATGCTAAACTTGAATACCGAATTTAGTATTTTAGCTACTTTTCGTTTCTGAGTTATCGTGTTCAAAGTCACACGGACACACACGGACCTTTTTCTGAAAATGCTTTTTTTGGATACTGGAGGTCCTAAAACATGTATTTTCGGTGAAATGTCGGTATCGAATTTTTGGGTGCAATACAATACTTCTCTATCCCTATGTACATTGTACATATGGGGCTAGAGAAAGTAAAAATACGCGTGGGATACTTATCGTAAGGCTTTTCGCTGACCCGTTTCTGCATTAGTTAATTCCTCAACTTTGGTTACCACTGTTGTTTATTCATTAATTTGGTTTAGTAAGGTCACGGAATAGAGTTTTCCTAGAGATTATTAAAAGTCTTATTGTTTATGTCTCTCACTTGTTTGCTTCGCTCTTAACGTGTCCTTCCAATACGCTTTTAACGAAGGAAAGGGGTTGGACATGAAACCTGAGTTGTGACAAATGAAATTCTAAGTTACAAACTGGTGATCCGTAAACACTCTGGTTGGGCAGTACTCGAGCCCTCAAAATTAGATTAATGTTTTCTCTGCGGTTCATACTGGAGGTAATACCGCACGTGGTTGACAACGCTAACATACTGCTTATACAAGTCAACCTGATCTGTGGGAGCGTCGAGCGGGGTAAGGGATGAAGGAGTGGATTGCCCAATCGGTTTTGCTTGTTTTACGCGCGAGGCATGTAATACCAATGAAAATCTTAAAACGATCTGATTCCCGATTAAACGCCACATTTTAAGCAAAATCATAGCACCAGGCGTATTTTTAATGTCTTTAAGTGTACACATATATTTACAATATGGAACAAATATGTCGTACTCGAAAACGAAAAATTGAAAGTTAAAATATCACCTAACTTTCTTTCGCATTCCTGGGCGCCAGGAAAGATTCCTGTTAATTGTATAAGTTCATTAAAATACATTATTTTAACTTTGTTCATTACGGTTACCGCTCTCGGTTATTGTGATCCATTCTTATTACGCTACAAAGCAGTTATATGTTGCCGACTCATACTGGAAGGTAAACATCAATCTTGGATCACTCTTGATCCGGCGATTCCTGGTTGCTCATCGAGTAAAGCAGAGAGAGAGAGAGAGAGAGGGAGGGGGAACGGGAGAGGGAGGGGCGAGAGGGGGAGGGAGGGGGAGGGAGGGGGAGGCAGATATGTAGAGGGGGGAGAGAGGCGAAAAGCAAGGACAGATTATTCCTTTAGCATATGGAAATATGCAATAGTTTGCTTTTGAAATAATTAATCCACCTTTCATAGGTTGCCTTGATTATATCTGAGTTAAATTGTACTTGCCCAAACACTAATCTCAGAGTTTGTTTTATTATATCCTATCTCAGTTGTTTTAGATAAAACGTGTTGTCCCTTGTATTAAAAACAATGATTACTTAACTAAATTTCCTTTAGGAAGATCATTTAGGTTTATTAAAGCTTTTTATAGCTTAATACATTTATTTGGTATTCATGACTGTAGAACAATTGGTATATTATAGTGCATTTTATATTAGTATTTTTATTTTTAATATGTTCTGTACATATTTTGATTTTCATCAATTTTATCGTAACATAGATCATGACAAATATTTTACATGGTATAACCATAGTAACTCTTAACTTGGTAAATGTTATTCCATTTGAATTGTAATATTATAATGAGAATTAATTTATAACATAAAGAACTTAACAGGCATTTTTGTACTGAATTAGTATACAACACAATTCGAAATAAACGCCGTCTCCTTCGTAACTGTCATACTCACTTGCATGTATTACGCAATGCCTCTACATATTGAATTTTCTGACTGACAAGCAGAACTTTAGTGCAAACTATACACTTATTCCGCTACTTTCTACATCTAAGAAATAACAGGTATAAACTAGCAGTGAAGTGTAATGCTTTCCGTTTTCTACATTATAACGTGACACATTTCACACAGCTCAAGGACTAAGCGCCGAATTAGGCCGCGCCGTGGACGAGTAGTTAGAAAACTCGCCTCTCAATCAGGTGGCCCGGGTTCGATCCCAAGCGACGTGTTAGACTTGTGGTGGACAAAGCGGCGCAGTGGTGGCTTTTCTCCGGGCGGATGTTAAAGGACCGAATTCCTAATTGTCATAATCGTGAAAAAGAGACTCGCAAGCAACAATAATTTTTCTTTGATAAGGAATCATTTGGTATTCATAAACGGTACTTATGTACTCAACGCTAAGCACTTCCATATTCCCGACGTGCATGTGGCATCATCACTTAGCTCTTTCATGCCACTCGGATGCGCGAAGGATTATGTAAATGAACATGCAGGTGATCACATAACCGCCATCTCCTCTTTCGTTGTTATTTTGTTTACAATAGTTGAACACGTGGTGATAGTTTGCGAATTTTGAATAGTGCATTAATTATTTAATTAGCTTACTTGTGTAAACATCTGGTAGTTTGTAAAGCTATTTTAAAGTTCGGAGTATTATTTCTTATATAGTAACTATATGTTGGAAGCATTCCCAAAAGTAAACTTTTTAGCAAAAAGGAAAGAAATCGATTACAAGATTTTGTGCGGAGGAATAAAGATATTGTGGAATGCAGGCAATCGGACGCTGTGTCTTCACAGTAAAAAAGAAATACATGCCAGAAAAAAATGTCTCAGGAATTTAATGCTCTGTCCATAAACTTGCACACGAATATTGAATTATTTTTATTTTCATTTGCATTGCTCTTCCACTTCCTTCAGGAATGTTTTTAATTAAAATACTTTTTCTCGTCTTTATGAGTAAATTTGTAAAATTACTATTATCTCAAGTTATCATGCAAAATGTAACAAGGCATAGTGCATCGTACCCTCCATCATGGATGAATGGATGGATGGATGGCCTAGTCGTTTATAGCAACCACAAATATACTATTTGTTGCTATGTTACCCGCTTATACACTCGAACAGAAACCTAAACATTGTATTCACCCGTAGGCTATTTTATAAGTAATAATAACTAATTTTCTAGCCTGGACGGTTATTAGATTATTATATTAATATGCGCCTACGCGTATGGACGCTAACCACAAATACAAGTCAACTTTTTTATCTTTAATTTTCAAATATATATTGGATTATGGAATCGCTTGTGTGAAACTACTGTTATCAAAATCTTCAACAGTGACGAGATCGATAAACCTCTCTGTTTAATTAAAGTTATATTTAACAAAGGCAATAGATTTACGAGTGCCCTTGGTAAATCGATATCGCTTGTTGAATCCAGCATCACTGTACGTTTCTACTGGATTCTGGACATCACGCAAATACTGTCCTTCTTATTCCTTAAGTGGAGGTCCGAGATATATAATACGAATAAACATTCTTCTTATTCGCCTAAAAGAGTTACGTCAATGAATTCGAAATCGCTGTTTAAGAATTTTCTTGATCTAATTAGCCTTCAAATCAATTAGTGAATTGTTTGTAGAACACATACATTGTTTATCTTGTTCATCATTCTGAAGATAGAAGGGATGCAAGACCCCAAACGTTGATGTTTTACTAAAAATTCAACAGAATTATACTCTTGAACATCTAAATGCATACGACGTCAGGAAAGCTTCAGCTTCCAGGTCATTTTAGATGTTTTGCACTTCATATTAAGAGTTTCCTTCAAGAAGATGATTAAGAAAGCCTACACCAATATATAGCATAAGGAGATGAAATATTCTTATACAGAAAATGACAGGCATGAAAACAAAACATTATTTGCGCTTGTATTTTTAGTAATCATATCACAAATATTCATTGTGGGCTGAAACAATTCTTGAAAACAAAATTTTAAAACATGAAACGCAATAAATACGTATAATAAAATTAATATACACGCATTCCAAAAGCATATATTCAAACTTTTTAAAAATAAGCAAAAAGCATAAAAGTAAATGTCTACAGGCATTGTAATACCACATTGCAATACGACATAGCGGTATGCATTTTGGTGAAACTACTAACCACATTACAGGTCTGAAAATAAAATTCTTTACTTCAGTACAATTTGAATACATTAGAAATGCATTAAAAGAAGATGAGAATTAAAATATCTCTAGAGAAGAAGGTGCAAAACAAATCCAATAATAATAATAATAATAATAATAATAATAATAACAGAAACAACTTATTCAATAAGAAAAATATGGCCTAAGAGATTATTTGGTCAACTACAAGAAAGAAATAAGCTGAGGAAAGTGTATCAGCACCACCACCACAACCACAACGCCGATTGACCTAATAGTTGGTTAAACCGGAAGCCCTATATTTAAAAGTACTTACGACGTAGTCATCTGCTTGTAGTTTACCAGGAAAATGCGAGCCAGTTGGGGAAGTTAATATCGTGTCTCCATATTGTCATGGTAGCTTAGTGGTAGAGCAACCGGATGGAGATCGATAGATCCGCGGCTCAAATCCCGGCTCAGGCATAGAATGTTCAATCTCACTACCTATCCAACTTTTGTTGTACACACGTTTTTGTGAAAAAAAAAAAAAACAATTATCATCCAGTACAGTATTTATCCGACTTTTCTTTTTGAGTATTGCTCATCAGTCACACGCGCGTGCGCGCACACACACACTAGTGCGCACGTGGCGTTATTCTGTATATAGTTTTATTATTTATTTAGGGATTTTCACTTTCTCTATACGCACTAATTCAATTCCGAGATTTCACCAGAAATATATTTTAGGGTCCCCTGTATCAAAAAAAAAATTTTCAGAAAGAGATCCGTGTCCGTGTGTCTGTAAACGCGATAAATCAAAAAAGTCGGTAAAATACGAAACTGGTTGTTTAAGTTCAGCATCTTCCAGGGATGCGAAACCCTTTACATAGAACATTTTTTAGAACATTTTGATTTTCTCTAAAATGGCTCTAACGATTTTGATTAAAATGTCGTATATTCAAGATATTTAAGTGACAAATAAAATGTATATCTTGAATTTTCTGGGATTAGCCTCTGAAGACTACTTTATTTTGGATGAATTTTATGGAATTTTGCATAAGTGCTAAACCATAAGAAATGGTCAAAAAATTACCACACACAAAATGTAGAGCATATTAAAACACAAAATTTATGTTACATACATTTTTTTCGTGGAGTTGATCGTTTTTAAGATAATCCTTGTTTTTAGTTTCAGCTTTGAAAACCATGCTTTTCTCATACAGGAATTTGTCAACTTCTGTCCATACAAACAAAGGAACTTCAGTCACATAGAAACCAGATTTTGACTATCACTGTAACCAATGGTGGTCCCTTCTACTTACAAGAAAGCACGCTATTTCTGCTAATTGTTTCTGAATTAGGATGAAGAAAATAGAAGCAGCTTGTTAACAATAATTTGTTGCAGAGGTGTAGAGAATGTCATATGAATGGAACACATCAGATTTTTAAAGTTTATTTCGGGGAAATCTCATTAATATATTTTAGGACGGAATACAATCTTTCTCCACGTACTGGGTATGTAGCTGAGAAAGTTAAAAGGTATAATGAGAGAATTAATTCTTCTGTTCCTATCTAGCTTACACTACTCATTCCTTGCTTTGTTTGTCAGCCATTCTGCTCTTTGTGTAGAGTCTTACGTTTAAGAAAACCGTGATGCAATTAAGATCGTACTGCGCATTTCAAAGAAATAATGAGGTGAAAAGGTACAATCAAGAAAAGCCTGGCAGATTGGAACAATAGAGGCATTCTAAGGAATTTCTACATAATTATGGTTTCTCTCTAATTTCTTTCATTTTGCTTTCTGTATTAAGTTCTATTTCCAGTATAATATGTAGGCGTAATTATTGTGTTTTCTTAGTATTATACAGCATGTTTTCTCTTTATATTTTTCTTGCTTCTTCGTTCTATCGCGTCAATTGTTTAACAGGATATATATATGCTTTAGCTGCGCCAAAATTAAACACAAACACAGCAGCAACAACAACAAAAATATGATGTGTTCCATTCACATCACTTTCTCTACATCTATGCAACAAATTATTGTTTAAAAGCTTATGCTGCTATTTATTTTCGAGAAAAAATTATCAGAATAGCCTTATTACTTGCTTCCTTACTAGTAGAATCGAAATAAGGGAGTACCATAGGTTAAATTGATAGACTAAAGCTGGTTGCTATGTGACTGAAGTTGATTTGTTTGAATAGACAGGAATTGACAAATTTCTGTATCAGAAAAAAATATGTTTTTCAAAGCTGAAACTAAAAACAAGGAATATCTAAATAATAAAAAACGACCAACTCCACGAAAAAAAATGTAATTACATAAATTGTGTGTTTAAACGTGCTCTACATTTTTATGCGGACTTTTTGTCCATCTCTCACGGTTTAACAGTTATGCAACATTCCGTAAATTGATCCAGAATAAAGTATCTTCAGAGGCTATTCCCAAAAAATATAAGATATACCTTTACATTTTATTTGTCAGGTAAATATCTTTAATATACGATATTTTAATCAAAATCGTTAGAGAAATCGTTTTAAAAAAATCAGAATTTTCGAAAAAAGTTCCATGTAAAAGGTAGTCGGGTGTGGGGGCAATTTATTGAAAATCTTCGTGTCGTATCCTTGGAAGATACTAAACTTAATTACAAAGTTTGGTATTCAACGGTCTTTTCGTTTTTGAGCTATACTGTCCAGTCACACACACGTACACACGGACCTTTTTCTAAAAATGCTTTTTGTGGATTCAGGGGACCCAAAACATGCATTTCCGGCGAAATCTCGGTTTGGAATTGTTGCGTGGAAGGCAATACCTTCTCTATAAATTTTTAGAGGAAGTAATAATGACAATAAGAAAAACAATAATTTTAAAAATAAGCTATAAGCTCAGGATAATACTTCCCAGATATAAAAACTAAAACACAGTACTAATGTATATGAATTACAATTCAGTTATTGTAATTAATTGAGTGTTTTATTTATTTGCAGGTATGTATTGCAGTGTCACATAGCTAAGTTGCAGAGATATCATAAGGGAACCGTAAGGTAATTAAATTACAATTAATGTACCAAAACAATAACGAAATATTTCCCTCATGTTATCATTAAAGCAGTGTTGGCATTATAGAAATTTGCTCACTTAATCCTTCATTTCAGAGAGGCCTATCACTTAGCAGATATAAAAAAACTATATGAACCATATTTTAGAACTTTAGAAAAAAACTTTCTAGAGAAATTATCCTTTTTCCTTGGAGGGGGGGGGTTATATATTGAGTCATTTGATGATTCCCCCACTACTTATAATAGTTATTTCTGAAAGAAAAAGAACACAATGACTATTACAGAAAGTATATTATCCTTTACTACTACAATTTTTTTTTCAGAATAATCTTTTATGCTATTAAACGAACTTTTTAATGAAATCTGCTTCTACACTTTCTTGGTTTATGCTTGCAGCCTGTTCTCTTATCTCTTCAGCCATATTTTTCTGGGACGGCCAAAGCCGTGTTTAACTTCTGCCTTATGTTTTAATAATTTTCTTTACTATTCTTTCTCTCCATTCTTTTTATGTTATGCATATAAGTCTGTTTTCCTCACTCCTGTTGTTATTAGAATATATGTATATATATTTTAAGTTTATTTCTTATATATTGGCTTGATATTTTGTCTAATATCGTTCAGCCTTTAGTCTTCTTAGAATTTTCATAGTGTGAGATCCATTTGGCTGTATGTGAAGAGCTTCAGAAACATTACTATTCCTCTGACCGTCTTACAAGATGGTAGGTTGCAACCTTTCATCCTCATAAGCTGCTTAGGATGGGCTATCAGAGATCAAAAGTTTTCTCTTTAGCTTTAGATTCTAATGTACTTGATAACTATCCCCTAGAGTAAGAGTTGTTGCTTCAGTTCCTGAAACCAATTCAGGTCATCTATGAGTTCCTTATTGCCTTGGGAATTTTTGAAGTCCTTACACGTTACTTTGTGCAAGGGACCCTTAAACCAGGTACACAATGTCAGTGTGACTTGGAGCGAGGGAAGGGCGTTTATCCCCTTAATAGGACCACCAATGGTCCTTGCGCTATACATTGAATGAAACCTAAATCCTAAATATAAGAGGTACAGTGGCTTTTACGTATAAGAGAAAACAAATTCAAAAACCTTTGTTTCGTTAAATACTGAAAGCAAATAAAATAGTTGATTTATTCAGAAATTTACGCAAACACACTACGTAAAACACTTTATTTTATGTAGGTAATACTGAACTAAGAAATACATATTTGTATTTTGTATAAAGAGCACAATGCAAAAAAAAAAGTGTCCAGGCAACTTACATAATAGCTATTTGTAATATAAAACTTCACTTGATCGAAAATCTCGTATTCATACACAAGCAATTTAAGTTGTGACATAATTTTGTTACTTAATTAGCTAATATTTTGTCTATACATGAAGAAGTGTTTGCTTTATGCATAGTGTTTAAGAATTGTGTTTAACAATAGTGATACCAAAGTACATATTATAGTCTTTGCTGAAAAACGTGATCAGTGATGAAAATTGTCTTAGGTATTTTTCAGTTGCCTATGTTGAGTAATATGTACATTATTTTTTTTTGAAAACATTACAACTGCACATCATACCAGTTGACAGAATCTTCCTTCTGTCACTAGGCAACAACTGTTGGGAAACAAAAATCGAACGTCTTTAGAAGAGTGATAAGAAATTTAGCATTGTATTCCCTTCAGTTTTATAGCAGTCAGAGTGACATCGTGCGTGATGTATGTTTGCGAAAGTAGGTCGGTGCGTAATATGAGTTTCTTCCAACCCGGAACCTGCCGCTGATGATGGGAATCAACTTCAGTAATCTGAACCTTCATTATCAAAATTTCCTGTCAAAATGAAAATAGTTCCGTCGTACTAGATTAGTAAAGAATAGTGGAGAGAGTGAAAAACGTGATATTCTTTTTGCAAAGTATTCGTGATAGTTGTGATGCAATAAATAGTAATAATATGAACAGACTAACAGCACACCAATAGACATTAGCGTAACAGCAATAAACAAAATTAACATAGGTGATGATGTTTATTAACGCTAACAAAAAAAATCTCATGTGTACCATTCACATGACTTTCTCCATATACCTGCAACAAATAATTCTTAAAAAGCTTATACTTCTATTTACTTTATGCTAATCAGAAAAAAAAATAGCAGAAATAGTCTAATTACTCGCTTCCTTGTCAGTAGAAGCGAAATAAGGAACAACTGCAGGTTAAAGTGATAGTCAAAAGCTGGTTGCTATGTCAATGAAGTTCCTTTGTTTATATGGATAGGAGTTGACAAGTTCCTGTATGAGAAAAGTATACGTTTTTCATAGCAGAAACCAAAAATAAGAAATGTCACAAAAACGACGAACTCCACGAAAAAAATGTTTATAACATAAATTGTGTATTTTAAAGTGCTCTACATTTTCTGTGTAGCAAGTTTTTGTCCATCTCTTACGGTTTAGCAGTCATTCAAAATTTAGTAAAATTCATCCAGAATAAACTACTCTTCAGAGGCTATTCCAGAAAATTCAAGATATACATTTTATTTGTCAGGTAAATATGTTTAATATCCGAAATTTTAATCAAAATCGTTAGAGCCATTTTTGAGAAAATCAAAATTTTCGAAAAAAGTTCCATGTAAACGGTAGTTGGGGGTGGGAGGATTTTTCTCAAAATCTTCGTGTCGCATCTCTGGAAGATACTAAACTTAAATACCAAGTTTGGTATTTTACCGACTTTTCGTTTTAAACCAGCCAAAAAAGGTATTCCACATAAAGCAAAATTTGATACTATAAAACAAGCAGAAGTTAAAGGTATAAAAACTGATAAATTCCCTATAAAACGAATATCCTGAAAAATTTTTACATTATGAATAACCATTCCTGCACACATAAATAATAAAGCTTTAAATAAAGCTATCGTGTTCACGGACACACATACACACGGACCTTTTTGTGAAAATGCTTTTTTTTGGATATTTGGGACCCTAAAACATATATTTCCGGTGAAATCTCGGTATCGAATTTTTGGTGGAGTGCAACACTTCTCCTATACACTATGTACATAGTGCGTATGGAGAAAGTAAAAATTGATGATTTTACTCCAGATTTACTTCTCATGTAATTTTTTATTTCTATAAGAGCGGTTTATCTCAATCTGTATCATAATCTATGAAGAGAAAGATTTGGTGAACACAAGCTGAGCGAAAGTCACCCTACGTGGTATAATGGATACCATGCTAACTTCATATACCCAAGGTCGCGGGTTCAAACTCTGCGGAGGATGATGGTTTTTTTTCGGGCGTAAAAATCCTTAGCATGGCTTCCTTCGGAAGGGAAGTAAAGCCGTTGGTCCCGTGTCGTAGATTTATGGCACGTAAAAGAACCTAAAGTCTGATAGAGAGGCCTCTGAGCAATATTAAGCGGTCTTTCACGCCCAGTAGGACCACAGTAGTTAAAGAGCGTCCATAAATAACGCCCCATTTATTTCAAGCTGAGCGAAGATGCAAGTTCTGCTAGTAGTGACACACAATCCCATACTTCAGGGCAAAATACGATCCGAATATTATAGCAGTAATTGGTCTGGTGGTCGGAGCTCGGAGCACCATCCTTTTACATTTTTTCAATACCTGGAAGAAGTTTAGACTGTAGAAGGGAAATGTAAAAGAATATCTGCAATAAGAGGTTCAATTTATCTTCTTCGAAATCGTTAGTATAATAACCATTTTTAGTACATCCACGGTCTATATTTATTTTATATAAATCATTTATTGTATGTTAATTTTATATTACCTATGTATAATAATCCTTTTGCTGCTTTTAATTTCCTTATCTTTATAGAAGAGTTTCAAGTTTTTTTTTTTTTTTTTTTTTTTTTTTTTTTTTTTTTTTTTTTTAATAATTTATAATTTCTCTGCTTTAATCTGTCCTTGTTGGCAGCCCATAAATATGTGGAATTGTTGTTATTTCAATAAATAATATATAATTAAGTAAATATAAATCTCCATGAATGCCACACGAGAATCGCCCTCAGTTTTAAAACCAAAAAGATTTTGCAATCTGATGTTTGCTTTTAACTGCAAGCATTGTAGAACCAAAATGAAGATCTGCCGACTTAAATTAGTGGTGGGAGCCGAAGCTGTTGTGTTTTGAAAATTATGTTGACAAGTACTACTCTAGTACAGAATATATACCCCTGTTACAAACATATTATATCGGTTTATTAAAGACTTGACAGTATTTAAGACTTTTAACAAGCTCACTGAAAGTTGTTCCAAATTGTTACTTTCTCTATACGCACTATGTCCATAGTGTATAGAGAAGGTATTGCACTCCACCCAAAAATTCGATCCCGAGATTTCGCCGGAAATACATGTTTTAGGGTCCCCAAAATCCAAAAAAAAGCATTTTCACAAAAGGTCCGTGTGTCTGTGAACACGATAACTCAAAAACGAAAAGTTGGTAAAATACCAAACTTGGTATTTAAGTTTAATATCTTTCAGGGATACGACACAAAGATTTTGAGAAAAATCCCCCCAACCCAAACTACCCTATACATGGAAATTGTTTTGAAAATTTTGATTCCCTCAAAAATGGCTCTAACGATTTTGATTAAAATTTCGTATATTAAAGATATTTACCTGATAAATAAAATGTATATCTTGAATTTTCTGGGAATGGCCTCTGAAGAGTAGTTTATTCTGGATGAGTTTTACTGAATTTTAAATAACCGCTAAACCGTAAGAGATGGACAAAAACTTATTACACAAAAATGTAGAGCACGTTAAAACACACAATTTACGTTATATACATGTTTTCGTAAGTTCGTCGTTTTTGAGACATTCCTTATTTTTGGTTTCTGCTATGAAAAACTTATACTTTTCTCATACAGGAACTTGTCAACTCCTATCTATATAAACAAAGGAACTTCATTGACATAGCTACAAGCTTTTGACTATCATTTTAACCTATGGTAGTCCCTTATTTCGCTTCTACTTACAAGGAAGCAAGTAAAAAGACTATTTCTGCTCATTTTTTCTGATTAGCATAAAATAAAGAGAAGTATAAGATTTTTAAGAATAATTTGTTGCAGGGATATAGAGAAAGTTATGTAAATGGTACACATCAAATTTTATAATTTATTTTTGTGTAACAACTACAGCATTTTGAAATTATTGTTCCATTTGTAAATCATTTCTTCACTCCCTGTTACGTTTTCAGTTTTAAACCAAGCCATATTTTAGAATAGTGTGAATAACTGTCCGAGAGCTGAGAATCCCTAATACTATTAAATAAATTAGTTCTTTAACATGTATCATTGATTTGTGACTTGGTAGAATAATCACACTTGTGCAATAAAACTGAATTAGGTTTACTTCGTTATATGGAATATTCCGGTTTATGGGCCATCCCAATTGCTTCCTCATTGGTAATTGTTTGTAATTTTATCATTTAAAGATTTGCATAATGTAAGGGACGCTCAATAAGCCCTTAAAAATCCAAGAAAATAAATCGTAGCATCGAAAAAAGGTTAGTGTTTAGTAACCGTCGTCCCATCACGTGGTTTTGTTGCAATAGGCGATTGAATCAACAATCCTGGGCTTCTTTAGAAAGATGGAAAAAATATCTTGTGCGGCAATTAAACTCTTCTATTTAAAATTATTAACGTCGAAAAAGATAAAAACCGAGTTGGGTGAAGTTCATGGCACATCTGCTCCTGCGTTTATAACAATTTAAAATTGAATAAATGAATTTAAACGTGGCCGTATACCTACAACTGATGGACATCGTTCCGAACGTCCTGTAGAATCTCCTTCTCCAAAATGATTGACAAAATCCTGGATATGGTTTTGAGTTACCGACAAAAAAGTTCGCGAAATAGAAAAGACCAAGCATATCACAGGTACAGTGTTCTCAATTTTGCACAAAAAATTAGGTCTGACTAAGGTCTCGACATGATGAATGCTGGGTTTGCTCTCAATGGAGAATAAACGCAGTCGTGTGATCGATTTGGAGGTTGGTTTGGTACTTTTCTGTCGCAATTTTAACGACTCCTTGCAACGATACATAACTCTGGATGAAACAAAACACACTGCTAGTCGAAAAAGTGGATTTTAAAGACGAACAGTCCGAAAAAGACAAAGCTGGTGAAATCTGCAGACAAGGTGATAGCCTCGGTTTTTTGGGATGCACGCGGAATCATCTGCATTGATTACTTGCAGAAAGGAAGATTCTTTTCCATTAAGACAATGCAAGGGTACACACCTGCGCAGTTTCACAGCTTACGGTTCTAATTATTACAGCATTCACACCATTCACCAGAATTGACCCTCACTTACGTTTTTCTATTTCAAAGTTTGAAAAAGTGGCTTTGCGGAAAACTGATTCTCGTCTAACGTATGGAACATCTCCCAAATAGATGCCCATTTTGAGGACCTTCCGAAATGATACTTTTTGGAAGGCTGTTGGAGGAACGCTGAGAACAGCGTATCGAACCTAGAGGAGATTATGTTGAAAAATAAAACAAAACTCTACCGAAAATAATGTATTTCTACTTTTATACATACATACGTACGTACATACATTACATTACATTACATACATTACATTACATTACATACATGCATACATACATACATACATACATACATACATACATACATACATACATACATACATACATACATACATACATACATACATACATACATACATACATACATACATACATACATACATACATACATACATACATACATACATACATACATACATACATACATACATACATACATACATACATACATACATACATACATACATGGTGTAAGATTCGAAGCACTATGTATTGTCATATTCAGTATGATAACTAGCAATTTTATTCATCAAGACCAGGAAAATATTTCCACTATAGATTTAGAATGATCTAGCGTGTCAAAAAATCAGAAGTAAAAGCTGATTAATGCAGAAAGAAAAAGTATTATTTTCAGAACAAATTTAAGCTAATTATTTTTTTTCTTAAGTCTATGCCTTTAGCCAGAGGTTATGAGTGAAATATTACGTTAAACTTTGATTTTTATTTCAAGTTATATACAATGTAAACTAGCGTGTATAGCTTTAAATGTTTTTTACAATGACCTCGCGTAGGCAGTAGGTGTTTGACATTTGTAGAGCTCTGTTTACATTACAGGTACGCGCGTGACCCTCTTCCTTCCCACCTCATCAGAATTGCCTACAACCTGCCGTCCCCATAGGCATTACGAGCCGGTGACATTACTGAAGAGCGTTGTTGCCAAATATCTTGCAAATACCTCTATAGATTAAATTGAATAAGTCGGTTTGAAGTTATTTCACACTCGATAAAATATGTATTTTACTCTTTTGAGGCTTTTCATCCCTCATCACCTCTCAAGAAATGCAGTTGTAGTTTGAATCATGGTTTACTCATGGACTTTCATTTTAAAACCTCTCATGTCACCCAACACGACATCTGTAGATGAAAGGAGTCCTGCTGCAAAATTTTAACTGGAAGTCGAGAGGTATTCTACAACCGCTTTTGTTTGTTTGTTGTTGTTATTATTACTATCATTATCATTAATATTTTTATCATAATTTCATTTGGCAAATTATGCTTAACACATGCATTTTTGTTCAGGATTTAATGAAGTTATCCTTAAGAATGTACATAGTGTCAATGAAATTGAACACATACAGCTAACAATAATAGGACGAAGAAGAGCCTAGCAATTGCAATTACTCTATATACAAAACGTGACAAATAACAAACCCCAGCTATTTTTTAAATTAATAGTTTCATATTTTGTGTCCATTAAGCAAATCAAGAATTCCTATCCTTAGTAATAAAAATTGCCACACCGGACAACACATATCGATGTGCTTCGTCTGCCCTCGATACTCGTCGGCTGTCTCCCATGGCAAGAGAGATTTATTGTTTCGTCTTCTCCTATCTTCCTGTATATATATATATATATATTTTATATCGTGAAGTTCAGTCATGCTACTCCCGTCTGAGAAGACATAATCTAGTGTTTTTTCGCAGGGCATTCATTTAATATCAAAACTATAGGCTAGAACCCAAACAGATTAGAAATAAAATCTTTGTTGTTTGGAAATTTAATAAGACACTTTTTCTTCACAACTTTACTGGGCTTCGCAGCTAGCCTAATATTCCCCTGGTTGCAAGATTAGTCCTTAAGCTGGTGAGATATTAACAGAAATTCAGCTGTTTTTGCCATTCTGTATTTCACAGATTTGCAGGTCAGTGAATGTTGTGCTACATGCATTGGAGTAAATGAGTAGAGATATCTGGGCTTCCTGATTCTGTGGCATATTCAATTAAATGAATCAATACCTCTACTAACACGCTAAGCTTAAGGCTTGTTGAGGATTCTCCAGCCAATCCTGCAGTTAAGTGAAACAAATGGTAGGACTTTGATGTGGCTTAGCCAGTGATGTACGTTGCTGGTGTGTTACGTCACTAGGGTTTTGGTGTTGCATTCGCGCTAGTGTGTCGGTAGTCTCAAAACTTGCACACGTACTTATTTATGTATTACGTTTTCGTCTGTTTGGTCTGAGTGAGGATGCATGACAATACATGTTTGTAGCTAATTCAAAATAATCCAAATACAAATTTTAATCATTCTTCGTGTTAGCTTTCTTAAGTTTAATAATGGTTTTACTGATTTCCAAAACGAAAGCTGTAGTTACCGGCTTCTGAACCAGTTAACTTCGAGATGAAGTATGAAGCTCGAATGCACCCGGGTTCAGTTTTTGTTGTCGCCGCCATGACCCTGGTATTCAAAATTGTAGTGAATACTGGGGTGCTGGTTTTTCTCCTGGTGTTTTTTTTTTAACTTTTTTTTTTAAATATCTTAACGTCCTTTAACCGGTTGGTCATATCGGACATGAATGAAATTAGTGAAATGATGCTCAAATGATCTCGGGGTCAATAGAGCTTAAAGCTACTCAACATTCGACCTCTCAGGTAAAGGGAAAACCCCGAAAAAAAAACCTTATCCGAGCAAGTCACCCTAAGCAAGATTGGAACTCACGACCTTTTGAATGTGAAGCAGACATACTACCACCAAACTACTCAGGCGGGCTTACTTTTAGGTGTTGTGGCATGAATGAAACGCGGCTTCGAATTAGGATTATCGCTTTGTGACGCAGCACTAAAAGTAAACCCTTGTTTGCTTGACAACTCTCTGACCCAACTTGTGAGAGAAGAAACACCCGAAGGGCGGCCAGATTTGGATGACGATGGGAACAGTATGCACGGGGTCCCTAACGATTCCAGATAACACACCCAACGACGCCAGGTGCATCCCCAGTGACACTAGAAAGGAGTGCTCATCTGAAGATCCCGGAGACAGGTCCTTCCGGGAAGATGCCAGGAAAAAACCTTTACAGAGCACAAGCAACCGCCCAACCGCAACCTACGAATACCGTCATTTGGTCCTTCGGTTCTGAAACAGCTGGCAAGGAAGTGATGGTTAGGAACCTCCTGGTAGAAGAGCAACCATTACAACATTCGCTTTCCGACCCGGGAAACAACGATCACTGGACAATCCAGAATGGGAGCCAAAATTGTTGCCTACATTGAATGACCCGCAGCTCCAGCTCTGGATCGGGTCTTCCAGTCAGGACATTTTATGGATTTTCACTTCTTTTTTTTTTCGCTTTATCCAACCATTCTGGGGAATGAAAGCCGTAGTATAGGCGCGGTGTGAATTTATTTTATTTCCTCAGCAGTTACCCGGAGAGAAAATTACTGAAGATCATAATTGCTGTACTTTTTTCTATATCATCAGATGATAATACGGATGTAGAAGTTGACTTTGAACATGCTGAGCTTCAAAATTCATTCAAGTTATACGCACTGTGTTACAGTGGTATGTTTAGTAATTTCTCTCAATATTTTATTGGAATATAACTATACAACTATATGTACCTTTTGTGTAATATTTTCATTTTCTCAGAACGTTTTCGTGTAATATATGCGGGAAGGGAGTTGTAGTTGTTAAACTGAGTATTTCGGGGGCATCATAACTCTTCATAAGGTGTACCTAATTCATAATAAAGAATTTAACCGGGAAATATGTGCACAATTTGTTCGGCACTGCTAATCACGTGAAGATAGATAGAATACCATTGGCTGAAATGTATTTCTATGAACCAGAATGCCAAATGAAACCTCTGCTTGAAGTTTTATGAATCTTGTAAATTATTTTTGTTTGCTTACATTAAAATGTTCCTTTTCACCAGAGTCATATTCAATAAAATAGACACCAATTACTTATATTTCACAAAAACTAAAATAAAAAGGTTTCAGAGTTTTGTGAAAGGTAAAGTATCCAGCTTCAGATGCCCAATCTTTGGCTCCGTCTTCTGGTAGTCCTCTGTGATATTAAAATTAAAAACAATTCAGGGACATGAAAATGAACCAATGAGTGAAGTTGTAAGCTATGTGAAATGTAGGGGTGATTCGAATATTGTCTCTATTAATGAATTTCACTACGATTGTACTCAGAACACTATACTATACTATATAATTCTACCTTGTAAAGTAAACGCCAAAGAATTATTTGCTTTTGTCGTTAAACTGGGCGAGAGCTACAATATGTAGGAGAGATTTTATCAGCAATTTTTTTTTACGTTATTGTGTTATACGGGGCTTAGAGAGGTATATATACATATATTTTTAATTTCTCTACACGTAATATGTACATAGTGTATAGAGAAGGTATTGCGCTTCACCCAAAATTTCGATATCGAGATTTCATCGGAAATATACGTTTTAGGGTCCCCTGTATCCAAAAAAAATATTTTTAGAAAAAGGTTCGTATGTGTCCGTGTATCTGTGAACACGATTACTCAAAAACGAAAAGTCGGTAAAATACCAAATTTGGCATTTAAGATTAGTATCTCCCAGGTATGCGACACGAAGATTTTCAAGAAAATCAGCCCCATCCCAAACTACCCTTTACATGGAAAAAGTTTCGGAAATTTTGTTATTCTCAAAAATGGCTGTAACGATTTTGATTAAAATTTCGTATGTTAAAAATATTTACCTGACAAATAAAATGCATATTTTGAATTTTCTGGGAATAGCCTCTGAAGACTATTCAGGATGAATTTTATGGAATTTTGCATAACTGCTAAACCATACGAGATGGACAAAAACTGACCCCACAAAAATGTAGAGCACATTAAAGCACACAATTTATGTTGTATACATTTTTTTCGTGGAATTGATTGTTTTAAATATATTCCTTGTTTTTTGTTTCAGCTTTGAAAAACTTAAACTTTTCCCTTACGGGAATTTGTCAACTCCTGTCCATACAAACAAAGAAACTGCTAATTTTTTCTCGATTAGAATAAAGTAAATAGAAACATAAGATTTTTAGCAATAACTTGTTGTAGAGATGTGGAGAAAGTCATGTGAATGGAACATTCAGATTTTTACAAATAGCATCTTAATATATATTCACTTGGGTGTGTTGTTTTCTCTCTTCGTCTAGCAGTTTTTCCACAAACCAATCTCATAATTTACTGCCTGTTTTGGTTTGTATCTTCTCGAAAGAACCATGCTTGTCAGTGTAGGCCAGTGTAGTTATCACCAAAAACACTAGAAAGGAATTGGCGGAGTTGCAGTCCTGCGCTCTAAACACCTGCCATAGGTAACAGTGAAGAATGAACTTGGTAGAGAAATAATTAGTCAAGAGTATTTAAATTTACTTCCCCATCATATGCGACAACTTTTAACTGCGCACACAGATTTGCATATGCTGTCTGAGATCGTGAAAGCGATTTTTCTGTTTTCAATTTTGAAAAAATCTTCAGTTTCAGTAGTGTTATACACTTATACCAACATCTTTACTCAGAGAACATTGACGACTTTGATATCTTCCTATTCCATTTATTAAACACAACTCTGTTGCACAGGGAGTTATTAAAAATGAAGCTAACAATAATAATGTATCTTTAGAATGATATTGAAAGCTAAAATCGGTGCAATTTGTGTAGTAGGATTATATAACAAGGCCTTTAAAATCGTTTAATTGTGCTTTCTTCTGTTGAAACAACTCTGGGAGTAAGAAACCATTTAGTTACCCAAGAAGTGCCTCAATGGTGAAGTTGAATTCTTTTACTGAGCGTTTCTCTCTAGTTCTGTGAACCATTTCTTTTGTTTGCCATTTTCAAAGAATCCCAAATAACACTCGATGTCAGTAAGTTAATGATATGTATTCAAGTTTCTCCTATTCGTAATATAAATATCTTGCCACTAAGTAGAGTGTCTACTATTTGAAAAGGTTTATTTTAAGGAATTTTGGATTGAAGTTGTGAGACTTCTGCTTTTGTAAATTATCATTAGTTTTTGAAAAATCTGTGAGACTTTTGCTTTTGTAAATTATCATTAGTTTTTGAAAAATCTCATGTTTTACACTCACAAGACTTTCTCTAGTTCTACAAACAAACTTCTTACAAAAGATTATTCTTTTTTCTACAGCATGCTAATCGAAATAAACATTAGCAGAATGCTCTTATTGCTTAGTTCTTTATAAGAAGAAAAGAAATGTGCACTAGGCTAAAGTGATAGGCAAATTTTTGAAAGCTGTTGTTATGCAATTGTCATTGCAAATCGCTTCTTTGCTTGGAAAAAAATAAAAACGGGCACTTCCTGTCTGAGAAAATATAGGCATTTTACAATTGAAACCAATAACAAGGAATAACTCGGAAGCAGTTATCTCCACGACCAAAATGTAAAGGATATAAATGGTGTGTTTTGAGGAAGTCTATATTTTTTGCAGTAAGTAGGTATTTGTCTATATTTTACGGTTTAGCAGTTAAACAACATTTGGCAAAATTTATCCTTAATAAAGAGGTCTTCAGATGCTCTTTTCGGAAACTTTAAGATATACATTTAATTTAGGATATAAATATCTTTGATATAGGAGATTTTAATCAAAATCGTTAAAGCCATTTTTGAGAAATTCAAAATGTTCTAAAATGTCTCCATGTAAAGGATAATTTCTGGCATTTACTTTAAAATATTCCTGTCGCATACTAGGAAGATACTAAACCTCAGGGGACCCCAAAAATGTATTTTCGGTGAAATGTCGACATCGAATATTTGAGTGGAATACAGTACCTTCTCTATCGACTATGAACATTGTGTATACGGTGTTAGAGAAAGTAAAAAAATCACCCACATACTTATACTTTTCGATACACATTAAAATGTTATACTTTGTACTTCTTTGTGTGACAATATTGCAGTTCGGGCAAAGGCTGGTGGGATCTATTATGTTATTTCTGGGAAAGACTTTATACTCTTGATGAAAATCGCTGTTACAGATTTGATGACTTAAGTGATACTGTCGTTGAGACTGAAATCATAAAATTAATATAGATGTATTTTAAGTTTTTCTTGAATTAGTTCATATTATTATTTAATTTTTAATAAAAATAAGAAACACGGCATATTTAAACAGTTTCGAGTATAGGAAGTACAGATTTCTCAAATTCAGTATCTTAAACTGGAACATATACATGACGCACTGAGGATTTTTGGCTGTTCATAGTCATTTTGGTAGCTAAACTTAGGTTTTATCATGTAAATGCATTCTTATTTTCAAAATTGTTAATTTCCAATTTCTACTAGATTTGGGAATAAAATCATTATGCCATTTGTGGAACGTAGGATTTTTTTATTCGTGGAGTTGCATCACATGCAACGCCAGTAATGAAAGTTTGTCCACTAGTATGGCAATTCCAATAGTTACTCTAATTACACTTTAAGTCGTAATTAAAACTCTTCTGCTCCTAAGGAAAATATTTCCCTAGTAAGAAAATCACGCTCGCTAGTTCTCGTGATTTAAACATTTCGTTCTTAAGAAAATTCTACCCACTATTTTTGTGTTGGAAGTCTTTTCACTCGTAAGAAAAAATGCTTGTTGCGTTCGTAATGACAACCTCTCTACTCGTAAGAAAATCCCATTTGCTATGCTCATGTTGAAAGCCATTCCAATCAGAGGAAATTCCACCCGATACTCTTGTCACGAACTCCTTTCCAAAGGAACTTGCTCGTGATGCTAGCAAGGAATATCTTCTACTTCTGAGAAAATTCCAATCCCCACGCTCGTAATAAAATCCTTCCCACTAGTAGTAAAACCCTCCTCACTACGGTCATGTTGAAAATATATCAATTCGTAAAAAAGAAAAAAAAATACGCTTTAGCGTTTACATAAATAATACTTACTACATTCAAAAAGTTCCTGGAACCTGTAAATGTATATGGTGTGTTTTTTATGGACGCTCTTTAACTGCAGTGGTTCTCAGCGTCCCATTCTATATTGTGCGTGAAAGACCGCTTAATTTTGCTCTCTATCAGGGCGCTCTATCTACGACACGGGACCAGCGGCTTTACTTCCCTTCCTCCGCGATCTTGGGTATATGAAGCTAGTATGATAACCATTCACCATGGGGCCGCGCCGTGGCCGAGTGGTTAGACAACTCGACTCTCACCTGGACGGCTGGGGTTCGATCCCAAGCCACCGCATGTGAGATTTGTGGTGGACAAAACGGCGCTGGGGCGGGTTTTCTCCCCCATCGCATTCCACCGGTGCTCCATCATTCATGTATCATCAGTGTCACCACCTGTGGTGCCATTAGTAGTTAAAGTGGGCGTAAAACACTACAAAAAAAAACATTCACCATGGAGGGCGACCCTGGAATGTGTAAATAAGCAAGATACCATAAGGCAATTTACAAACTTCCTTCAAATGTCTTCTCTTCCGCAGTGACATACTTCTGTTACCACGTATAAATAGACTGGAAACACTCCTGGAAGTCTTTTTCAGCCCTTGCCGCATGTACAAAAATGTCTTCATCGTTCGAAACGTGTGACTGAAACGTTTATGCCATTCATACACCTGAGTTTTCTTTTTCACTATTTCACCAAGAGCTTTTTCCATCCTTTTCTGAGGGAAATTTGTTTAACAAAACAAACTTTTATTTAGAACTTGCTTCGTTAGCGACATTATGAATAAACGAACATGCATACGCAATAAATAGTAGTTGCCAAGCAAAGATAACAATGATTAGTAACACGAAAATTGAAATGAAGTGTCGTCATGGATGTTGCCAACATCTAAAAATAAAATATAAGTTTCTTTCATATACATAAAAGAATATATAAATGTTCAGGGTACTTTTTACATTCTCTACATTACACCCAAGAATTCGATACCGAGATTTCACCGGAAATAGACATTTAAGGGCCCCTTGAATCCAAAAGAATGTTTTTAGAAAAAGCTCCGTGCGTGTAAGTGTTTCCGTGTGTCAGTGTGTCCGTTTGTCTGTGAACACAATAACTCAAAAATGAAAAGTCGGTGAAATACCAAACTTGGTGTATAAGTTAAGTAAATTCCTAGGATGGAACACGAAGATTTTGACGAAAATCCCCCCCACGCTAAACTACCCTTATCTGGAAAAATTTCCAAAAATTGTATTATCTGTAAAACGACTCTAACAATGTTGATCAAAATTCCGTATATTGAAGATATTTAAACGAAAAGTAAGTGTATATCAGGAATTTTCTGGGTATACACTATGAATCCCTCTTTATTTTGGATCAATTTGTTTGATTTTGAATAACTAGTAAACGATAAGAGACAAACAAAAACTTACTACACAAAAAATGCAGATCTCATTATGTCATATATATTCGTGGAGTTGACAATTTTTTAGATATTCAGATATTCCTTGTTATTGGTTTTAGTTTTAAAATACTTAAAACTTTTCACATACGGGAATTCGGCAATGCAAAGAAACGGATTTAACCACAAAACAACCATTTTTTAAAGGATTTGACTATCGTTTTAGCCTAATTTATTCCCTTATTTCCTTCTATTTATAAGAAAGCATTTCTGCTAATATTTATTTTGATTAGCGTGAAATAGAAAAATAAGCATACTAAACATAATTTGTTACAGAGATGTAGAGAAAGCCTTGTGAATGGAACACGTCAGATTTTTTGAATTTAGGATTATAAGACTATATATACTAGGATGTTGACTTTTAATTTCCAGTTATTTTTATCAGGTAAAAAGAAACTCCCGTAACCTTTAAACAACTTCTCTCTCTATCTAAATTATGGAGCAGTGTAAATGAAAAATTCACAACCGCTCAATTTTACTAGCAGGTAAAATAATGACAAATATAGTCTCTATATATCCACAATACTCATATTTTGGAGTGATTTGACAGCAAATCTCAGCATCACATGCGGTTTTTAAATGTTCCGGTGGTGTCACACATGCTATAGTAAGCCGCATAGCAAATTACGTGTAGCACATATTGAAGTTGCGCTAACATGCATGCGACTGCAATATTCCCATTTGTCAGAATGTCACCAGGGAAAATGTCGTGTTTCAGTAGGATGTGCACAGCAAGAAAAATAATAGAACTGAATATTTTAATAGTGATACTTTGTCCATATTAGATATTTAATAATTCACTTAAAGCTATGTTATAGAATCTATAGCGTAATTGAATTAATTATTTAACTACTTAATCTTAATTACTTAAGGAAAGCAGTACCTGTGTTAAAATAGGGGATTTATTTAGTTTACTCCCTGTATGTGGAGTTCTTAGGATAGGTGACTTTAAACATCTGAAACTTTAGTAATAAATAATAATCCCGTACCACTACAGACCTAATAAGCCTGGGGCTAGCAAACCGACTGCCAGTCTCACACCGACTGACGCACGGTAGAGGTGGACGATGATCCAATCGGCATCCCGCATCCCCCAACAGAAATGTTGGCTATCAAAGTGAGAGGATAGAGAGAGAGCGAGAGAGAGCCAGAGACACAGAGACAGAGACAGAGACAGAAAGACAGAGACACAGAGACAGAGGCACAGAACCAGAGACACAGAGCCGGAGACACAGACACAGGGACAGAGAGACACAGAAACAGAGAGACACAGAGGCAGAGACACAGAGGCAGAGACACAGAGACACAGAGACAGAGAGACTGACACAGATAATACAGAGACACAGAGACAGAGACACAGAGGCAGAGACACAGAGACAGAGAGACTGACACAGATAATACAGAGACACAGAGACAGAGACAGAGAGACACAGAGACACAGAGACAGAGAGACTGACACAGATAATACAGAGACACAGAGACAGAGACAGAGAGACACAGGGACACAGAGACACAGAGACTGACACAGATAATACAGAGACACAGAGATAGAGACAGAGAGACACAGAGACAGAGAGGCTGAAACAGATAATAAAGAGACACAGAGGCAGAGACAGAGAGACACAGAGACAGAGAGACTGACACAGATAATACAGAGACACAGAGATAGAGACAGAGACACACAGAGACAGAGAGACTGACACAGATAATACAGAGACACAGAGATAGAGACAGAGAGACACAGAGACAGAGAGACTGACACAGATAATACAGAGACACAGAGACAGAGACAGAGAGACACAGGGACACAGAGACACAGAGACTGACACAGATAATACAGAGACACAGAGACAGAGAGACACAGAGACACAGAGACAGAGACAGAGACACAGAGACAGAGAGACAGAGAGACAGAGACACACACAGAGACACACAGAGACACACAGAGAGACACAGAGAGACACAGAGAGACAGACACAGAGACACAGAGGCAGACACAGATAATACAGAGACACAGAGAGAGAGACAGAGAGACACAGGTACACAGAGACAGACACAGATAATACAGAGACACAGAGACAGAGGCAGAGGCAGAGACACAGACACAGACACACAGAGAGAGAGACAGAGACAGACACAGACAGAGACACACAGAGAGACAGAGACACAGAGGCAGAGGCAGAGACAGGGGCAGGGAGACAGAGAGACAGACTTGTTAGTTTTTAGTAGAGGTTTTGTTTTCATCTGTTTACTTTCTCAACTTGGTACCATGCACTCCATTCATAAAGTCGGTACCGAGATTTCATATAAAATAAACTTTTGAAACCCCTTGTATCCAAAACATTATTTCTAGGAAGAGGTCCGTGTGTGAGTGTGAATACGATAAATCAAAAACGAAAAGTCAGTTTTAAATACCAAAATTATTTAAGTTTGGATGCGACACGAAGACTTTAAGGAAAATGCATCCACTCCATACGTTCTGAAAAATGGCTCTTATGATTTTGATTAAAATACCATATATTAAAAATATTTATGTACATGACAAACAAAATGCATATCTGGAATTTTTTGGAAATAGCTTCTGAAGACCTTTAATTCTGGATAGCCTTTGCATAACTGGTAATCCTTAAGAGATAGACAAAAGCTTACTACGTAAAAATGTAAATGTCTTATGATTATGATTAGGAAGACTTTTATTTAAGTATAGATTAAATTATAATTTTAATTTATTTAAATATTATCGAACAACTATTTTTTAAAACACACAATTTTCGTAGATTTGACCATTTCCGAAATATTACTTGTTACTGTTTTCAGTTTTAAAATAGTAAAAACTTTTCTCATTTGTCAACTCCTAGCCATATAAAGACAGACGTTCAATCTAACATCAACCAACTTTTAAAAGATTTGTTAATTGCTGTAGCCTAGTATATTATCTTATTTCTCCTCTACTTAAAAGTAAGCAAGTAATAAGTAAGACCCTTGCTGATAATGCTTATCTCCAATTAGCAAAAAAAAAAAAAAAAAAAAAAAGAACAATGAACTGTTTAACAAAATTTCGTTACAGAGCGGTAGAGAAAACCTGTGAGTGGAACACATCAGATTTTTTTCTTCAATTTAGTACTCATTTACAATTAAAATTTTCTCATAACAGTTGGTATTACTGCTGTTTGATTTCCCGCTAGAAATTTGAAAACCTTTTATAAAAACAATTTTAATACATAGCATGTGGTTTACGTACAGAGTTTACTAGAGTGTGTGTGTGTTTGTTTATTCAATTTTTTACTAAGCAATTCACTCCTAAATGTTTTAGAGTTGATGTTGAATTTTCAAGCAGCCCAAATTATAGTACTTATACTCGTATGGCACTTAACATACGATAGAACAATTATATTACACTAATACGTCATGCAAACTTCAGAAAAGAAATAGTTATAAAATGATCAAAGTGTAGTAAAAACATTGGAAATTTCTCACGAAGTTTTATCCTCAAATTATTAGGAATAGGATTGCCCTTCTACGACTGCAGTGTTTTCCAATGTTTTACTTCTTATCAAAATTATGTACACTCAAACGGAGTGGTATAAAAAAGCCCTGCAGGCGCAACGACATTGGTATGGTTTGTTTTGCTGTATTAGAAGTAGAATTAGTTACCCAAGGTAACATGTTTTTCCAAAGTATGGTATTATTTAGAAACTGATTTTTGGTGATTATTTTTTCAAAAATTATTTGAGAGGAAATAATGAAATGTTTAACGTTTTTTTATCATTTTGCAAACTAAGTCAGTTTGAGTGATATTTCCTTAATTATAGGAGAGATTTGTCAACTTTTTTATAACCCATAATTCATAACATATCTAATAAAGGAAACTGTTTATTGTATTACAACTTATTGGCTCCGATTTTCTTTTAATTTTTTCTATTCTTTCTACTATTATGAGTGTATAGGTTGGTTTTAAAGATAAATATTTAAATTGGTTTAATATAGGGAGGTATATTATTTCCCTCTAATTTACTTCAAAAGTTGCAGTGCAGTAAATGTACTAAATAAAATAGTCAAAACTACTTGCATAATATGCAGTATTTATTTATAAAACAGAAACTAATGTTTTAGATAATAATGGTTGTATTTGCATGTTATGCAATGGCTATTTACTAAGGCTTCTATTAAGACAATATTTTACACCTACTTTATTTTAAGCTAAAATAGTGCGAACTGCACAAGATAATGAATTATTTTATAGTAATATAATAGTATTTTATAATAACTGCAAGTAGTGAGATAGTAGGTTATGTTACTAAAGCTATAACTTGTAAGATTTGTGATGGACAAAGCGGCGCAGGGGCGGATTTTCTCCGGAGTCTCCAGTTTCCCCCGTCATCGCATTCCACCGGTGCTCCATCTTCATTCTATGTATTACCAGTGTAATCATCTGCGGTGCCAGAAGTAATAAAAACCTGCTTTAAACACTATCAAAAAAAAAGTTATTACCTCTGCGAATGTTAACAGCACAATAGAAGTGGAGCATTTGAAATTATATTAGTAATAGTGATACCTTTACCACAGAAAACTTATGTTTTTAAACGCGATTTCTCAATCTTAATTTCATCTCTGTATTTGGCTGTACAAGTAGTAATGTTTTAATTGGAATTTCATTCCATGTAAACAGCTCTAATTCTCTCTATAGTTAAATCATAGGGGAATATAAAGCTATACATCAAATCAGGAATCAAATTATTTGGAGAAGAGTTCATGTAGCTTAGACAATTATTTTAAAATACGGTGTTTGAATCAAAATTTTGGAGTAATTTTATAAAAAGTCAAGCATTTCAAAAATCATTTATTATCTACCTAAAGGGTAGTAGGTTTACTTCGTTCCTTTTACCCTCGTTTTTTTTATTTATCCACTTTTGGGCGTCCTTTTACTATTTTAAGACATTTCCTTTTCTCTGACTGTACTCTTTACATCGTTTATTTTTAGGATTCGGTTATTTGCGTCCATTCATCGTCTTATAAAATTTGATATTTATTTGCTTTCTTTTTAGATTTCATGTTATTGCTCCATTCATGTTTGGAAAACGTGGTTTGATTTTAAATTCTTTATGTAATCACAGGTAAAGTCATAACGGAAATATGTGTAATGCCTCATTTGTTGTTAAACCGTGTTTTTGTTATTATCATCATCATGATAATTATTATTACATTGATTTTGATTGGATCCATCCCTATGAAAACTTTCACCTCCTCTAGTGAGATCTTTAATTTATATGTTTCATATATTACGCAATTTGTAAACATTGTAAAAGTCCGTTCGTAATATAGTTCTTGGTTCTTTCTATAAGTAACCGTGTCACATATATACTTATTGAAAAGCTTTTCATATGATAATTTATGTATGCGCTAATAAAATATATAAAAATAATATATTAAACCATAGTGAGTAGAAAAAGTCATGTGAATGTAAGACACACTATTTCTTATGTCATTTTCACTTATGTAGATTTATTTGGTACCTATATTTATATTAACCCTTATTTTAATAATAGACTATGCATAACAATGTATCACAGAATCGTTTACCGTTGTTTTGTAGTTGTTTTTTACTTTCTCTATTCGCACTATGTACATAGTGTATAGAGAAGGTATTGTATTGTACTGTACCCAAAAATTCATACCGAGATTTCAACGGAAATATGTTTTCAGACTCCCTGAATCAAAAAAAAAAAGAATTTTTAGAAAAATGTCCATGTGTTTGTGTGTGTGTGTGTGTGTGTCTGTCTGTCTGTCTATGTGTGTGTCTGTGGGCAGCATAGCTCAAAAAGGAAAATACCATTAAATACCAAACTTGGTATTTAAGTTCAATATCTTCCAAGGATACGACAAGAAGATTTTTAAGAAAATTCCCACACCCCCAACTACCCTTCACATGGAAAAATTTTATTTTCTAAAATATGGCTCTAACGATTTTGATTAAAATATCATATATTAAAGATATATACTGTCAAATAATATGTATATCTTGAATTTTCTGGGAATAGCCTCTAAAGATAGTTTATTATGGATGAATTTTCATAACTACTAAACAGTAAGAGATGGACAAAAACTTAACACACAAAAAATGTAGAGCACGTTAAAACATACAATTTATATCATATACATTTTTTGTGGAGTTCATCGTTTTTGAGATATTCCTTGTTCTTGGTTTAGCTTTGAAAAACTTATACTTTTCTCACACGGAATTTGTCAACTCCTGTCCATACAGACAAAGAAACGTCAGTCACCTAGCAACCAGCTTTTGGCTTTCACTTTAACGTATGGTACTCCTTTATTTCGCTTCTACTGACAATAAAGCAAGAAATAAGACTATTTCTGCTAATTTTTCTCGATTAACATGAAATAAATAAAAGATAAGCTTATTAACAATAATTTGTTACAGAGATATACAGAAAGTTATGTGAACTCATCAGATTTTTTTTTCTGTTTAAGATGCTACATTTAATATTCAGAATATGAATTTTTTATGTTATATTTTTCGTTCAGTGGTAACTTCTTCGTCTTGATATTTTCTGCACTTGAGAGCTGTTCTTTAGCACCTGTTACTGCGTGTCTTCGATTAGCTGATCGAAACAAGCTTCCCAGTCTATCGCGTTTAAGGAGCCGATAATGTTGCTACAGTGAGTCAAAGCTTTGGATTCTTTCCGTTTCAGTGATTTGGGGAAGGTTTCGGAAGTGCGGTTTGTGCAGTATCGGATTTAGGAGAATGAACGCGAGTCCAGTGGTCGAGTTGCTCACGCCCGTCTCTTGGCTATTCACCACAGCTCTCCATCCGATCTATTTACAGCAGCTGCTCATGTCGTATGCACAAGAACATTGGACCCTGCTCTTTTGGTCGTTCCCCAAAGGTCATAGGGAAAGAAATCCCTAGAGTTATCACACAATTCATTAACTGCAATTCTGAAAAATGTGATGTATTGCGTTTACGTGACATTCTCTATTCAATATTTTAGACTTGTTTATAAGAAAAGCAGTCTTCTTCTGCCAATTTCTTTATAATAGAGGTCGTGTTAATCATTACAGATTTATAATAGGTACAAGAAGGATATAATACGGTAATTTAGCGAGGTGGCGCAGGCCGTAGCGTCGGTTTGTGGGTTAGATTCCTTGGCCAGGCGAATGTTTGGAATGTTCGTTAGATCCACCAAATTCCCTGTCCTTCCATTTGATCTCGCATCTCATTTCACTTCATCCTTCGGCTATTGGTGTGTTTCGAGATTGTACCTAATAGGAAAAATTAAAACACACTGGTTACTTTTGTCCAGGCTCCGAGTCTCCCACTGGAATTTCTAGGCTCGCAGGGGGAGAGCAACCTGTTGTACTAGCCAGCGACGTCGGATGATTTCAAGCGAGATTGCAGATTCTAGTTCAGTTTTAGACTGAGCCTTTCCTATTGGTTACGGAGTACAATATGGAGGACAGGTTTCGCCGAGGTTAGGTCAAGTTAGATTACGTTAAGTGTGAGTAAATGAACTGGATCGAAATAAGAGGTAAAAATCTGATATGTACCATTCACATGACTTTCTCTACATCTCTGTAACAAATTATTGTTAAAAAGCTTATACCTATATTTACTTCATGCTACTCGAGAACAAATTGACCTTGTTTTCATGTAAGTAGAAGCGAAATAAGGGAGTACCATAGGTTAAAGTGATATTCAAAAGCTGGTTGCTATGTGACAAGTTCCTTTGTTTATATGGACAGGAGTTAGCACATTCCTATATGAGAAAAGTAAGTTTTTCATACCTGAAACCAAAAAGAATGAATATCTCAAAAACGATCAATTTCACGAAAAAAATGTATATGACATAAATTGTGTGTTTTAACGTGCTCTACATTTCTTGTGTAGTAATTGTTTATCCAAGTCTTACGGTATAGCAGTTATGCAAAATTCCGTAAAACTCGTCCAGAATAAAGTAGTCTTCAGAGGCTGTTCCCAGAAAATTCAAGATTTACATTTTGTTTGCCAGGTAAATGTCTTTAACATTTGATATTTTAATCAAAATCGTTAGGGCCATTTTTGCGAAAATCAAAAGTTTCGAAAAAAGTTCCATGTAAAGGGTAGTTTGGGGTGAAGGATTTTCTTGAAAATCTTCGTGTCGCATCCTTGGAAGATACCAGACTTAAATACTAAGTTTGGTTTTTAACGGTATTTTCATTTTTGAGCTTTGTTGCCCAAAGGCACACACACGGACATTTTTCTAAAAATGATGTTTTTGGATTCAGGGGGTCTCAAAACATGTATTTCCGGTGAAATCTCGGTATAGAATTTTGAATGCAGTACAATACCTTCTCTATACACTATGTACATAGTACGTATAGATAAAGCAATAATGCTTTCCCAATTTTCCCAACCCAAGCAAATGGTTTACGAAGATTTGCTGAGGAAATCTTTGCGTACTTCTATAATAAGATACCAGCACCCTTATTAATTATAATTAAAACAGAAGCAAATGTATTATAATCAATTTCAAACTAAGAGTAAGATACATGATTAATGGTATCGTAAAATAAATGAAGTTCGTATAGGATGTATGGGTGCAATTAAAATATGTATGTATGTATTTGTTGGTAAACATATTGGATTATCTAGTACATAGATACGTAAATCTCAAGATTTCAAAAGTAAAGCTGCAATGAAATAAATGTTACTCTGGTAAGAGAATATACTATACTAAAAATTACGTGACAATAAAATACTGACGCTTGCTTATTCTGAGAACTGGGTAGCGACACAAATTGTCAGACAAAGAACTAAAAACAGACATAAAATTACTTAGAACAAAAAGATCAAAAGGCCACAAATACAAAAATAATAAAAGGGAAGAACTGCAAATAAGAATCTTAAATTACATAAAAGAAGGTTACAAAGAGCATGCAAAAGAAAAGAAAGACGCGATTGCCATATAATCTGCTTCACAATTTTTCCTATGGGAAATCACACTGAAATTGCAAAATGTGCTAAAAAAAAGGACATTTCAGCATACGGAAACAGGTACAGAATGACTGAGGCGTAGAAAATGCATATTTTACTGAACATATGAACAAGAACTCTTTTCAAAGACTGAATGTTGTACTTAAAGAGGCATAATATTTTATTTTTAATCAGTCCGTTTAGTGTTAAGGGGATACATCAAATAAAAGAGTCAAGTTTTCTTCCTCTACTTAGTGCATAGTACATGAATGGAGAAGGTATTGCATCCCACCCAACAATTTAATATCGAAATTTCACTAGAAATACACTTTTTAGAGCCGCCTTTTATACAGAATCGGCGGTTTTACAAAAAGGTCCGTGTGTGTGTGTGTGTGTGTGTGTGTGTGTGTGTGCGTGTGTGTGGACGCGGGCGCGGGTGCGCGCGCGCGTGGTCGTTCGTTCATATATCCCTGTTTCTGTGAATACGATAATCAAAAAAGAAAAGTCGGTTAAATACCATATTTGATATTTATGTTGAGCATCTTCCAAGGAAAATCCCTCCACCCCAAACTATACCTACTTTACATAGAAACACGTTTTGAACATTTTGGTTTTCTACAAATAGCTATAAAGATTTTTACGTATATTAAATATACCTATATGCTGAATAAAATATTTATCTTTAAGTTTTTGGGAGATAGTTCTGAAGCCCTCTTCAATCTGAATTAATTTTGTATCACTAGTAAACCCTAAGTTATATAAAAAAGTTACTACTCAAAATTGTAGGGCTCGTTAAAATACACAATTTATTTCTTTTGCCGGGTAAACTATTTCCGAGATATTCATTTTCATTGATTTCAATTTTAAAACTTTAACTTTTCTCATACAAGAAATTGCCAGCTTTTTGCCATGCAAAGAGAAACGAATTTCAGTCACACAACGAACAGCTTTGATTAAGATTTGATTATCGTTTTAACCTTGTGTATTCACTTACTTCCCTTCCAATTATGAGGAACTAATTAGTGCAACCATTTAGCTTTCTTCTGTTTGTCTTGATTATCATGAATTAGATAGAAGAATACGATATTTAAGAATAATTTGATACGGAGGTTTAGAGAAAACCGTGAGAATGGAATTCATCAGATTTTTTTATTTTTATAATTTTCCTTTTATTTTGTTTTCTGGTTTTAAATAACATATTCCCAAAGTTTCATTTCGTTTTTATGTTATAAATGTCAGAGATGTAATAAAATGTTTAATTTGAACACCTTATATCAGTTTACAATTGGCAGAAATCATAAAAAGTGTTGTTGCTGTTCTATATAGTGTATAGTAGTAGGTACCTTCTTCAACTTAAACTTTCTTATTATAAAAAAGCATGTTTTATGCAATTCATTATATGAAGATTTACAAAGCTAATATTGTCACATGAACCTTAATGTTTGTCTTTCTTATCTGTAAGCTAACTGTTTTCCAAATCTATATGATAAACTTTGATACAATTTTGAAAACTTACTTAACTGTACAAAACGTAAGTTACAACTCATAAGCTGTATCAAAGTGCTAGTAAAAATTCTATTTTGCAATATTATATTTAAAAAATTATATAAAATAAACACAGTAAGAGAAAAACTCTGAAAAAGAAATATTTTATTAAAATTAAGGAGTGTGTCAAATTTAAGATCTTTATTTCCGAATGGTATATTTAAAATATACATAAAGGAAATTTTAATGTCAAATAATGCTGTGACCAAAAGTAAGGAGGTTTGTTTGTTTGTTTTTTATATCATACATTTTATTTAACATCTGCCCTTAAACACCTCTTAAATAATCCAGCAATACTTAATAACACTTGCTGTCGATCAGTTTTTCCTCCTTTATAGTTACAAATAAATGTTTCTGAATGTGTTTTTTAATATTTTAATTTGATATTCCCTGCTGTGTTTTGATACTAGTAATCATTATTCAATTCTTAGATTACAATGGATTGAGAGTTTATCAAAAATTAGATATTCAAGGATCCATAGAATAGGAACAAGTATAAAAATCTGATGATTTCATTCATATGACTTTCTCTACATCTCTGCAACAAACTATTGTTGAAAAGCTTATGCTTCTATTTACTTCATGTTAATCGACAAAAAATGAGCAGAAATAGTCCTATTACTTGCTTCCTTGTAAGTAGAAGCGAAATAACGGAGTAACATAGGTTAAAGTGATGGTTGCTACGTGACTGATATTCCTTTGTTTGTATGGATAGGAGTTAACAAAGTCCTGGATGAGCAAAATATAAGTTTTTCATAGCTGAAAACAAAAACAAGGAATACCTAAAAAACGATCAACTCCAAGATAAAAATGTATATAACATAAATTGTGTGTTTTAAAGTGCTCCACATTTTTTGTGTGGTAAGTTTTTCTCCATATCTTACGGTTTAGCAGTTTTGCAGAATTACGTAAAATTCATCCTGAATAAAGGAGTCTTCAGAACCTATTCCGAGAAAATTCCAGATATTCATTTCATTTGCCAGGTAAATGTCTTTAATATATGGTATTCTAATCAAAATCGTTAGAGCCATTTTGTAGAAAATCAAAATTTTCGAAAAAAGTTCCATGCAAAGGGGTGTGGGGGGGATATTTCTCAAAATCTTCGTGTCGCATCCCTGGAAGATACTAAACTTAAATACCAAGTTTGGTATTTTACAGACTTTTCGGTTTGAGTTATCGTGTTCACAGACATACGGACACACGGACACACACGGATCTTTTTCTGAAAATGCTTTTTTTGGTTACAGGGGACCCTAAAACATCTATTTCCGGTGAAATCTCGGTATCTGAATTTTGGGTGGAGTGCAATACCTTCTTTATACACTATGTATATAGTACATTTAGAGAAAGTAAAAAGTAATAATAGTTCTCCCTCAAATCATTGTCCGCTCGGTTACTGCAGATTCTGTTGTTTATTTGAAGTGGTGTATTTTCTTATAAGTTAATTGTAATGAATTAAGCAGAGTCTCTGCAGAAAGCCTGTAGCTTGGCAAGTGCTTGGCAAAGAAATGAGGAAAAATCCAAAATGCTTTTGAGAAGATGTTCTATTTTTTTAGGAATTTCTGTCAAATAATGTCAGAATGAAGTCACGTTAAATGATGTGATCCTATTTTTTCTTTCTGTACCTGTGTAAAATGCATATACTTAGTAGCTAGGAAAAATTTGATTTCCCAAAGTAATTGTATATTTTTAACTTTCTGGAAAGTCGCTCAAAATAGATCGCTCAAGGTGACCTTTGTAAAACTCTACACCATAAGGAATAGACAAAACCTTACTGTAGAAAAAAAAAATACAAATCTCATTGAGCACCCAATTTTTTAGACTGAAAACAATTTCCGAGTTATTCGTTATTTACATTCTTAGGCTTACAGGGCAAGGTCTAATATATTAATGACTGATTACGGTATTAAATAACGCAGCCAATACCGGAAGAAACCTACCTACATAGTTTTTATTTGTTTTAATTAACTAGTATTTATGGTTTTCTCAAATAGGAAGTTGTAATTCCTTTCATCTGGTCATGAAAGGGGAACGAACTTCAAAGCCATTATATAACAACTAACTCTTAAGGGATTTAAGTACCTATCGTTTTATCTTGGTATTTTCTTTTCATCCTCGTGTATTTACTAAGTAATAATGTAATAACACCATTTCTACTAATTTTTGTCTCAATTATCATGAAAAGATAGAAGAATAACCTTTAATACTAATAAAATTAATGAAAAATGGGATAATTGAGAAAAGAAAAAAAAATTGCATAAAAGTCGGTCAGTCAACTCTTAGACGTCGACTACAGCTGTGAAAAAAAAAAGAATCAGTTAATAGTTTCTCATACAATGGCTCATGAACTTCGGAAATGTAGCTTTGGCAAATTTAACATAAATAAATTCAGAAAATTGTATAAAGTAATTCTTTGAATGAAGAATCTAATCTAATATATAAGAATCATAGTGTGTTTATAACCCAATAAAGCAGAAATCTTTATTCAACTTATCTACAAAGCTACAAATAATGTATATTTCCTATCGTTTGGATCAATATCAGCTACATTTGAGGTAAAAATCACAAGAGTAGGAAGAAGCTCTTGGTGTTTTGATAAAGTTATGTTATTGGATAACATCCTGGTTTGTTCAGTCAATTGCGCAACAGAAAGCAGCTAAAGCAACAGCTAGCTACTCCGCCAAGCTCCTGGCTAGCGTGATAAAGCACGTTTTGATGATTTAGTATTGCCAGGAAACCTTCGCTAAATAAAACTCGCCTCTTTGCTTCGCGGGTCGATAGCAGATTGCGCTGTACTTCAGCCGCTTGCTTTCAAAGAAAACTGCCGCAATGCATTGCTCAGCTTTCAAGCCCTTGCATTTTCCTGACAGTCTGCTTCATCGTGAAATGAATTTCTGTGCCAGAACAGCCGTTTAACTTAGTGAAGTTCTACATTTATATCAGCATATAACAGCCATTACCTGTTTACCCACAAAGAGAAAAATCGCTTCCTCTTCTGTATCGTTTTTTAAATCCAGCATACGCGAAAATTTTAACATAGGTTCTACATACTATGTGTACACTTAAAAAGTTCCCGAAATGTGTAAATGATTCAGAAACAAGTTACTATAAGGACGGCTTTTCCTTCAAAACAGTTCCCTTCGGCAATGACACACTTCTGTCAACGCTTGTAAAGAAACTAGAAGGTGTTCTGGAAACCATTTTCATATATTTGTCATAGTGTCCTTGTCGTATGTCGTATGTCCTTCCAAAAATCTTGACTAAAACGTTGATGCCATTCATACACCTGTATTTTATTCATTGCTTCTTCATCATAAACTTCTTCCATCATTGTCAATGTCTCTGGGGGAGCTTTGTTTAACAAAACACAAAACTATTCGAACGTTGCTCCGTTGCCGATATTATGAATTGCGATAAAAGAACATGTATACACAAAATAAGTGCTCCATTTACATGATTTTCTCTACATCGCTGTAACAAATTATTGTTAAAAATCATATTCTTCTCTACTTTAGAATAATCGAGATGAAATTATCTTTATTACTTGCTTTTTACTTTCTCTATACGCACTATGCACATAGTGTATAGAGAAGGTATTGCGCTCCACCCAAAAATTCAATACCGAGATTTCACCGAAAATATATGTTTTAGAGTCCCCTTTAGCTAAAAAAAACATTTTCGGAAAAAAGTCCGTATGTTTTTGTGTCCGTGTGTCTGTGAACACGATAACTTAAAAACGAAAAGTCGGTAAAATACCAAACTTGGTATTTAAGTTTAGTATCTTCCAGGGATGCGACACGAAGATTTTGAGAAAAAATCAACCCACCCTCAACTACCCTTTACATGGAACTTTTTTCGAACATTTTTATTTTCTCAAAAATGGCTCTAACGATTTTGATTAACATTTCCTATATTTAAGATATTTACCTGACAAATAAAATGTATATCTTGAATTTTCTGGAAATAGCCTCTGAAGAGTACTTTATTCTGAATGAATTTTACGGAATTTTTAATAATTGCTAAACGGTAAGACATGGACAAAAACTTACTATACGAAAAGTGTAGAGCACGTTAAAACACACAATTATGATATATATTCGTGAAGTTCACATTCCTTGTTTTTGATTTCTGCTTTGAAAAACTTATGCTTTCCTCAAACAGGAATTTGTCAACTGCTGTCCATACAAACAAAGGAACTTCAGTGACATAGCAACCAGCTTTTGACTATCACTTTAACCTATGGTACTCTGTTATTTCGCTGCTACTTACAAGGAAACAAGTAATAAGACTATTTCTGCTAATCTTTTCTGATTAGCATGAAGTAAGTATAAGTGTAAGGTTTTTAAGAATAATTTGTTGCAGAGATGTAGAAAAATTCATGTGAATGGAACACATCAGATGTTTTGTAAGTAGAATGGAAATAAAGGAATACACTAGATTAAAACGATAGTCAAATCTTTTAAAAGCTAGTTGCCATGTGGTTGCAATCCGTTTCTATGCAGAGTCAGGAGCTTACAGCTTTTCGTGTGAGAAAAGGTTTAAGGATTTTAAATCTGAAAACTAATAACAAGGAATATCTCAGAAAAGGTAAATTTTATGAGACAGAAAAAAACGCTTATGGCACAAATTGAGTGTTTTAACGTGATCTACTTTTTTTGTCTAGTACGTTTTTGTTTAACTCTTATGGTTTATCCCTAAAGCAAAATTTATTCAGAAAAAAGAAGTCTTTAGAGTCTATTCCAGATGTCAGGATGTATATTTTATTTGCCAAATAAATAATTTTAATACATATACTTTAATTAAAATCGTTAGAGCCATTTTTGAAAAAATTAACATTTTCGAAATTTTTTCCATGTAAAGGGTAGTTTAGGGTGGGAAAATTATCTGAAAATCTTCGTGTCACATCCCTAGAAGATACTAAACTTAAAAACCAAGTTTGGTATTTTAGTGACTATTAATTTTTGAGCTATAATGTTCAGCGACACACGGACATTTTTCCACAAATTCTATTTCTACAAATGCTTGGTGGGATATTGGTGACCCTAAAACGTGTATTTTCGGTGAAATCTTGGTATCGAATTTAGGAGTAGAATGTACATAGTGCGGGTAGAGAAAAGTAACTAGAAATCAAACAGACAATAATTCATATTGGCATGAAGATGGAAATGAAGTGTGGTATGGACATTACCAACAACTAAAAATAAAATGTCCTTATAGCTTCGTTTACATTGAAGTGAAAACAAACATTCTGGGGACTTTTTTAAGTTAGGGCTATTTCCTGCCATGAAAATAAATCTTGTCTAGAAATTACACTGGGAGTACATGACTTTATTCGACAATCGCATATTCTGCTAGTTGTTGCTTGGTACATTACTTGAAGAACCTGTGTTTTTTTTTTCTCAAGAAGTAGTTAATGAGTCACAAATGTTTTATGCCAAAACATTTGATTGTTATGAAGAATGGAATATGTTAATATTTTAAATTTCAACCCTCCCTTTTAAATACATACATCAAGATTTCATAATACATTCAGCTCTTGTTACATTAATTTAAGACGTAAAAGTATTATAAAAGAATCGAGAAAAATGAAAGAAATGTTCGCCACTTAAATCGATAACCGACTTTTGCTTTACACACCAACAAGGAACTATGCATAAGGGAGAAAGAAGTAAGGAAGCAACTCAGAGCTACATAACATCGTGTTTAAACAAAAAAGTTCGGTAGACATTAATGAATATAAAAGAAGCTTAATGGAAAGAAGGCAAAAGATTTAAAACGGTTATAAATAATTCTACAGTTAGAGAGGTTAAAAGTTTTAAATATTAAGTACTTTGATAAACTTCTTATGAAAGAGAGCTGGATCTAGATGAAACTAAAAAAGATCCAGCTCATGAACCAGGAGTCTTGGAAGTCAAGACCGATGAAATAGGCACATTTGTCTTTGCAAAATATCAGCAGTCTCTATATAATGTGTCAGAACAGGGAGAACTGTTCATTTGAGCAATCATTTCACGGATTTCATTCATTGTCTGATATGACCTCGTTAATGTAACCCTGCAAAAAAGATCTGATGTGTTTCATTCACATGACTTTCTCTACATCTCTGCAACAAATTATTCTATTTACTTCATCTAATCGAGAAAAAATAATCAGAAATAGTCTTTATTACTTGCTTCCTTGTTAGTAGAAGCGAAATAAGGTTAAAGTGATAGTCAAAAGCTGGTTGCTATGTATCTGAAGTTCCTTTGTTTGTATGGACATGAGTTCACAGAGTCCTGTATGAGAAAAGTATGTTTTTTATAGCTGAAACCACAAAACAAGGAATATCTAAAAAACAATAAACTCCACGAAAACATGTATATAACATATATTGTGTGTTTTAAGGTGCTCTACTTGTGTTGTGTGGTAAGTATTTGTTCATTTCTTACGGTTTAGCAGATATACAAAGCTCCGTAAAATTGACCCAGAATAAAGTAGTCCTCAGAGGCTATTCCCAGAAAATTCAAAATATGCATTTTAATTATCAGGTAAATATCTTTAATATACGATATTTTAATCAAAATCGTTAGAGCCATTTGTTAGAAAATCAATAGTTTCGAAAAAAGTTCTATGTAAAGGGTAGTTTGGGGTGGGGGAATTTTTCTCAAAATCTTCCTGTCGCATCCCTGGAAGATACTAAACTTAAATACCAAGTTTGGTATTTTACCGAATTTTCGTTTTTGAGCTATCGTGTTCACAGACACAGTGACACACGGACACACACACACGGACCTTTTTCTGAAAATACTTTTTTTTGGATATAGGGGACCCTAAAATAAATATTTCCGGTGAAATCTCGGTATCGAATTTTTTGGTGGAGTACAATACCTTCTCTATACACTATGTATAGTAAGTATAGAGAAAGTAATAAATAACTAAAAAGAAACAAAAACTTGATTACGCTTGTATGTATGTATATATAATGTGGTTATTTGAAGAGGGGCAAACATAAGATGACTAAGTAGCCTATATATAGCGAGAAAGTTAATACATTTTACTCATAAGCACGTAACTAACGTAACTGTAATCTACATTTATTTATAACAATATTTCATTACAAAAAATAATATATTTCAAATCGGATTTTTGGGACCCGCTCCCCAACATAAACAACGCACTTCCGGTTTCCACCACTAATAACGCACGCTCGCGTGTGTAAAAAGTGACCGACAAAAGAACCAACGATTTATAACCATTGTGAAATGCATGAGTGGGTGCCTACACTTTCGCTACGGACGTAAAAAGGAAATGCTAAACTAATTAAAACCATACTCGACATTCTAGAGGAAGGTTCAAAGGATGTTTTGTATGTATCCTTAAAAATACCACAGAAAGGATACTAACATATGCGAACTATCATCAGTGACATGGAGAAGAAGGTTAACGTTATTGTCGTTTTCAAACGACAATAACTAAACGAATATAAGACAAAAGAGTAACGTTGCATAAACGTGTAAGTTTTAAGTTTTGTTACCCAATCAGCCGGTCCCCATGGCCGTGCTCGGTAAACCTCGCTTTGGTGTTTCGTGGCGCACGGGATCGTGGGTCAAGACTCGCCTTAGGCATGGGTGATTCTGTGTATGTATATATAAAAAAGGAAAACGTTAAACATTTATAGACCAAGTAAGAAAATGTAGGAAACTGGAACAAAAGAGGAAAAAGGAATACAGCGCCGGAGTTCTGACAAGCCTCCGGAACTGTATCCAGTGGCTAGAGTTTTGCTTAGGAAAAAGAGAGGGTCATTCTGTAAAAGGTGACTTGGTCAGTACTACCAACATAAACAGTTCCGTTCCACGAGCAACATAAGCCACATTTTATGCACGCGAGAATATGTATCAGTGCTTAATATGCATCATTCTATTAATTGCATTCCCAATGTCGACGGAATTATAAAGACCAAGACTTAATCTCCACCCCAAATAAAGAAAAGTTTAGAAAAGTAGAAAATAAATTAACAGTCGCAATACAGTGTCCTTTATCGAACAAAACCAACCCCTATTCGGATACTTTGGCGAACTGAGTTATATAACCCTCATGGAGAGACAATTGACCCTTATTTGGACACCGTGGGAATTGGCCGCTATTCCGTCGATTACTCCAGTACCCAAAATGGGGACTAGGTTACGAAGAGGAGTGGAGTGGCTTGTATTTCGAAGCAAAAAATGAAACAAGCATGTAGCTGAGAGGGGAAGGAAATTAGATTCCGTGTATGTGTGTGTAAGCAAGAGAAAGAGAGAGAGAAACGTATGATTCTGGTATTCTCTAACAGCTGTAAGTATGGAGGCAGAATTAGTCGTGACCACTTTGTTTTTAAGTCAACTAGAGTTTTGTGTTACACTTACGACAGGTGTTTAACGGAATCGAACTATGAATTTTCAAAAATCGAAAGTATTTAATGATTATTTTGCATACGTTACATTTTATTAGTGTATAAATGATGTAGTTGCACTGTGGTGTATTTATATACGAAGAGTGTTCCAGAATTCAACTGCACAAGTTAGTTTGAGCTAGAGAATTCACGAGTTACATCTTCTAAATTTGTTGCTAAAGCATAGAATCTATAATGGTTAGCATGCCACTGATCAAAACGCCATGAGCCGAGACCTGAACACACTATTAGCATTATCTAGCGCTATGGTCAGTGTGTGGGCACCGGGTTAAGATGTTCAGGCAGTTGTTGGTTCAAGTTTCCCTGTACATATTTATTTTTATGTTGTATCCTTTGTTTACATTGTTAATCAGTCGCTACATTTTGCTGCGATGCTCAGTGTGGTTAATTCGTATTGAAAAATAAATATAATGTACAGAGTGATTTATATAGAACTGACACACTTCTTTCTTTAATTATTCTGTTGGAAAGTCATTCAGTGACCAAATTTTAGCACTAAATTAAGCAGAATGTTCTGGAGTTTCGATTCCTTGTCACTAGATGCGCAGATGTTCAACCAGACTGTGAACACTGCAGAGTACCCTATGATTTTCATGGAGTTTGTTGAGCAACTGAACGATGTAGAGCTGAATCAGCAAAATGGCGCTACATGCTATTCATCAAATGAATCTATGCAAGTTTCTTTGACGATCGGATAATTTCCAGGACCTATGGCCACCGAGATCTCCGGATTTGACATCGTTGGACTTCTTTCTTTGGGGTTACTTAAAATACAGGGTTTACGCCACACGTCCCCAGACATTGGACGATCTGAAGCACAGCATCACAAAAGAGATTCAAGCTATTGACAACAGAGCCTCTCAACGAGTGGCCAATAACGTGGAACGACGTGTTGAGCTGTGTCTTATGCTGGATGGAAGACATTTTCAACATTTGCTATAGAGGTAAATAATCTCCCAAAATTCCTCTACAATTTAGGTTTAATAAGTTGTCGCTAGCACAATTCGTTTTGAAACAATTAAAGAAAGAAATGTGTCAGTTGTATATAAGTCACCCTGTACAATCAGCATCAAGGTGCAATGTAGAACTTCACAATAACAAATGCATTAAGCACCTGAAAGGGTACACTTCTTCGTGACCCTCGAAGGATTTTCTAAAATACAGTGTATCAAACATTGACGCTTTACGTACGTACACATTGCAATTGTAGACACAGCTCAAAATTTACGAAACATTATCATTGTGTCAATGAACTTCAAATGAAATACAAAATGAATAAGCATCTCCACAGTAAAATCAAGTATCTGCATAAAACTAAGAACTATATACTAGAAAGAAAAGCGCATTCTACCTTTTACCTCTGCAAGAAAATAAAATAAAAAAAACTTTGAGAAATAATATAATATCCGAAGTACCAGAGTCACTGCTAATCCAATGGCTTGCAACATCTCTGGAGATATTGCATCTACAAAGCATAGCGCGTAGAACTAAAGTAGCTCAAGTGATTATAACTACATAATGCCTACATAAACAAAACTTAACTATCCCTGTTCAAATCCTAACATTAGTAGAGATTTCTTTTCCCCTCAGCTAGAATCATACTTAAGGTTTTTAAGAACAAAAAGCACACAACAAACTTGATTGTTTTATTGAATTAATCCACGCAGGTTTCTTGACGAACGATTACTGCATTGAATATCGAACAATACGTATATTCGATTAAGTTTTTTTAAGTAGTTTGACCTGGACATTGTACTGACTTCATGTAAACTAAGCATATTTGTGCTAGACAAATTGTGTACCTCTTTGAGGAAAACAACAAAATTTAAAAACTAAACAATGGAAAGTTGAGAGAGCTGTGTGATTACTTTGTGGGGTTTGATGATCAGTACAAACCAATCACCTACTTGTAAGATACAGCTGATCGTATTGATGAGTTTTGAATGAAAAGGGGATACACACCTGTTTTGAACTATGGTAACTATACATGACCCAGGAAATTTGCCATAAATTTGATTTGATATTTTCAAAAGGGACAATAGGTTTCCCTATCCTAAAGCTATATATATATGTGTGTGTGTGTGTGTGTGTGCGTGTGTGCATGTGTGCCCGCGCGGAACTGTGGGCTGCTTAGCTCAAAAACGGAAATTCCTCTAATTACCTAGCTTGGTATAGAAGTTCAGTAACTTCTAAGGATGGGACACGAAGATTTTTAAGAGAATCTTGTGTAACTGGTAAACGTAAAAGAGAGACCAAAATTTTACTGCACAAGACACATATATCTGGTTAAAGTACATAGTTCATGCCATATAGTATGAAAATGATTTTAAACAACGGTTCTTTTTCATTTTTACAGTTTATAACACTGAGTTTCCTAAACATGAGTGTTTCTAATTAACAGATGCAAACAATAGCTTTTTGTGGTGCAGTGAACATTTGATTAAAATTATATCCATCATCATGGTTGTGTTCATCATGGACATTACTCCAAAAAAGAGAAGTAAGAATGTAACTCTCAGTATTGTACTTCTATGATTCAAAGGGATTGAGCCACAGAATGTGGAGCTAGTTGTCAAAAAAAATTCTTAAGAGATAACAAAACCGGCAGTAATTCTCCTCAGAGTAAAGGCAAATGTGGTAGCAACAGGAAATCAACAAGTTAGTTTGGACCTAAGAGCACAATTAGTTCATTGAGGCGTTCCTATACATGATTTGACAGTTCGTTGTCTACTTCTTTAAACTGATCGAAAAGCAATATGGTCACAAAGGAAACAATTTTTGACAGATGATATGGAGAAAACAAGACCAAGATGCACAAATAAATATATAAATATATATTGGTCAGAAGGTGCACGGAAAAATTTACCTTTTCAGATGAGACGCATTTTATTGTGTAGGGACGACGTTCTCGTTGTTCGTAAATCACAAAATAATCTAGGTCAGGTTCACTTGTAACAATAGATGAGAAATTCAACCAAATACATTGACATTTTGGGAAGAAGAGTTGTGCCAAATCTCATATCGTTTTTCCCAAATGCTAATGAAGGTTTCAACAGGATCTTGTATCCAAAATAACTATTGAAAGTTTAAAAAAACATGGACTAAACTGTCTCGATTGGCAAGTTAAATCCATTGAACATTTTTGAGCTCTTGGACTGCGCGTTGAAGGAAAGCATGATTCCAAGTCTGATAAAAGTTTGATCCAGAAGGAAATGAAGGAAATGTGGAAAAGCTCATTACATCCATGGTAAACCGTGTAAAATAACTTATTAAAGCAAAAGGAGGACATACAAAGTACTGAAACTTGTTTTAGATACCTACTAAACTATATTATTTCTATGTTCACATTAAGTTGCACACTACTGTATATCTTTCTTGAAACTCTTTTCAAGATATTCCTTGTTATTGGCTTCAACTTTAAACTATTTAAACTTTTCTCAAACAGGAAGCTATCTGTCATTTTTTTTCCTGTTTTGTTTATTCCTCGCCAAGCAAGAGAAACAACTTTCAATTGTTTCACAAAGCTAGAGCTTTTAGTACTTGACTGTCGCTTTAGCCTGGTGTATACCATAATTTCCCTTCTGCTTACAAGGAAACAAGTGATAACACCATGACTACTAATGGTTAACTCGACTAGCATGATGTGGATGTAGAAATAATATGTTTGCAGATCAGGTAGATAAAATTATGTGAATGGAACACATTGGTTCTGATCATTGTGAGTGCACGTATGATATACGGCCCTGCGATGTCTATTTTCCGATAAACAGCAGTTCAATTCTTACGTTAGTTATGCGAAAAGGAATTACACTAGATGCATTCTTAGAAATGCAGTTATAGTCATTAGCAAATTTGATACTGCCATGAGATCATGTGACTTCGCCTTATACCAGCAGTTATCATACCTGTTTAGACATACCCGGTATATGCGGATTCACTTTTCCATAGTTTCAAATAAGATGAGAAACAATGTAAGGAACATCGGCTTGACAGGATTATTGGTTGAAAAATCGTGATTTAAAAGTACTGCACTGACTCAGTGTGGGCATACTGGACAGACCTATGACCGAAGTTTAGAGAAACAACTGATGTGTCCTATTCCCATGACTTTCTCTACATCTCTGCAACAAATTATTACTAAAAATCTTATAATTCTATTTACTTAATGCTAATCGAGAAAAAATTGTTAGTAAAAGTCTTATTACCTCGTTAGTAGAAGGGAATACACTAAGCCAAATCGATAGTCAAATCTTTTAAAACCTGGCTGCTTTGTGATTGAAGTACCTTTCTTTGTATGACTAAGAGTTAACAAATTCCCGTATGAGAAAGGTGTAAGTTCTGAAGCTGAAACTTATCTCAAAAACGGTCAGCTCCACGAAAAAAATGTATATAACATAAATTGTGTGTTTTAGCGAGCTCTACATTTTGTGTGTGGTAAGTTTTTGTCAATATCTTACCTTTTATGCAAACTTCCGCAAAATTCATCCAGAATAAACATTCATAAGAGGTTATTACCAGAAATTTGAAGATATACATTTTAATTGTCATATAAAATCTTAAATATAAGAGATGTTAATCAAAATTGTTATACCCATTTTTGAGAAAATCAAAATTCTATATAAAGAGTAGTTGTAGGTGGGGGATTTTCTTGAAAATCTCCGTATCACATTCCTGGGAGATATTGAACTAATATACCAACTTAAATACTTTCCGTATTTGAGCTATGACCCAAAGACACACGCATACACACACACAACACACACACGGGCCTATTTCTAAAAAAGTGTTGTTTTTTTGGATTCGGGGAGTCCTAAAACATGTATTTCCGGTGAAATCTCGGTAATGAATTTTTGGGTGCATTACAATATTTTCCCAATACTATATACATATTACGCGTGGAGAAAGTAAAAATACTAAGGGATTCAGATAGCTGCACTATGTTCTAACAATGCTCTACATATTCTTGAAGCGGCAACGAGACACAGTTGGCGTTCTCACGTTACTGGCCACATCCTACCCTTATCGTTCTGGTTGAAAGGCTGCGAATCGAAACATCAAAGGGCTTTTTGTTGACTGGGTGCTGGTGCCACGTGCAGCTTTTTGAAAAGCTTTTACATCCAATGTAGTTTTTCAACATTTAAGTCTACCTTAGGGTCTAAATAAAAACCCAAAACTGCAGCATATCTCCTATAGGCACAGCAGAAGTTAGTAGAGCAAGAAGCAACCCTAATTAGCCGTAAACTTAGCTTGTTGCGTACCCCTCAGGCGATCTCGTCTATTGATCCCTTTTGGGTCCTTTCGAACCTCTCCCAAGCGCATTTTTGTAAAAGCTGGAAATTGTAAAGGCATATAAACTGAAAGAGGATATGGTTATTAAGTTATTTATACGCACATCTTTCTATGAATGTTACAAAACCATAATCTAATATTTCACTGTGTATGGTATAATTAGATTAAACCTCACTGAAGTGAATGAAAACATCAATATTGATATAAAGATGATGAATATAATCTATCATTTGGAATGAAGGTAGCCAGTTTTATTAAACAAGAAATTTTTGACTAGTTTACGAATAAATATCAAACCTGATACTCGTAAAGGAAAACGACAGATGAAAAAAATGGCACCAAAAACAAGGAAGTGTTAATTGGTATAGAAAGAATTACTTAAAAATAAAAAGAAATTAATTGAATATAAAAGTGAAGTGTACTAGAACAGGAGTCGAGAATTTATATATGCATATTCGTGAAGCATGATGATAACTTAAAGGCAAAATAAAATATCCTTTGTGTTCCATTCACATGACTCTCTCTTCACTTATTCTTTCACAAACTATTCATAAAAAGTCATGTTTTATTCACATAATAACGATCAAAATAAACATTAATATAATTGTCTAATTACTTAGTTCCTTACAAGCGAAAGGGGAGTAAGGAGATGCATTAGGCTAAAGACATAGTCAAATATTCTAAAAGATGCCATTGAAATCCGGTTCTCTGTCCATAGATGGGAGTAAGAAGAGAGAGATATGAAACGAATAGGAGCTTCGCGATTGAGAAACGTTTAAACATTTTAAAATTGAAATCAATAATAGGGAACATTTCTGAAATGATTATCTCCCGTGTGTGAGAGATCAAAGTCTCTTAAACTCAGTAAATTAACGTATGAGTGGAAGAGTATGCCACTCTGTAACAAAACCCTGTTTATGTTACATTCACATGACCTCTATCCTCATTCAATTATTACAGAGTATAAAATTATTCACGTGGATGCTTATTTTTCTATGTATTTAATTTAAATTAAAATGAAAAATTACAGAAAAAGTTATATTACAGATTCATCATAAATTCAAGGAGAATAGTGAAGTCTAATGCTAATAACTGGACGCGAAATTCCGAGTTTAAAATTCCGTAATATTATCATACACCACAAAAAAGCAAGCGAAAGTCGGAAGAACATAAATAACAAAGATTTTAATAATTTATAGCATTAATAACAGGTATCTCGCAAATGTATTATATCACCTGTTTGTTTAAAACAATCGAGTCTTTTTATGTAGAGCACTTTCGTTCATCGCTTGCCGTTTACTAATTATACAAGATTATACAATTTGTTTTCCAAATAGGCTATTTCCTGAAAATTTAAGATATTTATTTTATTATTAATGTAAATATATGTAGTATACTGTTCATTCGTATAAATCCTTACAACAAATTTTGATAAAATAAATGTTGAAAAAAATATATCATGTAAAGAGTATATCGATGGGGGACATTATTGAAAATATGCGCGTCTCATGTTTGGCTGACCTGAAGTACCACACTTAGCATTTATCATACTTGTCGTTTTTGAGTTATTCATGCTGTTCAGAAACATACAAATAGTTTTAAATAAACTTAAACAAAGACCCTTCCTCCCGCCCAAAAGAATTTTGCCCAAAATTCAAACTTTTAAGAACAAATGAAAACATTGGTTTTGTTTATATACTTTTTAGTTATTTTTATTCTCATAGATTGCATTTTTTAATTACAAAAATAGAATCTTTGTAATATTTTTGATTTTAGGTGACCTCAAACATGTATTTCCGATAAAAGCTTATATACATTTTGGAGTCAATACAGTTCCTTCCCCACTTAGTATACATAAAAGATAAGGTACTAAAACGAATAACAGAATTAACATTATAAAAAGTTATGGCAATACCTCTGCTGACATTTATATAGCTTTAAGATTTGGACTTAAAATCAAGAAGAAAACTTTGTGTCAATTCGTTGACAATTTATTCTTAAAAACTCTGAAATGTTTCCTTCACATAAGTTTCTCAGGCAATTCTGCAACAACTATTGTTACACTAGCTTGTTATGCTCTCTGTTTCTTATTAGCTAAGATAAACGCTAGTAGAAAGATATTCTCTTGTAAATCTAAGGGAAATAAAGATATGCATTAGACTAAGAGTTATTCGCTATGTATTTGCTTTAAAATCGGGTTCTGTTTACATGGCTAGGAACAAAAGCAAGAAAAAAGAAAAGATCAGAAAAACAAAGAAACTTCCATTTAAGAAAAGTATAATTGTTGCAAAATTTAAATCAATAACAAGGAATGTTTTGAAAATGGTTAACTTCTTAAAAAATGTATTGTTGACTTATTTTCTGCTTTAACGAGATCTACATTTTTGTATACTAAGATTTTGTTTATCTCTTGCAGTTTATGTAAAAGTAACCCAGAATGAAGAGGACGCAGAGGCTATTCTCAATCATTTTAAGAATTTTTAATTAAAATTATCTTAAACATAATATAAATTAATTGAAATTGTTACAGCCATTTTAGAGAAGATAAAAAATTTTGGAAAAATGTTCTAAATAAACGGTAATTTGGGATCATATTTTTTAAGCTTTGTGCTGTATTCCTAAGATATGCTAATTTTTTAAACCTCCTTTAACTTAGTAAGACTTAAATATATGCGTAAGCTTTCACGGCCGTTGTCCATAGTTTCAAAATTTAAAATTTTCGGGCTATTTTGTCGTGGTCTGTAGGTTAAAATATGTTTAGTTAAAATATTTCTACCTAATGTGTCGTCCCTGTCTGTGAACTTGATCCCGCCCACCAGTGCCCGAGTAGGTATATATAGTGGCTATAACCCGCACAGTTGTAATTCTTTCCGAGTTAGTGACATCAGCACATTGCCTCTGAAGATGTCCCTCACAGACAGGGACGAAACGTTAGGTAGAAATATTTTAACTAAATATATTTTAACCTACAGACCACGGCAAAATAGCCCGAAAATTTTAAATTTTAAAACTTTGGGAAGCCTTATCAGATAATGAATGAAATAGCTGAAATGATACCCAAATGCAAATGGGCACCAAATGGGTCCAAGGTCCTCGCGAGTGAATTACTTGACACTCTTTTTCTCAGAATAAGAGTAAACGCCGAAACAACCTTATTCGGTAACTGATCCTAATCGAGATTTGAGCTCCTGAATGTTAGGCAGAAATGCTATCACCACAATACAGAGACGGGCGAATGAACTTAAACATCAATTATAATATTTACGATGTTTTATTTTAGAGTTATGATGTTCACAGACACATATACACACCACACCACAAAATAACTTTTTTTCTAAAAATATTTCTTTTGCGGATTCAGAGTGTCTCAAACGTTTATTTTGAATGAAATAGCCATTTCATAGTTTTGGTTGGAGCACTAGACTCTGCTGTCCCAAATACTAAATGTAGTAGAGAAAGTAAAAAGAAAAAACTGAAGAAAGCGAAATGAAATTCCTCAAGGCTGCTGCAGGTTACACGATCATGGAATATAAAGACAAAAACGTTGCACAACGTTTTAATTCTCCGGATAGAATTAATCTACAGAAAAAAGACCGGTAAAACACACAGCAAGAATAGAATCATGCCTCTCTCAATTAGCGTGTATAGCTCACAGTATTCGCTGATAAGCAAGAGGGGTAAAACGAACATCGCTCATCTCAGTACACCATTGACGGGTTTTACTTGATTCCCTGTTAGTTCTGCAACTCTTATTGCATGAAAGAATATCTGCACACGTCAAATAAGGAGATGCTGTACCACCTGCTAGTAGACTGTTTAAAGAAGTATAAGGTAAATGCTTCTCTAGGAAAGAGATTAATTGGAAGACCAAGATTAGATGGAAGATAGAACACCCCAAATAAACCTAATCCTTGCAGATGATTAGAAAAGTGGTCTGTTACATTAATAATCCTTGGCCTCAGCTTATGTTAGAAGGATTTTTACATCAAATAAACAAAATAAAAGGGGCAAAAGCAGACAGAGAGTGGAGTTACGGAAATAACATCACAAATACATGTGTATTAAGAATTGAGCATAAAATGACAATTGCATTGAGCAATTACAGCAAAAGTCTGCTAAATCATTGCGACAATGAGTCATTAGCTTAAAAATCTGATGTGTTACACTCACATGACTTTCTCTAGCTACTCTACAAACTTCTTACAAAAGATAATTCTTCTTTCAACACCACACTAATCGAGATAAACATTAGAATTGTATTTACTTAGTTCGTTATAAGTAGACTGGTGCTAAGGGAATGCATTAGGCAAAGTGATAGATATATGTTTCAAAAGATGTCGCTATAGGATTGTAATTGTAATCCGGTTCTCTTTCCATGAGTGGGAGTAAAACAAAAGAGATATGAAAGGATTGAGAGTATCCCGTTTGAGAACAGTTTTAAGTATTTTAAAATCCAAGCTAGTAACAGGAAATATCTTTGAAGCGGTTAGCTCTACACAAAATGTGATGTATTACTCTCACGTGACTTTCTGTACATCCCTGCAACAAATTCTTGTAAAAGAGCTTATGCTTCTTTTTACTTCATACTGTTACTTCATACTAATCAAGAAAAAAATAGCAGAAATAGTCTTATTACTTGCTCCAGTGCAAGTAGGAGGGAAATAAGGGAGTAGCATAGGCTAAATTATTAGTCAAAACCTGGTTGCTATGTGACTGAAGTTCCTTTGTTTGTATGAGCAAGAGTGAAAAATTCCTGTATGAGAAAAGTATAAGTTTTTAAAGCTGAAACAAAACACAAGGAATATCTCAAAAACATGTGTATGACATAAATTGAGACTAAAGATCAATGTTTGTATCACATAGTCTAGTAGAGTGGTATGGGCAAAACGCTGCAGTGACTGCTTACAGTAATGGTGCAAACTCGGCGCAAGTTTGACCAATTTGAGGATATGCATGATGAATTGGCTCAGCCTGTACGGATACACGCATTTCATCAGAGTTACATGCAAGTTCGAGGAGGTTTCAAGGGAGGGGGTTGTCCAGCGTTAATTTGGCCAGTTGCTCATCGATTCGTGGAGGCAAACAGGAAGCGTCCGAGACAAAAAGCAAACATTAGCGCAAGTTCATCTAAAACCTCTTCGTCGTCCCCTTGCGAATTTCTTACTACTCCTGCAGAAAGAGGTTACTGGGATCATGAGCACTGTATTTATAAGCATGCATTCTTAAACCTGCATGAAATTCTTGGAAACAAATGCAAATATAATCTTTAATCGGTTAATACTGAGAAAGAAATACATGGAAACCCAACTTAAACTCAATGTTTGCAATGTTGCCTCAACATCAGAAACTGTGTGCTAGAGTTTCACAAGAGTACACCGAAAGAGATGCCTTCACGTTATCGTGTGAGACCGCATTCGGGAAGTCTGCGGTTCAAAATCCGATAGAACCAACCTCACTGATTGAGGAGATAGTCCACACCAATGATGTATGTATACAGGGTGTTTCAAAACGACACCAAACGAAGATGTGGACCTTGTTGGTCATACCGTACGTGATACGTGAATATCATGTTCAGCTTTTAATTCGGTACATACAAAAACTGCCATAAAATCACCTTGGATTAGGCAGTCGTACATAACCAGATGGTACGTGCGTGGCCCGCTTCAAGACAGATGACGGTTGGTAGCGAAGGTCCCAGTCGCGTGGTGAAGGCGTGGTTTGATAGACACGCCGGCGCGGGACAGGTCACCTTAGTAATGGAAAACGTTGCATGTGGGTGTGGTGTATGGCAACCGTTGTTCCTTCGCTGCCTAATCCCAAATATGTGCGATTTTTAAACACACATAAAACTTAAATAGAAGAGTTTGTAAGTTGCGACAGCAAGTTTCGGACAAGTCAAAGTCCAAGATAATTGACTGCTATCTTCGCCTGGTGTCGTTTTGAAACCGCCTGTATAGTCATATCAGCCGTTAAATATAATAGCAGTGATTAATTCTGGATAATTATTTGTTAAATTAACTTTCAAATTTGAATATTGCATTCATTTTTATTCCGAATCTTTCTTATCTGATAAATTATAGCCTGGAAGTGTTACCATAGTGCAGTATAAACTTTTTACAATAAATTGCACCTAGTTTCTTTCTTGCTGTGGCCCAACTTTAGAAACAATATAATGTTATAAATATTCCCATTTATGTAACTTTATATTGTATCCAATATGAAAATCGTAATTATTGTTCTCATATCACATTCAATATTCGTTATTCAATCTACTCATTTTGGGATTATTACAAATTCAACACAGCAGCACCATGTCTGCGACGTAACCGAGTGGTTAAACCACTTGACTCTCACTAAGCCAGCCCGAGTTCGATCTCAGGCGACCACATTGTGGTGGACAAAGCGGCGTAGGTGCGGGTTGTTCGGATGCATCGGTTTCATCCACCATCCCATTCCACCGGTGCTCCATCTTTATTTCACATATCATCAACGTTATCACCTGCGGTGCCAGTAGTAAAAACAGAAGCTAAACACTATTAAAAAACTTAACACCATGGTCTTAAAAATACAGAATTTGCTCAATTTTTGTGCCCGCTATTATATGATAGTAACAATTCATTATACTTAATATTAGATTAAGTATAAAATAAAACATAATACAGCATTATTGTCATATAATAGTGGGCTAAAATTGGTATTTTTAATAATACGGTGTTGTTTATCGTACCGAGATTTCATAATCCTAAAAGTACTATATTTTCCAAAACTGGAACTCCTTTATGTCATATGAGAGCAATAATTCCGATTATTACATTAGATACAATATAAACTATAATTACATGACGGTATATATTTATAAAATTATACATTTTCCAGAGTTGAGCTAAAGTAACTTACTAAGGGCCACATTAGCTCCAGTTTAAGGTAAAAGGTTCAATGTTGTATTATGATAACACTACCTAGTGTAACTTATTAGATAACAATGATACTGAATGACAATTGAATTCAATATTCAAGTCGCAAGAAGTGTCCAGTGCGGCTGCTTGGCAAGCGGGAGAGATAGGTTCAATTCCCGGCACTGACGTGAGGAATTTACCCCCGCTGGGAGACCTTGTTCGGACTGGCCCCATCTTCGTGAGGTCTCCGGACACCAATTCAGTAGCGGATCCAGATCGAGAAGACCGCAGTAACCGGCCGGGAGGCTTCGACGCATCGATCATGTCTCACCCTCCAGCACTCCACCTCATTCATGACGCCTTCGTGCCGAGATGGGCAGGAGTAGGCTTTGGGATTGTGTGCCATGGAGTTACGTTTTTAGTTTACTTTAGTTATATTAGTGGATGTGTGTGAGCGATAAGTATTACAAATCAAATTAAGGACTATATTAAGCTCGACCGGAAATACACTCTTTTTCTACTTTGCATTAGGCGCTTCCTTTCATCTTGTTTTGGGCACCCCGGACTTCTTTTCTCTTTTGGTGTTGCCTCTTGCTATCTGTACAATTCTTTCCGCAGACATCTTGGATAAATATTCATTCCATTATTACTTTCTTTATTGGAACCCCTTCTGTTGCTAGCTGGATTCGACATCTATTTATATCATCTTCATTGCTTACAAGGTCATAGAATGTGCTTCCAGCTACTTTTCTTAGTATCAGTATTTCGTTTCTTTCATGATTCGTTCTCTTCTTGTGGTCATTTCCCATGTTTCTAGGTCGCAAATCATCACTGCATAGATAACAGATTTATAAATTTTAATTTTAGTTTTCCTCTACGCCATATCACAGACATTCATAAAACATACATTTTTGCTGATTTTAACCCTTTGTTGCTTGTCGGTACCTAAAAGTTCCGCTTGTTTTAAGCGTAACTATACAAATGCGGTTGTACTGTAGGATTAATTTCGCGTTATACACCTTCAAACATAAACGACAAGTAATTAAGACTGTTTTATATTGTAAAAATATATAAAATGTTTGCCCTAAAATTGCAGTGAGTTTTTTTAAATGAATAAAAGAGTAAAACCACTTAACTGTAGCCAAATGTAACCACATTAGTTTCCAAGCATCACACCTATTATTTTACTTGGGCTCTCCCCGTCATTTAACACAGACACTGGGATTTGAACTTGCAACATTTGCCTTTGAATGGATGGCCTTATACTCACATTATTTGAACTAGTTTTTTAGTAGTGCCTTTGGCAGGATTATGAAAACTGGTTTAGAAAAATTTAAACTTGTAATTGGGAAGAAAAGGATAAATATATTTTAATTTCTATTTTCACCATTATTTTATATAATGATGTTATAGGTTTATTCCCATATTTTTACTAGAACTCCAGCTTTAAACTTGAATTAAAGGAAAAACTGCATATGTAGCATACTAACGTAGAGTTGATGGACATTTTTACTTTTTCTATCACGTATGTACGCACAATGTACATAGTAGATAGGGAAGTTACTATATTCCACCCAAAAATTCGATGTCGAGATTTCACCGGAACTACATGGTTTGAGGTCCCCGGACCCTGTATTCCTAAAAAATATTTTTTTCAGAAAAAGGCCCGTGTGTATGTGTGTCTGTGCGAGTGTGTTTGAGCCTGTGGATAGCACAATTCAATACAAGAGACCGCTTTCAACTAAGCTTGGTATTAATGTTTAATATTATTTTACACCGCAATTGAAAGCTGAAATTACCATTTCTGTTGGAAATATTGTTAGATTATAGCTGTATTTCGTAATTCATATATTAATTTCTGTAGACTATCTTCTGAAATAGCTAACACCAGTTGATCGACAGTGAATAGAAATGTTGTGAAGTCCATTTCTGAACTTACTTTGTAGAATATAATTTCATATCATCCACTTCGTTATGTTCATGCCCAGCTACAGGCCGACCCCTCAAAACAGGTTCTCCATTTTGTGGTTTCATGCCGTTGGCTCCCTGATAGGATTTCGACCCCCAGGTATTGGCTTATAAGTCCTAGGGGGGTGTCGGTCCTACAAATATGGGGAGAGTAGGCTGAATACGAAACGAAATTTTGTAGAATATAACCATTTTTTATAACTTGGACAATGTGTAAATTAAACAGCTCGGATGGCAATGGGCACAAATGTCTGAGCTCTAAATTTGTTCCTTACTCTCTTCAACTACCTCTAGCTAAATAGCAAATAATGTACCTGCTTTTAGTATGATATAGCATACGTTAAGTTAATTTCTAATTACCCTTATAAAACACAGGAAACTGTGTTATGACCCTATTATAATTCCTTTGTGTTTAGTTTATGGGAGATGATATTTAATTCAGAATTTATTATTTTGTGTAAAATTTATACATCTAATTATCTGTGACAAAACAATTTGACTATAGTGCACTCAGCTGAATAGTAATATAAATAAGCTGAAGGAACTGCAGAAAATAATTTCTTAACCATTCTCGACAGTGTACATAACGGTACTGTACCATAAACACGAATTCTTGAACATCCAAATATAGAGGAAACCCTTAATTGGATATCCTGTTATCATGGGAGAGCACGAAAATTCGCATCTAATTCAACGATGTATTTTGTCATTTTACTTTCTCTAACCCGTATGTACAATGTGCATATCGAATGGAGAAGATATGTTGAGATGTCGCCGGAAATATATGTTCTGAGACCACCTGAATCCAACAAGAAAAAAGCATTTTAGACATATCTCCGTGTGTGTCTTTATGCGTGTATATGTGAGCAACATAGCTAAAAAAGGTCGGTTAAATACCAAACTTGGTATTTAAGTTATATCTTTCAAGGATGTGACATGAAGATTTTCAAGAAACCCACTCACTCCAATTAGCCTTTACATTGAACACTTTTTGAACATTTTTATTTTCTCAAAAGCGGCTCCTATGATTTTTATTAAAATGCCATATATCTAAGATATTTTCAATACAAACGAAAGGTTTATCATTGAGTTTTGTGAGAATTGCTTCCTCCGAAGACCTCTTCATTATTGATGATTTTTGTATAAGTAGCAAACCGTAAGAAATAGACAAAAATGTATTGCATAAACAATATAGAACTCATTAAAATACAACATTTATGTCTTATACATTTATGTATAGTTAAGTTTTCGAGATACACCAAGTTATTGCTTCCAATTTTAAGATACTTCAATTTTTCTCAAATGAGAGATATCTTTATTTTCGTCTCTCTATTGTTTACACTCACCAAGCATATAGAACCGTATTTAAATTGCTTAGCTTAGCAACATGCTTTAGCCTAGTGTATTCACACATTTCCCTTTTATTTGCAAAAAAGCAAGTAATAAGACCAATTGTTACAATGTTTATCTTGGTTTTATTAATCTTGGTTAATTCTTTCCGAGTTAGCGACGTGAGTGCAGTGCCTCTGAAGATGTCCCCCACAGACAGGGACGAAACGTTAGGTAGAAATATTTTAACTGAACATATTTTAACCTACAGACCACGGCAAAACAGCCCGAAAATTTTAAATTTTAAAACCATGGACACCGGCCGTGAAAGCTTACGCATATATTTAATGTTTATCTTGATTAGCAGGACGTAGATAAAATAATAATAATCTTTTGTAAGGAAAGTTTGTGTGTGGAAAGGTTAAAAAAAAAGTCATGTGAATGGAACACATCAGATTTTCTGGTAAGATATTTAGTGATATAATACCACTGCAGTATGAACTATAAGATAGAAGAGATAAACAAATAAAAATGCTTCATATATGATAAATCGTTACTTGCGTATTATTATATACTTCTCTCAAGACGCTAGTACGGCAGTACGACTGTTCAATATGGGCATCTTCTCACGTACAGAGATATACAGAAGCTCTCTGGTTTATCCACAATGCCAATCTACATGCTGACACAGTCCTCCTCGCCTGCAGTAAACGGTTAACTATAACTCTTCCACCGTCATCATAACCCTCATTTCGAACAGCTGAATATCTCCGACTGCGCTTGAAACGAGCATCTGGAAGGAAAAATGAACTTTTGGAGTTTCCTCGAAAATTTAGCTTAAAATTATAGGAAAAACTTTGATGTGTCGCATTCACATAACATTCTCCACATCGCTGCAACAAATTATTGTTAAAAAGTTTATGCTTCCTATGCTAGTTAAGAAAATATTAGCAGAAATACGTCTTATTATTTGCTTCCATGGAAGTAGAAGGGAAATAAGGAAGTAACATAGGCTGAAGTATTAGTCAAAAACCGGTTGCTATGTGACTGATGTTCCTTTGTTTCTATTGCCAGGAGTTGACAAATTCCCATATGAGAAAAGTGTAATTCTTTTTAAAGCAGAAACCAATAACGAAGAATATCTAAAAAACGATGTACTTTACGTAAAAAATGTACATAACATAAACTCTGGGTTTTAAAGAGGTCTACATTTTCTGTTAGGTAAGTTTTTCTCTATCTCTTACGGTTTGCCAGTTATACAAAATTAGGTAAAATTCAGCCACAATAAAGTAGTCTTCAGAGGCTATTCCCAGAAAATTCAAGACACACATTTTATTTGTCAGGTAAATATCTATAATATTGAACTTTCAAAATCGTTAGATTAATTTTTGAGAAAATCAAAATTTTATAAAATTTTTCCATGTAAAGGGTAGTTGGGGTTGGGGGTATTTTCTTGAAAATCTTCTGTGGCATCCTTGGAAGATACCAAACTTAAATACCAAGTTAGGTATTCAACGGTTTTTGCATTTTTTGAGCTATGCTGTCCACAAACACACACATGGGCCTTTTTCTAATAATGTTTTTTGGATTCAGGGGATCCCAAAAGATGTATTTCTGTGAAATCTCTGTATCGAATTTGTGGATAGAATGTAATACCTTCTCTGTACACTATGTACATATACGTGTAGAAAAAGTAAAGGGAGTTCTTTGACATACCAAATAAGCTATTTATGCTTAAATACTGATAAGCATGTCTTTAAAGACATATGTATTATAAAAACTAACTATTCAAAGGAAGACTATCTCTACCTATCCAACTCCGGTCCTATACGTGGATTGTGTGAAAAAAACAATTAAATCAAAATTAATTGACTGTAATAGTTGGCTACACTATGAATCCTGGGATGTAAGTCACCATTGAGGCGTTTCATCTCAAAATAATTTGAGAACACCTAGTGGTTTTTCGGAAAACATGCGAGTCAGTTGAAAAATTCAATCTTATGCCCGTATGTTGCCATGGTAGCTCAGTGGTAGAGTGAGACCGCGAGATCCTAGATTCCAATCCCGGCTATGGCGTTGAATTTTTCAATCTGACACTATCTATCCAACCCCTATCCTACACACAACTAAATCAATATCTCGAATATGATAAAAACAAGTATATGAATCAATTCAAAACCTTTGAGCATAATTACACTGAGGTTAGGAAAATATATTTTAGCGTAAAAGGGTGAATAATTAGTCCATACATATGCACATTGTCTGTTAAATTTGCAGATTCATTTGAGATATATGTGTAAGCAACAGCACACTAACGGCGATCATATTGGTCACCGGATGTGTTTCATTAACATATTGTTAAGCTGCATGGCATCCAGTATCCTCTCTACTAGATACCTACCAGTAGCATCATGTTATTAGTTCATCAACACCTAATGCTTGTAAGCATGCATGCTTCTGATGATCGTAGAGATGAAGGGTGCTTCGTTTTTATTTGTAAAAATCTGATGTGTTCCATTCACATGACTTTCCCTATATCAATGCAAAAAATTATTCTATTTACTTCATCTAATGGAGCAAAATTAGCAGAAATAGTCTTATTACTTGCTTCCTTGTTAGTAGAAGCGAAATAAGGGGGTACCACAGGTTAAAGTGATAGTCAAAAGCTGGTTGCTCTGCGACTGAAGTTGCTTTGTTTGTATGGACACGAGTTCACAAAGCCCTGTATGAGAAAAGTATAAGTCTTTATATCTGAAAAAAACAAGGAATATCTCAAAAACAATCAACTCCACCAAAAAAAGTATATAACATAAATTGTGTGTTTTAAGGTGCTCTACATTTGTTGTGTGGTAATTTTTTGTCCATATCTTACGGTTTAGCAGTCATGCAAAATTCCGTAAAATTTACCGAGAATAAAGTAATCTTCAGAGGCTATTCCTAGAAAATTCAAAATATACATTTTATTTGTCATGTAAGTATCTTTAATATACGATATTTTAATCAAAATCGTTACAGCCATTTTTTAGAAAATAAAAATTTTCGAAAAAACTTCCATGTAAAGGGTAGTTTGGGGTGACGGGATTTTTCTCAAAATCTTCGTGTCGTATCCCTAGAGTCTACTAAACTTAAATGCCAGGTTTGGTATTTTACCGACTTTTCGTTTTTGAGTTATCGTGTTCATGGACACATACTCACACGGACCTTTTTCTGAAAATACTTTTTTTGGATACAGGGGACCCTAAAACATATATTTTCGGTGAAATCTCGGTATCGAAATTTTTGTTAGAGTGCAATACCTTCTCTATACACTATGTACATAGTACGTATAGAGAAAGTAAAAATGTATTACTTTTTCTGCAAGTTGGTTTAAAGTCAGACAATATTTTCCTGTATTATTTTACCCCTCTTTATCACCATTAATGTTATTGCTTCGCAGCTGCAGAAAGACATGAAATGTGTCTTGAATATAAACAGCGAATAACAAGGAGAAAGAGTAATATAAAGTTTTGTCACGTAGCAATCAGAACTTGCAAGAAAGAAGTGTGAACGTGACATGTGACAAACCAACGTATGAGAGTTGACGAGAAGTAATTGCTATCATTTCACCGAAGAGACAGAACGTCCTGATTAGTTTCGTTACGGACAGACCTTATCAAGCTTAATCGCCTGCAGTATATCAGGACCTCTGTCCTTTAACGAGAACTGGACATCAGTTTTTGCTTTTGAAGAATAATTTATGAGCTCTCGCATATAGTTTATAATGGTAATCCTTTGTACAAAACCTCAGAGTTTCCTAAAGACTTGCGGAAATTTCTAGGAAACTGCAGGAGAACTGACAGAGTCTCGTCATATTTATTTTGGATAAACATTTCTTTAAAACACTCCAATATATGTGAATATTACGTTGTAAATTGTAGTTTGTGAATCCGATTCATAAATCATACATAAGTTACAGGTAAGTTACGAATTCTTGCGAAAATTTAGTTTTGAATGAAAGTCTGATTATCCCGCTCAAAACTGAGTTTTTACAATTACAAAATGTTGACTTACCGAAAGTAAAAAATACCAGATTTAACCAAGATAAAAGAAACCCCACTTTTGCCTACCCTAGACGGCGACGCAGCAAGCTTCGTCTTGCTTATTGAAGAGAAGAGAATATGTTGCAGCTCAACAGACTCTATGCTCTCCCACGATGACTTGCTAAAAGGCAGCGGAGGATAATGCTCTTTCCATCAGATCGCAGCAACAGTGAGTACATTGAGTTTGGGTTTGCCGTATCTGTGACGTAAGCAGTAACCATTATTGGTATTGGAGCTGTGGAAGCGGGTAACGGCTCAATATCTATAACTACACACGTTTCCCAAACTCTTAACTAATAATATTCCAAAATATAAATGTACCAACATTTGTTCAGTTTATTAAAAACGATTAATACAATACAGTTCTATGCATTTAATATAAAGCTATTTTATGCAATCCTGTCGTTGTAAATAGATTGCTATTCTATTCTATACTGCCCATAATAAATTAGCCCATTACGGCACGCGTACCAATAAATTATGTAATACCAGTATTTCAAGTTGTCGTGACTTATAGATGGAATGTAAGTCAATTTTAGTAATATTTTCTGCTAGCAATGAAGATGAAAAATCCTTGTATATTATTATATGTAAAACACTTAGGATTCTAATTTATAATTTTTACCATGCTGTGCTGATAATGGCGTACATCACATCCCCGAAATACTTTCTGACTTCTATCACAGAAAGGAAATACAAGCAAGTGATTGTCTTGCTTATCGATTTAACCTGTCAGACAAATAAACTGCTGCGAGATAAGCAAATGTTTTATTTATTTCCAAAGTAGTATTATAGTTCAGTCATCATTCAAAAGGCATGCATTTTCATTACAAATTAGTCTCAAAGTTAAAAGTTTATACTGGAATATGTAATTAACTAGCAAACGGAAAAGTTTTCAGTGATGTCTATTATTCGGGCACCGTTGCGATTTGCTTGTTCTCTGGTTGGAAAACAGTTCCGTGCACAGATTTTCACTGGGACCTCCCCCTTCCCAAGCACTTTGGTCATTGAGTGCATCTGCAGCCTCTTCTGAAGGTATGTAGTCCAATAGAAAAAGTTTTACTTTTGATATATTCAGAAAATATGTTATAAACTTATAATCCATTACAACAGGTTTCCTGCATGTAAATCAGACATAAAACTGATGATTTGTTCTACTAAAATACAGTGTGTACTTTTATTGGTGTTATTTATATGTTATGATAAACTATGTTTACATCAAAACTATACCTACCTCTGAGCCCACACATACCTACTGCACAAAGTCAGCGCATGGAACTTCTGCCTCTCCGCTTCTTTCTAAAAAACATATCAGTGGACTAGAAGCAAAATTTAAAGTCATACCCGAAGCCTAGTGATGTTGTGATCCATTCACATGACTTTCTCTACATCTCTGTAGCAATTATTGTTAACAAGCTTATGCTTCTAATTACTTCATGCTAATCGAGAAGAAATTAGCGGAAATAGTATTATTATATGCTTCCTTGTACGCAGAAGCAAAATAATGGAGTACATTGGTTAAAGTGATAGTCAAAAGTTGGTTGCTATGTAACTGTAAAGAAAGGAACCGACAAATTCCTGTATAAGAAAAGCTTATGTTTCTTTAAAGCTGAAACCACTTACAAGGAATATCTCAAAAACAATCTGCTCAATGAAAAGAGAATGTATATGATATAAATTGTGTGTTTTAGCATGCGCTACATTATCTGTTTAGTAAGTTTTTGTCTATCTCTTACGGTTTGCCAGTTATAAAAAATCCGTAAAATTCATCCAGAATAAAGTAGTCTTCAGAGGTTATTCCCAGAAATACATTTTATTTGTCGGCTAAATATCTTTAATATACACTATTTTAATCAAAATCCTTAGAGCAATTTTTGAGAAAATAAAAATGTTCGAAAATTTTTCAATGTAAAAGATAGTTGGGGTGGGGGGATTTTTCTAAAAATCTTTTTGTCAGCCTTAGATGATACTGAACTTAAATACACAGTTTGGTATTTAATGGAATTTTCAATTTTGAACTACGCTGCCCACAGAAACACACTGACAAACAGGCAAAAACACGGACATTTTTTTAAAAATGATTTTTTGGATTCAGGAGGTCCCAAAACATGTATTTCCGCTGAAATATCGGTACCAAATTTTTGGGTATAAATCAATATCTTCTCTATACACTATTTACATAATTCGCGTATAGAAAATAATACGTTTTTTCCGAATGTTTTTTGATACAGTGGGTGAAATTCCCACTTCGATAGTTTATGGGTAGCTTATCTGCCTCATATTTAAGAGGTCCAGAGTTCGAAACTCCACTAGGGCGATGAGGTTTTTATTTTTCGGCTCACCCTTATCCTTAAATGACCAATGGCAATTAACTTTAGCTCCATGGATCCAGCGCGCTCATATGAGCATCACTTCACCTATTTCATTCATCTTCCCATATAATATACCTGCTTAAAGTCCGTTAAACTTAAAAAATCTATGTTTCATTCACATGACTTTCTCTACATCTCTGCAAAAAAGTATTGTTAAAAAGCTTAGGCTGTTATTTAATTCATTCTAATTGAGAAAACATTAACAAAATAGCCTTATTACTTGCTTCCTTGTAAACAAAATCAAAATAACGGATTACCATAGTTTAAAGTCATAGTCAAAAGCTGATTGCTATGTGAGTGAAGTTCCTATGTTTGTATGATCGGGAGTTGACAAATTCCTGTATGAGAAAAGTATAATTTCCTCAAAGCTGAAACTAAAAACAAGAAATATCTTAAAAATGGTCAACTCCACGAAAAAATGCATGTAACACAAATTCTGTGTTTTAATGTGCCCTACATTCTGTATGTGGTAAGTTTTTGTCCATCTCTTACGGTTTAGCAGTTATGCAAAAATTCGTTAAATTCATTCAGAATAAAGTAGTGTTCAGAGGCTATTCCCAGAAAATTCAAGATATATATTTTATATGTCAAGTAAGTATCTTAAATATACAAGATTTTATTCAAAACCGCTAGAGCCATTTTTAAGAAAGTCAATATTTTTGAAAATGTTTCTATGGTAAGGGTAGTTTGGGGTGGATGGATTTTCTTTAAAATTTTCATATCTTATCCTTGGAAGATACCATACTTAAATACCAAGTTTGGTTTTTAACGGCCTTTTCATTTTTGAGCTATGCTGTACACAGTCACACACACAACACGGACATTTTTCAATTTTTTTTTTTTTCGATTCAGGGAGTCTCAAAACATATATTTCCGGTGAAATCTCTGTATCGAATTTTTGGGTGCAATACAATACCTTCTCTCTACACTATGCACATAGTACGTGTAGAGAAAGTAAAAAGGGTGAAATAAGAGAAACTTGACATTTTAAAGTTAATAATAATGTGCTATGTTTTAGTTTTCATAATTCATTTCGGCATTAGTTTGTTTGAACAACAGTTATGAGTAAGAGTTCAAGTTCCTATTCTTTTAATGTAACACACAATTCCTTTCATTATATCTCCCGCAGATGACAGAGCAAATGGCTTTGCCAGTCGCTTCACTGCTTTCAAGTACATATAAATTCCATTCTCCGGGCTTGAATAATTCCACCATGAGGGCTTACTTCTGTCATCACGTTAAGAATCGTTCCCCACTTTCAAACTCACCCATATCGTGTGTTTCCTGACCCCCAGAGGCAGTGAAAATGTTTTGCGGGGTCGTTCTAGGGAGTCAGGGTTATGTGCAAGCTTAATATATTTTCATGACCTTAGTAAATAACCGTGACTCTATATTGCGCGCAAGGTTTATTTTCATGGGCAATTGATTCAGCCTGCAGGGGCTGGTAGGCAACCAGCCCGTCACGCCTCGGAGATTTGTAGACTTGTTCTCCGCATCTCTCCCCCATGACGCTTGCACACACATACACAGTACACATCTTGTATAATAACATCCATGCAGTGTAACAATTCTACGAGGCCTTCAGTATTTTGTTTTTCCTCGGTTCACATAAATCTTCCTCGGGAGATAACGTTTAATGTGGGTCCCAAACGCCACTGTTTTGTTGCGTTCCTCTTGAAATGCTGTTTACCAACATTTCTGAATGCCGTACAGAAGAGAACAGCAATAATCATTTTTGTTTATTTCTCTTACTTTACTACGTACACATTGTACTCTATCAAAAGTTATGTCAAGATTCAAGCAAAATACATATTTTGAGACAACCAGAATTTTAAAACAAGTTTTTTAGAAATATTCGCGTGTGTATGTCTGTCTGAACATCATAACGAAAAATCTAATATGTTCCATTCACCTGACTTTCTCTACATCTAGGTAACAAATTGTTGTTAAAAAAGCTTATGTTTCATCTATTTCATAATAATGGATATAAACATTAGCATAAATTGTGCTTATTACTTGGTTCCTTGTAAGTAAAAGAGAAAAATCTGATGGGTTCCTTTCACATGATGTTCTGTAGCTATTTGCAAACAAACCTTTTATTCAAAACATTCATGCTAGTCAAGAACAGAAATAGTCTTATTACTAGCTTCCTTGTAAGTAGAAGGGAAATAAGAAAATGCACGGGCTAAAGCGAAAACACGTTCATATTCTTATAAATAAAATACTAGAATATTCTTTTCAAAATTAACACAGATCCAATAAAGCATTTTAATACTAGGACATAATAATTAAAGCATCAAATTAAATGTTTTCAATTCGTAAAACGGGTCTAAGTCATCTTCATAGCTCTTACATGTCGCACATTATGTGCATGTAACTTTATTGGAATCGAAATCAAGAGTATAAGGTTGTAAAGCACACGCTGTTATAAGTCAGAAATATACCAAATGAAGTCTTTCAGCTTGCTTCAGTGAACTAGCTAGTGGTCTGGATAACTCTCACAATAAAAAGCTCTTGAAATGTTTAAGAAGGGGATGTATAAGTCCTCAGGGGTGGGACAGCAGCCAGTAGAACATACTAGCCGCCGCTAGAGGGTTTAAATTTGGAAATGGCGGGGAGCAGAATCCTCTGCACCACTCCGGGACATAAGTACAAAGGTATTTTTAACTCGAGGTGTAGAAAAGTGCATTACAAATATTTACAAACAAAAGTCACTCCAGATATATGATGTGTTACATTCACATGACTTTCTCTACATCTGTGTAATACATTATTGTTAAAAAGCCTATTCTTTTATTTACTTCATGATAGTCAACATTAGCAGAAATTGTCCTTATTACTTGGTTCCCTGTAAGTAGAAGGGGAAAAAATGTAATGCGCTCCATTCACATGACTTTCTCTATATCTCTGCAACAAATGATTCTTAAAAAGCTTATACTTCTATTTACTTGCTAATCAGAAACAAATGAGCAGAAATAGTCTTATTACTTGCTTCCTTGTAAGTAGAAGCGAAATAAGGGAGTACCATAGGATAAAATGATAGTCAAAAGCTGGTTGCTATGTCAATGAAGTTCCTTTGTTTATATGGATAGGAGTTGACAAGTTCCTGTATGAGAAAAATATAAGTTTTTCATAACAGAAACCAAAAGTAAGAAATGTCTCAAAAACGACGAACTCAGGAAAAGAATGTATAAAACATAAATTGTGTGTTTTAACGTGCTCTACATTTTTTGTAGTAAGTTTTTGTCCATCTCTTACGGTTTATCAGTTATTTAAAATTCAGTAAAATTCATCCAGAATAAACTACTCTTCAGAGGCTATTCCCAGAAAATTCAAGATAACCCTTTATTTGTCAGCTAAATATCTTTAATGTACGCAATTTTAATCAAAATCGTTAGCTATTTTTCAGAAAATCCCAATTTTCGAAAAAAGTTCTATGTAAAGGGTAGTTGGGGGTGGGGGATTTTCTTCAAAATCTCCGTGTCGCATCCCTGGAAGATTCTAAACTTAAATACGAAGTTTGGTTTTTTTCTGACTTTTCGTTTTTGAGTTATCGTATTCACAGACACACGGACACATGGACCTTTTTGTGAAATTGCTTTTTTTTGGATATTGGGGACTCTAAAACATACATTTTCGGTGAAATCTAGGGATCGAATTTTTGGGTGGAGTGCAATACCTTCACTATACACTATGCACGTAGTGCGTGTAGAGAAAGTAAAAATGTAATGTGTTTCATTCACATGATGTCTTCTAGCTGTTCGGTAAACAAACCTTATGTTCAAAACATTAATCTGGTATCTACATCATACTAATGAAGATAAAATAAGCAAAATTAGCATTATTACTGTATTTCTTGTAAGTAGAAGGGAAATAAGAAAATACACAAGTTAAAGCGATAGTCTCATCCTTTAAAAGCGGTCGCAATATGAAGCAATTGAAATCCAATATCTTTAAAAGATTAAACAAACGAGAAGAAAGATGTCTTCTAGTTTGAGAAAAGTTTCACTGGCTTAAAATTGAAACGGATAATTCGGAATATCTCGAAAAATGGTAATTGTACAAAAATGTATATGACATAAATTGTGCGTTTTAATGAGTGTAGTATGTTTTTGTATTTATCTTAAGGTTTGTCAGTTATATAAAAGTTATCCAGAATGAAAGACTCTCAGAGGCTATTCCTAGAAAATTCAAGATATTAATTTCGTTTGTCATAAAAATCTTGTACATAAGGTATTTTAATCAAAATCGCTACAGCCATTTTTGAAAATTGAAAATTTTCGAAAAATGTTCATGTAAAGGATAGCTTGCGAGGGGAGATTTTGTTGGAAATCTTCACGACATCCTTGGAAGATACTCAACTTTTGTATTTCGTAGACAGACACACACGGACTTTTTCTAAAGATGGTTTTTTTTATTCAGAAGGTCCCAAAACATGCATTTCCGGTGAAATCTCGGCGTAGAAATTTTGGGTGCATTACAATACCTTCTCTATACACTATGTACGAGCATAGTGCGTGTAGAGAAAGTAAAACCGGCTCTATCGCTTCACCTGGATTATTGCAAGCAGGTGATTGGTTATGGCAGCCTGAGCGTTTTAAAGAACTTACTTGATTCTTGGACCTCTCTCACTTTTGTATTCAACCTGAAAGAGTATAGATGTTCACATTTTGTTTTACAATATACTGACGTCTAATACAGCCCTAAAAGTTTTTAGGCTTTTCCACAGCCTCAAATATTCTCAAATATGCAAGTTACAAGATTCAGGTTGCTGTTGCAACAGCCGGAGATATATTTGTACAGGCTTTTGTTAATGAGATATGTTAGCTGATAGGGCAGCTTGTCTGTAAAAGATGATCAGTCATTTTGCAAAAAAATTGACTTGTGCACTGAAATTATTTAAAACAGATTGTAAAATAATATTAAAACAAGTGTTTTATTACCTTTACGGGCCTCATTTCTGGGAGAAAAGCCATAACTCAGTAACCTTTTAGGTTCGAGGGCTACACTTCAGTTTTTTCGTAGTTGAACCAGTATTGCATTTGCTAAACTATAGATAGTAATTTTATAGATTCGCAGCTTTTAGCAAAATGTCTTCAGCTAGCACATAAAATGTGAAAGAATCTTTCAACAATCTAAACCTGGATTCCAAAGAACATATTTCTGGGTAGAACTTTAAAATATAATGTACTGTCCTTCACAAAATAAATAGCCATTTTGTGTTTGGCCGTGAGAAGGCGTTCTTGCATTGCTTGTATGAGGATTAAATTTGCCATATGTTTCACTTCCCGTTCAAAAGGGCATGGCAGCCATCCGCTCACCTCGTAATTTAGGACTCCAATATTTTAGTAAGCATAGTGAACTACGCGGAAGATATTGGAAATGTAACTTCAAATCACGTGTAGAACACATGATATTGTGCTTCGATTAAGTAGTAGACCTGAAAGTTAAAACGCTCCTAAAGTTAGTTACTTTGCTTACAAAGGTAAGTTTAATCAACAACAGTGGTGCCTACGACTAGAACACTTGAAGTGGTTAAGGCGTATTACTGTTAATACCACAGAAGTCGGTAGGTGAATCGAATTCATATAGCGGTTCTGTTTTTTATTTTTTTTAATCTATGCTAAATATAAATTTTATAGGTTAATGTAGCGTCTTTCTAATAAAACTCCCCTAGAGCAGTAAATTGCATGGTTAGTTTTATTTCATAGCGTTGTAATATTTGGCGCCCTCTTGGGAACGCTGCAATAAGAAATGAATGCTTTATAAAATATATTTTGAAAATTATATAAATAAGACAAGGGAAATACTCTTAACTCAACTAATCCCCTCATATTCAATGCACTTCTTCTATAATTCTCGAATAATATTATAAGTTTACAGGATTTATTTCAACTATGCATTTCTAATGTTTATATAGCTTGCAATGGATATAAAGAATCCTTTATATCTCATTCGTGTTGGAAGGTCTCACTCGATGAGAACGAAAAACAAAAATTGGAAATAATTTATTGCTGAGTGAACTCTGCATTTATACATTGGCTTATACTCGTTCAATGTGATAATGACTCAAAATTAACGAAGGAAAATCAATTTAATATATTATATATCATAGGAAAGCATTTATCAGCATAAATGTAGTAATTTGTTACAAAATGCATTATTTACAGAGCGGATGCCAACGAAAATATATTAAACACAGCACAATACTGTTGTGGATTGCTTGAACACGGAGCAATCTTTACAGCTGGCAGCGTTGTCAGTTTTGTTTATTTCTAAGAACTATACAACATTGCTTGGTCCCCATTTACTGGCTGTCTAGGAATGTGTCTTTATCCTAATTCTCCGTTCCTGATGACAATAGATAATCTCCAGGAATTAAGACGTTTTTATATTCCATTTCAGAAAATAGTCGTGCAGAAGGTCAGGATCGAAACACCGCATGCTCGCCATTTTGAATTCACGGATAGGATCGCTGCGACTTCGGTTATTTCTCAGTTGGGCGGTTGTCTTCCATTCGCCTAACATAAAGACAAATGTGCTACTCTGTTGCTGATTTGGTAACAAATTCCTTTGCAAGGCGGCTGTTTGTAGCAACCTGAAAAATGTAAATATTTTCTTCTTTTTTTATATTAATTTACATCTATTCAGGTAACATACCGCACGCATAATAATGATTCCATTCACCTCCCGATTTCTCTGATATTCGGCAGTAGTATGCTTTAACCACTTCAGCTATTCTAGTTCCAGATATTACTGTTGCTGATTAAACTTACCTTTGTAAGTTTGAACCCTATACTAGAAGTTTTCCTTCAGGTCCACGTAATGAAACACAATAACAACGCATTTTCTGCACTCGCATTGAAGTTGAATTTGAAATATTTTTCCGTTAGTTTACAATGATTGCTGAAATATTTTCTTCCAAAAGTACGAGGTCAGTGGATGATTGTTTTGTCATCTTGAACACGAAGGGAAACATATTGAAACTTTAATTCTCATATACAGCAACCTCTGAAAATTAGGTGAGCTTTAGCGCAATCCATTTGATGGTGGGTGTATAATTTTGTGAATGATAGTACATGATGCTCTTTTGGTGTTTAATGTGGAGAAAAAATACTCTGAATTAAAACACTAGAACGTTTTGGAATGAAAATTGGTAAAATATAACCGTAATTCTTCTGCAACATTTGGGCCAAATGCGAATTTCCAAAGCTGCAATGGAAAGTGTTACTAAACAGGCACGATATAGAAAAGGAAGAAGAAGAAGAAGAAGAAGAAGAAGAAGAAAAAGAGGAGGATAGGACTCGAGGAAATAAATATATTAATAAAAAATGTTTCAGGAGGATTTTAACATATATCCTCATAATGCGAGTATTTGGTTTAAACGGATTCTTCGCCACAAAAATATAATATATATGCTTTTAAAATTGTAAGTGTATATATACTTTAAATTTTAAATGAATGAATACAACACCCTTATGATTATTTGGGAACGATATGAATCTAAGAAATAGCTGATTCTATAAAAAAATACTTAAAATTTTTATCAAAAGATACACAATTATAATAAAGTCATAATCTCCCTAATAAACAATATTCGTATATAAAAGTACATCACTAAACACAAAAGTAACATGTAAAGTAACATATCCAATAGTTTTTAAGAAAAAGAAACAGTCAAATATTTTACAATAGTGAAATAGAATTTTTAATTTGCCCTTTTTCTAACAGCAGCAACATTTGTAGCGCCCAAGCATGCAAGTAATAACAATGAGTCTGCTGCTGCAGCGATCTTCGTTGGGATATAATGATTACATGCTTTTCATTTTGCTAATGAGACATGTTTACTGTAGCATCTCAGCGTTTAGGGAGAAAAATAATTGCAGAAAATGAGGACTATATTTATACATAAGCAACACTGCTCTGCTGAAATGCTAGACAAAGACCCTCTTTCTTCCGAGATTCTGGATTGTATTACCTGCTGCATTTCTAAGTAGCTAAGAGAGAAAATTTTATATGACGCACCAGATTTTTTATCTCTTCTAACACGTATTTATAGTACAGGAAATTGTATTCCACCCAAAATATATATTTGGAGGTTCCATGTATTCAAAAGGAGACCGTGTGTATGTATGTATCTAAACAGCATTACGCAAACAACTAATTCTCATAATGACATTAAACATATATAGTAGTTTAAACATCCTCAAAAGCTGCGAAACGAAGATTTCCATTAGCTTCTTACCCAATGTGTATAGGATACCAATGAAAGAAGCCATCATGTTTGTTGCTGTAACTAAGGCTCAAGAGGGGCGCCCCTAGGAGGAAGGGGAGAGGTAACATCGGGTGGCCGAAATCAGGAGCAACGGTACAGAAGTGACATAGTCCCTACAAAGAAATGAAATGGATTTTTATTTATAGATGCACTTTTAACTATTGTGGTTCTCAGCGTCCCATTCTAAACTGGGCGTGAAAGACTCCTTCGTTTTGCTCAGAGGCCTCTCTATCAGAGTTGAGGTTCTTTTATATGCCGTAAATCTACGACACGGGACCAACTTCCCTTCCGAAGGAAACCTTGCTAAGGATTTTTATTTCCTCCTCCGGGTTGAACCCGCGACCTTGGGTATATGAAGTTAGCATGTTAACCATTGCACCACGGAGGGGTGTCCTTACAGCTTTCTAATAGCACCCTTACGGTGAGACAGGCCGACCGAGGACCCCCGCCCACATAGGATCCAACGCCCTCATTAGAGTCGGTCCTCATCCTGGCAAACAACCTAAATCGGGGAACGTAAGGGGCCATAGGAGTGTCCCTTTTCCTTACTACACTGAACCTTGTGCCATCGCCAGCACTTCCTATCCTGAAAGAAACCAAAGGATGAAGGATGAACGAAATTACATAAAGGGTCAGGAAATTTGGAGGATGAAATAAATATACCCAGCATTCGCCGGGAAACCCACGATAAAAAGCATGGGTCAAATTTGTCAGCTGGGAGAAGCGAACTCGGAACCTCTGGAATGCGAGCCACAGATCAAAACATGCATTTCGCTCGATACTCCTTACACAAATTATCATTCATATGGAAAATAGTTTGAAATTACTCTGTGTGCTGCAACTAAATACTCTGAAACCTTTAGAATAGAAATGAATAAGCAATAATAACATATTTTTAAGTTAGATGCATTAAGTTGATTTCAGAATAAAAAAGAAAATGTTATTCGTTCGGTTCATACACGTCAGTAAAGAGAGCAGAGGACTAACGAGTGGTTAGATCACTCAGCTCTCTCGTCAAGGTGTCCCGGATTGATCCCAAGTATGTGGGATTTGTGGTGGGCAAAACGGCGCAGGGCCGGTTTTTCTTTGGGTTCTCCGGTTTTCCCCGTCATCGCATTTCACTGGTACTCCATCTTTAATCGATGTATCTTTAGTGTCATCGCCTGCGGTGCCACAGTAGTAAAAGCGGGTATTAAACACTTTAAAAAAATAACGTTCGAAGTATTGAAGTTATCAGTGCTTGCATTGATGGTATCGGACTGGGGGCGAGGTCGTACACTCACTGTCCGTTTACATGGATTATTGAGATGATGCAACTCTGCCTGCTTCTGCTTTCTTTTCAATTCTATGCCAAACTACTAGTCAGTTAATTCGCATCAAAAGTGCGCGCTCACAAATGAATTTGGATTTAAGTTTATTATCTGCCGATGCGCAGAGAAGCGTTTCACATTATAAACATTGCTTAACAAAGTATGTAGGAATTTTTATTCAGGGTCTCTCAAAATGTATATTATTGTAAAGTCCTTTAAATGTGACTGATGGATGAGAATAAGTTGTACTACATAGACAAACTATTGTATCCATAAACCACAACTTGGCGTACAAATATTGTTAACATGCATGTGTACCACAGGTTACATGAATTAGAAGCATTTACATTGCATTTCTATGTTTATGGATAAACATTTTCTATAATGTAGCAGCAACCGTGGAATATTTTATTCTATAAAGATTGTATTCTTGCTTTGCTTTGTTTTCGTTGCTGAAAAACCGGTTCGTAAGAGCACGTGCCCCTTGCGTCTATAAGTAAATGTGCGGTGAACTTCAGTTTTTACATATCCCACCACTATTCTGTATACTCTTAGCAAAGATTTTAAGCTACATTATTCTATAATCCCGTATCCTTCACCTAGAGAAACGTCCACAAATTAATCAAAATCATTTAATAAATTAGTTAATTAGGTTTGAGTTAAAACAGCAAACCAGATATTCACAGCTGTTTACTGTTTAAAATATTGTTGATATTTCATTAATAATAATAATAATAATAATAATAATAATAATAATAATAATCAAACTGGTTGAATGTAACAGAAATTCAACACAAATTACGTAGATTTAAATTATTCTAGTTTCTGAGTATAAGATCCATTAATATTTCATTTAGAGCTAGATATGCACCTAATGTTTTTGCTGTTCCAAAATGTTTACTAGTCGGTAGGTTGTCAATGTTTTACAGTATAAAACTAGTACAGATGAGCTGAAAAAGGTTTAAATAGGTGTAATAACGAAACTCATTATTTTAGGATGCTCAAGAAGAGAATCAAAATATTATAAATCATCACAAAGTTGTTGTCCGGTTTCCCCCGCCACTCATTCCGCCATCACCTTTCCACTCATCAATTTCGCTTACATTTCATATCATCCACTTCCTCATATTCATGCCTGGCTACGGGCAGACTACAGTTCTCCACTGTGTGGTTTCGTGCCTTTGGCTCCCCGACAGGCTTCTAACCCCTAGGCATTAGCTTGTAAGTCCCAGGAGGGTGTCAGTCCTACATATCGGGGAAGGTAAGCCGACTAAGAAACGACCCAAAGCTGCTTAAAAAACAGATGCATATATTTGGAGGAAAGATTGGCGACATGTAAGGCTTAACGCTTAAAAGAAGGTACGAGGGCCGTTTTTTTTTTTTTTTCAAACCTCGAATAGGCTGTAAATAAGTCAACTTCATTGAAAATAATTATTTTATTACTAAAAGTTTTATACACTTATGGTTAGTTTTCAGCATAATCACCGAAAAGATTGAGACATTTATCGTACCTATGCACAAGGTTTGCAATTCCCGCTTTAAAAAAATTTGCCACAAATGATTTCAAATGAGCATTGACGTTGTTTTGAAGATCTTCGTACTTTACGACGTTTGCGGAGAGCCATTCAAAACAAACGAAGAGGAATGCTGACTTCGGAATTGTGATGATCCATCACAACGCTCGTCCACACACTGTTGGCACAACCCATTGGCTTCTTGAGCAATTTCAATTGGACATTTTTGATCATTCGCCGTACAGTCATGACCTGGCACACAGCGACTTTCACCTTTTCCCTGAACTGAAGACGTGGCTAGGAGGGCAGCACTTTCAAACCATCGAAGATAAGGGGGCTATATAAATAAAACAATAAAAAAATCTGACGTGTTACGCTCACATGACCTTCTCTAGCCACTCTACGAACAAACTTCTTACGAAAGATAATTCTTCTTTCAACACCATGGTAAACGAGATAACATTAGCAGCATTTTATTATATAGTTTCTTATAAGTAGAATGGAACTCAGGGAGTGCACTATGGTAAAGCGATAGTCAAATGTTTTAAAAGGCTGTCGTTATGCGACTGTCATTGCAAATCGTTTCTTTGCTTGACCAGGAGTAGAACAAAAGAAGAACGCACACTTCCATTTGAGAAAAGTATAAGTACTTCACAATTGAAACTAATGATAAGGAATACCTCTAAAACGGTAAGATCCACGAAAAAATGTATGACATAAATTGTGTATTTTAACGAGATGTTTATTTTTATGGAGTAAGTTTTTGTCTATCTCTTACGGTTTACTAGTTTATACTAAATTAAGCAAAATACATCCAGAATAAACAGGTCCTTAGAAGCTATTCCCATAAAATTCAAGACATACAGTTTATTTGTGATAGATATGGCTTTAACATGTTGTATTTTAATCAAAGTTGTTAGAGCCATTTTTGAGCAAATCTAAATTTTCGAAAAAGTTCCATTTAAGGGTTGTAGAGGTTATGGGGGTCTTCGTGTCGCATCCTTGGAAGATACCAAACTTAAATACCAAGTTTGGTTTTTAACGGTCTTTTCGTTTTTGAGGTACGCTGCCCTTATACACACACATACACATTTTTTTGCTAAAAATGCTTTTTTTATTCAGGGGGTCTCAAAACATGTATTTCCGGTGAAATTTCGGTATAAAATTTTAGGTGCATTGATACACCTTCTCTATACACTATGTACATAGTATGTATAGAGAAAGTAATAAACTTTTGAAAGATGTGACTGTCTCTTGGCTTGCAATATGCGTATTTCCCCTTTGCTAATCAGGAAATACTAATAAAACTTTTCTGCCCATGTTTATCTTGATCAGAATGAAGCAGATTGAAGAATAAGCTTTTTCTGGGAAAAGTTTGAATCAAAATAGAAGGAGAAAGTCATGTGAGTCTTGATCATCAGATTTTTACTTCTTGATCACCTATGAATAATAGTATGCAGAGAAGCTATTATTTTTTGAGTTTTATAGGACTCTATCAATACAAACGGCTACACCGTGATTGAGTGGATAGACCACTCGCCTCTCACCAAAGCGATTTCGGGCGACATCCTGTAGGATTTGTGGTGGATTTTCTCCAGGTTCTCCGATATCCCCAGCATCGCATTCATCTGCTGTATCATCCATCGCCTTCTATGCTATTGTGGTAACAACGGGCGCTAAACGCTATCCAAAGAAAAAACAATGCTTGTAAAAGTACGGATTTCCTTTATAAACAATTGCGTAATATGGGAAGAATTTATTTTCAAAGGTTTTGTATAAGTTTGTGAAAATGTGAGTGATAATCTTGAACATATCTCAATGCCCCCATAAGCATTGAATCATAACAACGCTGCGTTGCTTTTGTTTAAAACTCGCTGACGGTTGCGTGGCGACCTAGCCGGCCTAGACTGTTTTACAGTCTAACAGAGTATCTGCTAAAATATTTTATGAATCTTTGTGACTCATTTTAAATGGTCTTTAACATCCGCAGTTCATACGAACCACAGGCGCTGACACAGATGATTGATGGCATGAAATGGGAACATGTATGACAGCGTAATTATGCTTAAATATGTGCTATTTTGATGGAACATTTCACGTAAACTCTGAAAATAATCTCATAATGCACAATAATAGCTCTAAATATCATTAAGTGACAGTTTTATCTGTAAAGAGGTATTGCAGATGCGCTAATCACCACGATTAATGCAACTTCAATAGTCTGACTCAGCGAGCTGACTTCTCACCCGGGGGTCCCTATCCCCAACAGAGTCTGGAAGTTTGTATGCGAGTGTGAATGTGTACGTGTTTGAGTAAAACAAAATGATTTTTAAACCAACGTAAAAGAACCTACAGACAACGATATGACCTTAGATGTTAAAGGGGGCTATATAAATGAAACAATAAAAAAAAAAATTGTACGACGTCGTCGTTCACTATGTGGTTCTTAGCAAAAAATATTAAACACGTAATAACTCACGATGTTTATTACTTTCTCTACAGGTACTAAGTACATAGTGTGTATTGCCCCAAAAATTCGATACCCACATTTCATGGGAAATACACGTTTTAGGGTTCCCTATATCCAAAAAAAGCTTTCGTAGTAAAAGTCCGTGTGTGTGTGTGCGTGTGTGAACAAGATAAGTCAAAAACGAAAAGTCGGTAAAATACTAAACTTGGAATTTAGGTTTAGTATCTTCCTGGGATGCAACACAAAGTTTTTAAGAAAAATCCCCCCGACCCAAACTACTCTTTACATGGAAAAAAATGCGAAAATATTGATTTTCTCAAAAATAGCGGTAATGATTTTGACTACAATGCCGTATATTAAATATATTTATATTGCAAATAAAATGTATATCTTGAATTTTTTGCAAATAGCCTCTAAAGACCTATATTCTGAATGAATTGTGTGTAATTTTGTACAAAAAAGGTAATCACCTTAAGACATACAATTCACGTCCTATGTTTATTCGTGGAATTGACTTTTTTTTAGATATTCCTTGTTTTTTGTTTCAGATTTAAAATACTTAAACTTTTCTCACACGGAAGGTTGTAAACTCTCTGCCCTGCACGAAACGGTTATCAACCATATGGCAACTAACTTTTAAAGATTTGCCTATCAGTTTAACCTAATATATTCCCTTATTTCCCTTCTACTTACAAGGAAGCAGTTAATTAAGACAATATATGCTAATGTTTATCTCGATTATCATAAACTAGATAGAGGATTAAACTTTTAAACAATAATTTGCTTCGGAGATGTAAAGAAAGTCATGTGAGTGGAACACATACGATTTTTTTTTATTTATTTTTTTTTTATTTTAATGTGTGGTGTAGTCGAGTAGTTTGTTTGTGTATGTGTGCAGAATATTTTTACTTTCTCTAGCCCCGTATGTACAACGTACATAGGGATAGAGAAGTATTGTTTTCCACCCAAAAATTCGATACCAAGATTTCACCGGAAATATATGTTTTAGGATTCCTTGTATCCAAAAAAAGCATTTTCACAAAAAGGTCCGTGTGTGTGTGTCCGTGTGTCTGTGAACACTATAACTCGTAAACGAAAAGTCAATAAAGCATCAAACTTGGTATTTAAGTTTAGTATCTTCCAGGGATGCGACACGAAGATTTTGAGAAAAACCCCATCACCCCAAACTACCCTTTGCATGGAACTTTTTTCGAAAATTTTGATTTTCTTAAAAATGGCTCTAACGATTTTGATTATAACGTCGTACATTAAAGATATTTAGCTGTCAAATAATATGTATATCTCGAATTATCTGGGAATAGCTTCTAAATATCTGTTTATTCTGGATGAATTTTGCTTAATTTGGTATAACTAGTAAACTGTAAGAGATAGACAAAAAATTTACTATTCAAAACATGTAGGTCTTGTTAAAATACACAAGTTATATCATATACATTTTTCTTGTGGAGCTTACAGTTTTTGAGGTATTCATAGTTATTAGTTTAAGTTGTGAAGTACTTATACCTTTCTCAGGCTGGAGTGTGCGGCTTTCTTTTGTTCTACTCCTGGCCAAGAAAAAAAGGGGGTTGTAATGACGATCGCAAAACGACAACTTTTAAAACATTTGACTATTGGTTTAGCCTAGTGTTTTCCCTTATTTTTTACTACTTATAAGTAACTAAGTAATAAGAACATTGTGCTAATGAATACCTCGATTAGCGAGATGCAGAAAGAAGAATAGTCTTATGTAAGAAGCTTGTAGAACAGCTGGAAAAAGTCATGTGAGTGTAACACATCAGATTTTTTTATGTCAGGATCAAGATGTTGAAACAGTGTAATAGCTCATCCGTGCAACAATGCATCAGAGACTTTCACAATGTTTATTCACGTGCCAGAAAGTCTGAAATAAATAATAAAAATCTGATGTGTACCATTCACATGACTTTCTCTATACCCCTGCAACAAATTATTTTTAAAAAGCTTATACTTCTATTTACTTTATGCTAATCAGAAAAAATTAGCAGAAATAGTCTTATTACTTGCTTCCTTGTAAGTAGAAGCGAAATAAGGGACTAACATAGGTTAAAGTGATAGTCAAAAGCCGGTTGCTATGTCAATGAAGTTCCTTTGTTTATATGGATAGGAGTTGATAAGTTCCGGTATGAGAAAAGTATGTTTTTCATAGCAGAAACCAAAAATATGGAATGTATAAAAAAACGACGAACTCCACGAAAAAAAGTATATGACATAAATTGTGTGTTTTAATGTGCTCTACATTTATTGTGGAGCAAGTTTTTGTCAATCTCTTACAGTTTAGCAGTTATTCAAAATTCAGTAAAATTCATCCAGAATAAACTATTCTTCAGAGCCTATTCCCAGAAAATTCAAGATATACATTTTATTTGTCAGATAAATATGTTTAATATACAAAATTTTAATCAAAATCGTTAGAGCCGTTTTTGAGAATATCAAAATTTTCGAAAAAAGTTCCATGTAAAGACTAGTTGGGGGTGTGGGGATTTTTCTCAAAATCTTCGTGTCGCATCACTGGAAGATACTAAACTTAAATACCAAGTTTGGTATTTTACCTACTTTTCGTTTTTGAGTTATCGTGTTCACAGACTCACGGACACACACACACACACACACACACACACACACACACACACGGACCATGTTTCGAAAATGCTTTTTTTTTAGATAAAGGGGACCCTAAAACATATATTTCCGGTGAAATCTCGGTATCGAATTTTTGGTTGGAGTGCAATACATTCTCTATACACTATGCACATAGTGCCTATAGAGAAAGTAAAAAGGATTTGTCCACTGCTAAAATATATGAGATGTCTACAATGAATTATTGCGAGGTTCCTGCTGATGCAAGCTATATGTATTATTACGAGGAGTGTTCAATAAATCCTTAGAAAAACATAGCACAACAAATTATTTTTGGTGGATTTGCTTTTATTTTCAACATAATTAAATTTTAGCTCGATACACTTTTCCTAGGGTTTCTGCAACTGTTTTAAGGTTTCCGTAAAGTAGGATTTCGGAAGGTTCTCAAAATAGGTATGTGTTTGGGTGATGACCTCTTCGTTAGGCCTTATTCGTTTTCCACCCAGCCATCTTTTAAAGTTTGGAAATAAAAAAAAATTCACTGGAGGCAAAATGTGGTGAATGCCTAGATGTAGTAATTCGTGTTTAATTCTACAATTTTCGCTATCAAAACTGCATAGGTGTAAACCCTTGCATTGTCTTGATGGAAGAGAACGTATTGAGACTGTTTTTTCTTGATTTCTTCGTTCAACCGGAGCAACAACGATGTATAACGCTCTGCATTTATCGTTCTTCCTTTCTGCAAGTATATGGTTCCCCGAGCCCTCCAAAAAACTTGTCTGCGATTTCACTACCTTTGTCTTCTCCGGAGCTGGTTTTCTTTTAAAACCCCACTGTTTCGGCTGTACTTTTGTCTGTGGAGTGTAGTAGCATATCCATGTTTCATCTACAGCTATGAATCGGCGCAGAAACTTATCAGAATTGCGACGGAAAAGTACCAAACCAGTTTCCGAATCGATTACATCATTGCGGTTAATCTTCATTGAGAGAAAATTTGAAAACACTGCACCTTGTGATATGTATGTGGCCTCTACTATTTCGTGAACTTTGATTCGCTTACCCAAAATTATACTGGATTTGTTACCAGTTCAGAGGAAGTCTCTTCTACTGAACGTCCGGAACGAAATTGATCATTTGTGGTTGTACGTTCACATTTAAATTAATTTATCCAATTGTTTTTTTTTTTGTTTTTTTTTTTTTTTTGAGCAGATGTGCCATGAACTTCATCCAACTCGGTTTTTCTCTCTTTCGGTGGAAAGCATTATAGAAGTGTTTAATCACCGCACGAAACTCGTTTTTTCCATCTTACTAAAGATTGTTGATTCAATCGTCTATAGCAACGAAATAATGTGATGGATATAGCTGAAAGTTTAACTGCTATCTAGTAAAATACAACGGTTTGTAAGTACAAACTTACTACGAGTGAAACTTCTTAGATTTCCTAAAGACTCGTGAACGCCTCTAGTACCCGTCTGATACAGAGTGGTTGAAAGTATACCTTTGCACATTATAAACTACATTTAACATTTTAGATGACACTTTGTTACGTATTTAATAAAAGTTAATAATGAATAAAATATTACTTTAACATAGCCTATATTTTTCAGAACAAAATTAAGATCAGGTAAAAATCAAAACTTCTCTTTAGTCTATGATAAGCAATGGACGTTTTTGTTATTACTATCATTACGATCTTCTTTATGTAAATAAATAAAACGAACTTATTTCTTTCCCCTTTTTTAAATGTTGTCCTAACAACGTAATAGGAAGTGCTTTGAGTTTATTAATATTGCATATTTTATGTCTCATAGCGTCAATAAGTTGGAACTATTTTAAATTTGCCACATTAACCCTGCGTTATGTTTATTTATTTCAAATTAATAGGTAAATGTCGGTAGTTAAATGACAAATATTTTAAGCAAGCAGTGTAACTTAATAGTTGTGAATAAGAAATACTATTGTGCTTGAAAATTATATTCTGCAAATTAATAAAAAAATCTAGTTTCTTTTTTTCTTTCTTTTTTTCCCAATATAATATTTGTTTGTTAAAACTTGGCAAACATGAAAAATAGGTGTGAATATACTATTATGCTTTTGATCCACGATTTTTCGCAACCTTAAAGGTCGTTATTTCTGAACATTTATGTTACCATTAATCCACACATGCATGGTTGATTATCCGATTCTGCTCTTTCAAAACAATCGCCCGACACTTCTCTAAGAACTGTGAAAACAGTCTAAACAGCAGTATAGTTCCATAAAGCATTATAGGGTACTGAACGATGACGTCACAACTCAGTCGCTTGCGTCGGAGACTTCTGAATTTTAAAAATCTGATGTGTACCATTCACATGACTTTCTCTACAGCTCTGCAACAAATTGTAGTTAAAAACTTATGCTTCTATTTACTTCATGCTAATCAATCGAGAAACATTAGCAGAAATAGTCTTATTATATGCTTCCTTGTAAGTAGAAGCGAAATGAGAGAGTACCATAGCTAAAATCATAGTCAAAAGTGTGAGAAAAGTGTGTTTTTCAAAGCGGAAACTAAAAACCAAGAGTATCTTAAAATTGACCAACTCCACGAAAAAAAAGTGAATGACATAAATTGTGTGTTTTAACGTGCTCTACATTTTTCATGCAGTAAGTTTTTGTCCATTTCTTACGGTTTAGCAGTTATGCACAATTCCGTAAAATTCATCCAGAATAAAGTACTCTTCAGATGCCATTCTCAGAAAATTCAAGATATACATTTTAGTTGTTAGGTAAATATCTTTAATATACGATATGTTAATGAAAATTGTTACAGCCATTTTTAAGAAAATCAAAATGCTCGAAATTTTTTCCATGTAAAGGGTAGTGTGGGGTGGGTGGTTTTTCTCAAAATATTCGTGTCACATCCCTGGATGGTATTTTAACGACTTTTCGTTTTTGAGTTATCGTGTTCACTGACACTGATACACGGACACACACACACGGACCTTTTTCTGAAAATGTTTTTTTTTTATACAGGGGACCCTAAAATATATATTTCCGGTGAAATCTCGGTATCGAATTTTCTGGTGGAGTGCAATACCTTCTCTATCCCTATGTACATTGAACATACGGGGCTAGAGAAAGTAAAAACACTTTTACTGGCAGGAGTATAATCCGGGCTTGTAGGCCATGGTCTACTGGGCTCCTCCTTTTTCCCAGACGTTTCGTCTGCGACTACGGCAGACACCTTCGGTGGCAGCGGCGAGGTCGAAGTGCTCTAGTGGACGTTTCAACTGCGAGTGTGTGTTATACTCCAGCCAGTATTGACACCGGCCGTGAAAGCCTAAGAATTTCGAAAAAAGGCTTTTTCCTTTCCTTTAAAAGAATATAATATTACAGTGTAATACTATTGGCAGGAGCATTTATGAAGGAGAATTTCCAGGCTTAAGTTTAAGGCAAATCCTTGGCATTTTAATGCTATGAGGATTGAGATAAAGCTGGAGGAAACCTCGGTTTAAGAGGACGACTGTGGCAAGAATTGAACCACAAACACTCCGTTCATCAATCCATGCTTTAACAACCTCGGCTACACGTGTCAGTACATCCTTGTATAGTAATGAAATCTAGAATCATATGCACTGAGGAGGAATCCATCTTTTGTTATACCTTATATGATATTCTATTAAAATATTATTTGCTTATTGTAGTCGCTTTGACGATGCCATATGGCAATGTATTTACGAGCTATGTTGGTCAACTCTCTTCGGTTCTCGGTTATGATTAGTTGATTTCTCGATTAGTAACACTGTTCGTTATTCCTTCAGTGCGGTTTTTATGTTATTACGCTTATGTGCTTCGATTGGTAATGTAATTAGCGTGTTTCGGACAGCGTAACGACAAATGTCTAATCAAATGTGACAAAACTAATTTATGGATATGCAAATCGTAAAGAGCACAAATGCATGCATTAAAATATAAATAAAGTGAAAATGTTACAAAATTCTTGATAGGAATGAAAATTGCGCAACGTAGGATGCAACTTAATAACGTTAGGAGACATAAAATACGCAATGCTAATAAATTCAAAGTAGTTCCTGTTATGTTGCTAGAATAGCAATTAAAAAAGAGAAAAGAAACATGAATGTGATCGTAATAATAGTGATAACCATTGCTTAGCATAGACTGAAGAGAAGTTTTGATTTTTATCAGATCCTAATTTGGTTCTGAAAATACAGATTATATTTAAGTAATGCCTTGATTATTAACTTTTATTAAATACGTAACGAACATTTGACATTGGCGGCCCGGATTCTTCGAGAGACAACGTTAGAGAGAAGTCTTGCTTTCAGCTCCAACTTTTTTTCTAGACTCATCACTGGTGCTTTTTAGCGCCACAGCAGAAGCCTGCTGTGCTTACCTCGAGACTCCATCTCAGCCAACCGGAGAAGCGCAAGCTTCTGAACACCACAGCTACATTTCGGAGTCTCTGATTGGTCAGCTTTAGGCGAACCGACCAATCACTTCATAAAGAGCAGAAGCGTAGTTCCAGACCACTGGAACTACGTACTTCCAATAAATTGGGTCAGACAAGGAAGTCTCAACGCGATGATTCCTCAGGACTACAATATCATCCTGCAAGCGCTCAAGCAGAAAGGTATTCCCCATTTTACCTTCGGGCTGGACAATCCCCGTGAAATCCGCAGGGTCATTTGTTGCCTACCAACCGACACCTTGGGGCAGACGTCACCCGCCAGGGCATCACCCCCAGATGATGAAGCAACTCGCCAGGTCCACTCCAGATGGGCAAGGGCCCAAAAACCCCTCCCCCTCTTCCTCGTAGTAGTAGAGCGGGCTAATGACCCAGAGGCCAAGATGATGGCGTCACCGCTATCGGATACCTCCAGGTAAAAATGGTACCATCCAAGGGCTCTGGCGGGCCCCCACAATGCCACCGTTGTCTGGGGTTTATCCACTCCAGTCACTTCTGCTGCCGTAACCTACGCTGCTTAAGGTGCGGAGACCCCCACCCAAAAGAGATAGCTTCTACCGAGAAGTGTGCCAACTGTGGTGGCAACCATGTCGCGTGTTATGGTGGTTGTCAAACGAGGAAAGCTATCATCGTGGTCAGGAGGTCGCCACCTGGAATCAAGACCAGGAGGTCGCCAAACCAGCAACACAGCCGGCACAAGACAGGATCGCCACCAATAAATACCACTCCGGCGCCAAGGGTTGCGCGCGACCCTGTGATCTCACGGGATGGTACAAACACGCGCCAAACACCAGGCAAAACACAATCCCAAACAAAATCCACCCACCCAATCTAAGGTACGCTGGCCTGTTAGGCAGCCAAACTTCACCCCTAGGACTCCGCTGGGGCATGGTACTCCCATGCCCGAGTGACAGTCAAGGCAGGAGGAGGCTACCGGCGGTACTGCGCCCCGACACACCCCTCCCACACCCACACCTAGAACCATCCACCACTCCCTCGTCCTACATCTATCAAATGTGATCGCGTGAATACATCAGCTTCTACTGAACCACAGCCAGCATATTTGTGATCTGCTGGTCAGATTCCTTTTCGCCACCGACCCTGCCGCAAAAATAGGTGTCGCCATTAAGGGACTCGCCCTCCTGACCATGATCGTCCAGACCAGCCCAGAATGGCACTCCTTGCTGTTCTGGGATCCACATGGCTGTTCTATACGTCTGTCTATTGTTACACATCTTTGTAACTGGCCTCCCTACTCGAATTTGAGACGCTCTGCCATGATAATTGCGTCTCTTATATCTATTCTTATCCTGTACTCTTCGTTGCGTATTCTGTCTCTGAGAATTACCTTTAGTGGTTTCCTATCCATTTTTCATTAGCATACCTGGATCATACTCTTCATTTTCTGTTTTAGCGACCTTGTTTGACTATCATCAAGTAAAACTTATATTGCACTTGCATGGTCAAGCAGAGGACCACATCCGCCTGCGGTGTCATAAGTAGTTAAAGCGGGCGTTAAACACTACAAAAAAAAAAATACGGACCTTTATAACCAGAAAGCGGGATATCTTCTAATTTTGTAGTTGTTGTTTTTTCTTTTTTAGAGTTGTTAACAACCGCTTTACTACATATGGCAGCGCAGGCAACATCTGTGATCAAGGTGTTCAAGAGGCATAGAAATGTGGAAAGAACTGCTAAAATGTTTTAATTTGAACCAAGCTTGATTAATACCCAAAGACTACTTACACATTAAAAGAAAATCATAATTACGCTACATCTTCGTGACTTTTTCAGTAATTTTGCACGAGTGAATCGTCCAGCTTGAAGGCATTTCTTTCCTTCGATCTACTACGCGGCCCTCTGATGGTAAAATTAACGATTTCGAGTCTAATTCATTAATTCTTGTTTGAATTTGTGTATAAAAATGTTCCATTAAATATTGCCTTCCTAGCTGATTTTACTAAATATACGTCCCAGTTAATTTCATGGTTTGTAACCAATATGTGATGAATGAATTTCTATTATGCGGTATTTGCTCAATATATTTCAATTCTTAATAATGTAAATGTCTTTAAGAGCAAGTGCAACATTAAATTTTTCTCTTTTAATTTATTTCTCTATTCGTACTAATACATAGTATATAGAGAAGGTATTATATTGCACTAAAAATTCGATACCGAGATTTCACTGGAAACGTATGTTTTAAGATTCACTGAATCCAAAAAAAAAAAAAAAAAAATTGAAAAATGTCCGTGTGTATGTCTGTGTATTTGTGTGTGTGTGTGTGTGTGTGTGTGTGTGTGTGTATGGACAGCATAGCTCAAAAACGAAAACGCAATTAAAAACCAAACTTGAGGATACGACACAAATTTTTTCAAAAAAAGTCCCCCACCCCTAACTACCCTTTACATGGAAAAAATTTCGAAAATTTTGATTTTCTTAAAAATGGCTTTAACGATTTTAATTAAAATCTCCTATATTTAAGATATTTACCTGCCAAATAAAATGTGTATCTTGAGTTTTCTGGGAACAGCCTCAAAAGACCTGTTTATTCTAGATGATTTTTATTGAATTTTGCATAACTGTTAAACCGTAAAAGATTGACAAAAATTACTCCACAAAAAATGTAGATCACAATAAAACACACAATCTATATCACATACATTTTTTTCCTGGAGTTGATCGGTTTTGAGATATTTCTTGTTTTTGGTTTCAGCTTTAAAAAACTTACACATTTCTCATACAGGAATTTGTCAACTCCTGTCCATACAAACAAAGGAACTTCACTGACAGCAACCAGCTTTTGACAATCACTTTAATCTATGATATCTCCTTTATTTCGCTTCTACTTACAAGGAAGCAAGTAATACGACTATTTCTGCTAAGTTTTCTCAATTAGCATAGAGAAAATAGAAGCTTAAGTTTTTTATTAATAATTTGTTGCAGAGACGTAGAGAAAGACATGTGAATGGAACACATCAGATTTTTTTCCAAAGCCCACAGTAAATAATATTTTTTGTCTTTCTCTGTATCTTTCTTTTTACATAACGTTTCTTCAATATATCATTTCATTAAATATACTAAATTTACATTTACTAAAATATTCGGAAGGCAGATGAAATATTAAAGACAATACGTTACAAAATTAGATATAGTAACTAGTCCTCTAAATTTATCTCGATTAGCATGATGTGGATGGCACAATCAGCTTTTTAACGATAATTTGTTACAGAGATGTAGAGAAAGTCATGTGCATGCCACATCAAATTGTTTATTAATGAGTGTTAAAATGTTAATCTAAAATATGCATGATATAAGAGGAATAGTGACGTAATAATACGGAAGGACTTTCAAAAGGTTAACGTCAATGTAAAAGTGTACACTGTGTAGGACAAGAGTGAAATATACTCTTTAAGATTTTCTCCGCTAATTTATCTTCCCTGCCAACAGGTAGGAGCCCTTAAAGTATCAATCGTTAATAAATAAATAGTAGATAATTAATATAAATAAAATACCAATTAACTCGAACCAGTTTGTTCCTAATAACTTACTCGTATTGTGTTTCCATAAATTATAAAATAGCATTTGACTACAGGATATAAATTTCTTTGACTTTAAATAATTAATTAAACATTTAGCGATAGGTGGCAGTTCTTCCTATAAACTAAATAGGAAACTAAAAAAGATTGATATTTCTATACAGTTCCTTAAAATTACGCTGCTTTGGCAATGGTATTATCAAATGAGCAGGAATATGTTCAGAAGTAAGATGTCTGAGTAAAAAGACAGAGGAATTACTTTGATTATTTTAATTGCAGATCTGAGCGCAAAACTAAATATATTGATAACAATGTCTAAATCATCAACCAGTTGCTCTTTGTGTTTTCATAACGATTTCAAGTACGAACCTCAGGGAATTAAACGCTTTCATTAGATTTAATACAACATTTAAATTCCTAATTCAGATTTCATAGTTTCATAGTGACAGGATATCGCCCTGTTTATCAGTGCCTCTTTGAAATAAAAGGTTTTCTCCATCTCATTATGCTTTATATCAATTCGAATGTTTTGGTAAACTTTCTTAAGTAATATAGATTATCAATGTGGTTAGAATAGATTATAAGCCTTGATTTCTTAGAACATTCCAGACGTATAAGTGTTCTGTCTTGGCGTAGTCTACGTAGGTGATGAATATTCATCAATGCTCATTTATTGTGTAACAAAATAATTGTGTTTGCATCCATTATTTGAGGATAACATCAATTGTAGGCAACATGTTGAACCTCGTAGAACTGAAATAAAAAGCAATGCAGTAGTTCACCTTCCAACAGTACTCAACACACCATAAATTATCAAAGATATTCTTAAAGCAATGCATCGTTGAAGATTATAAGTTTTTAATATAATCAGAAATTGAACTATAGTGCAAAAACATTTCATTGAGCTATGCCTAGTTGTTAAGATGTTAATTTTTAGAATTCGTAATTAATCACTTTTTTACTTGGCAAAACAAGTGTTTCGTGGATCCTTCAATATTGCTCAAGGTTTAATTTCAACTTAGCACACAAGTACGATAGTGATATTATAGTACAGGGATTTCTTGTTTACTCAGTTAAGAAAAACGAGTTGTTAACCTCTGAGTGAATTGTCCAAATTTTAATTTTGGGTATACAAAATTATGAATTTAAACTGAACTGTTACATATTTTCAAATACGGCACAATAATTTTGAATATATAAATCAAGATAATTTTGGAAATTTTCAAACTAATAAATTATAGTCTGGCATATTGAAAACTGAAATATGCTGAAAAAATTAAACTAAGAAAAAAGAAGTTTAACGTTCAGCGCGATGTTATGCAAACTAATTGCTAAAACACATTTAGATAACCATTTTTATTTAATATTTTTAAAATAAAATCATCCTGTATAAAGTATAATAAGAATTAAAAACGTGAAATTTTCATATTTTTTACAAATTTGACCGATGCGTTTCCTTGAAGTTCTTTTCCCTACATCACTGTGAATCCCACTGTAACTGTAAACGACACTAATGTAATTTATTAATTTATATACCAGATATTTGATAGGTATGGGATTCTATCCAAAAACTATATAGCAAAATTTCAGCGAGAATACAAGTTTTGAAGTCCATGGAACTGATTAAAATGATTTTAAAAATACAAAACATGGTATTTAAACTCGGTATTTCCAGCACGGGTACCCCTAACAACTATTTACATGCAATATTTTTAGAAGTTTTGGTTTTCTCAAAAGTGACCATAATGGTTTTTATTAAAATTTCATCTGTTTGAAATTTACTTGACAAATGAAAGGCATATGCTGCAGTTTATGAAATAGACTGTGCAGTCGACTTTATTAAGAAGTTCTGTATAATTGTGTACAACAGGTAAACTTGAAGCAGTATGTGAAAACACACACAAAATATGTAGAATGATTTAAAGCAGATTTTAGTTGAAATAACTATTTCGATATCGTCGACCATTTGCGAGATATCCGTTACGTAGCTTACCTTCTTACAAAATTTTGACCCAATGTACAATGTACATAGGGATAGAGAAGTATTGTATTCCACCCAAAATTCGATACCGAGATTTCACCGGAAATACATGTCCGTGTGTGTGTCCGTGTGTCTGTGAACACGATAACTCAAAAACGAAAAGTAGCTAAAATACCAAACTTGGTATTCAAGTTCAGTATCTTCCAGGGATGCGACACGAGATTTTGAGAAAAATCCCCCCACACCAAACTACCCTTTACATGGAACTTTTTTCGAAAATTTTGATTTTCTTAAAAATGCCTGTAACGTGTTTGATTAAAATATCATATAATCAAGATTTTTACCTAACAAATAAAATGTATATCTTGAATTTTCTGGGAATAGCTTCCGAAGACCTGTTTATTCCGGATGAATTTTGCTTAATTTGGCATAACTAGTAAACCGTAAGAGATAGACAAAAACTTAATATACAACAAATTTAGGTCTTGTTAAAATAAACAAGCTATGTCATATACATTTTTCTCGTAGAGTTTACCGTTTTTGAGGTATTCATTGTTATTAGTCTCAGTTATACTTATACTTTTCTCAGACGGGAGTGTCCGTTTTTCTTTTGTTCTACTCCTGGCCAAGAAAAGAAGTAATTTGTAATGACAATCGCATAACGACAGCTTTTAAAACATTTGACTATTGGTTTAGCCTAGTGTATTACCTTATTTTCTTCCTACTTATACGGAACTAAATAATAAGAACATTGTGCTAATGAGTACCACGATTAGCAAGGTGCAGAAAGAAGAACAATCTTATGTATGAAGTTTGTAGAACAGATAGAGAAAGTCATGTGAGTATAACACATCAGATTTTTATAGTGTTTTTACTACTATGGCACCGCACGGTGGAATGTTTTGGCAGGGGAAAACGAAGAACCCGGAGAAAACTCGCCGTTGCGCCGCTTTGTCCACAACAAATTTCACATGTGGTCGTTTGGGAGGGAACTCCAGCCGCCTAGGTGAGAGGCGACTGGTCTAATCACTCGGCCACGGCGCGCACAATTTTGCTATCGCTATGTCCCTGGTATATTTAGTGTTAATGAACGACACCGAAATATTTTCAGAAAATAACGAAGTGTCTTAAACAAGAAATTTGAGAAAGGAGACCTCTAGTCTGTCTCCTCAAATTTCGAGGTTATGGATATACCTTTTAGAAAGTAGCAGTTCTCCACAACAACAAAAAATCTGATGCGTTCAATTCACATGACTTTCTCTATATCACTGCAACAAATTATTCTATTTACTTCATCTAATGGAACAAATATTAGCAGAAATAGTCTTGTTACTTGCTTCCTTATTAGTAGAAGTGAAATAAGTTGGTACCATAGTTTAAAGTGATAGTCAAAAGCTGGTTGCTCTGCAACTGAAGTTCCTTTGTTTGTATGGACACGAATTCACAATGTCCTGTATGAGAAAAGTGTAAGTCTTTATAGCTGAAAAAAAAAAGAAATATCTCAAATACAATCAACTCCACGAAAAAATGTATATAACATAAATTGTGTGTTTTAATATGCTCTACGTTTGTTGTGTGGTAAGCTTTTGTCCGTCTCTTACGGTTTAGCAGTTAAGCAAAATTCCGTAAAATTGACCGAGAATAAAGTAGTCATCAGAGGCTATTCCCAGAAAATTCAAAATATACATTTTATTTGTCATGTAAATATCTTTAATATACGATTTTTAATCAAAATTGTTAGTCATTTTTTAGAAAATCAAAGTTTTCGAAAAATGTTCCAAGTAAAGGGTAGTTTGGGGTGGGGGGATTTTTCTCAAAATCTTTGTGTCGCATCCCTGGAGGATAGTAAATTTAAATACCAAGTTTGGTATTTTAGCTACTTTTCGTTTTTGAGTTATCGTGTTCACAGACACACGGACACACGGACACACGGACACACGGACACATGGTCACACTGACGCACGGACACATACACACACACGGATGTTTTTGTGATAATGTTTTTTTGGATATAAGGGACCCTAAAACATATATTTTCGGTGAAATCTCGGTATAGAATTTTTGGGTGGAGTGTAATACCTTCTCTATACACTATATACATAGCACGTATAGAGAAAGTAAAACGAAGGACCGTTGGAGAGCGTACTTTTTTGGTGTAATGCTTATGACCTTAACTTAGTATAATAAACAAGATTTCTTTTCGAGTTAAAAAAAAAACGGTTTTAAGATTTCGGTCTGTTAAAGGTAAGTTAATAGCTCCAGCTAAACTCTCCGCCAAAGAGCACTTCTTTGTATGGATTTAATAGAACAAAATATGTGTACCATTTACATTACCTTTCTCTACATCTCTGTAACAAATTGTTTAAAAGCTTATTCTTCTAACGACTTCGTTAGCAGAATGTTTTCATTACTTGCTCCCTTGTAAGTAGAAAGGGAAATAAGAGAATACACCTGGTTGTCAAGGGGTTAAAATTCATTTCTTTGCATGGTCAGAAGTATCTAAATATCCCTATGACAAACACTAAGGTATTTTAATCAAAATAGCTACAGCCATTTATGAGAAAATCAAAATTTTAGAAACTCATTCCACGTAAAGATATTTTGGGGTAGGGCTTTTTGTATCTTTGGAAGGTGCTAAACTTAAATACCAAGTTTGGTATTTTACAGACTTCTCATTTTTAAATATCGTGCTCACAGACATACGGACACAGACACACACACCACACGCTTTTTTACTTTCTCCATACGCACTATGTACATAGTGTATAGAGAAAGTATTGCACACCACCAAAAAATTCGATACCGAGATTTCACCGGAAATATATGTTTTAGGGTCCCCAATATCCAAAAAAAGCATTTTCACAAAAACGTCCGTGTGTGTGAGTGTGTATGTGTGTGTGTCCGTGTGTCTGTGAACACGATAACTCAAAAACGAAAAGTAGGTAAAATACCAAACTTGGTATTTAAGTTTAGTATCTTCCAGGGATGCGACACGAAGATTTTGAGAAAAATCCCGCCACCCCCAACTACCCTTTACATGGAACTTTTTCGAAAATTTTGATTTTCTCAAAAATGGCTCTAACGATTTTGATTAAAATTTAGTATATTAACGATATTTACCTGACAAATAAAATGTATATCTTGAATTTTCTGGGAATAGCCTCTGAAGAGTAGTTTATTCTGGATGAATTTTACTAAATTTTGAATAACTGCTAAACCGTAAGAGATGGACAAACACTTACTACACAAAAAACGTAGAACACATTAAAGCACACAATTTATGTTATATACATTTTTTTCGTGGAGTTCGTCGTTTTTGTGACATTCCTTATTTTTGGTTTCTGCTATGAAAAACATATACCTTTCTCATATTTTAACTTGTCAACTCCTATCCATATAGACAAAGGAACTTCATTGACATAGCAACCAGCTTTTGACTATCACTTTAACCTACCGTTTCCCTTATTTCGCTCCTACTTACATAGAAGCGAGAAATTAGACTATTTCTACTAGTTTTTTCTGATTAGCATAAAGTAAATAGAAGTATAAGCTTTTTAAGAATTATTTGTTGCAGGGATATGGAGAAAGTCATGTGAATGGTGCACATCAGCTTTTTTGATTAGAAGCGACCCTAAAATAAGTACATTTCGTGAAATCTTAATATAGAATTTTTGAGTGCAGCGCAACACCTTGTTTACCTATGTACTATGTAAAGCAAGTAAGAAGAAAAAAATAAAATCCATGGCAGGAAAGGAATCTATGACCTTTGCGTTATCAGTATTTGGCCTTACACATTAAGCCATAGGAGCATTACATAAACGCATCTAGAGTAGGCTACATAATGCAAGAAGAAAGTTGGTCGCGCCGTGGCCGTCACCTCTCACCTAGACGGCCCGGGTTCGATCCCAAGCGACCGCTTGTGAGATTTGTGGTGGACAAAGCGGCGCAGGGGCGGGTTTTCCGGTTTCCACCGCCATCACATTCCACCGGGGCTCCATCTTCATGTATCATCAGTGACATCGCTTGCGGTGCCAGAGCAGTAAAAGCGGGCGTTAAATACTACAAAAAAAGAAGAAATTAATCCACAGACAGTGTCGCACTGTCAAGTGATCTATTCGAGATCTGAGTGACCTTTATAGCAGAGAACGCGAATAACAAGTTGCCCAGTTCTAAACATTCTAAGCGAGGTATTAATATGACATTGATTTAACATCGACTTATTTGCATTTGACCTTATAAATGCTTTATATTTAGCCGTGGACCATGCGTTTCCTATCTGAAGTTGCTTCTATAATCTCATAAATTATATTAGTTTATTAACACCCTGTATAATGAGATGTACAAAACAGCTTTTTCTCGGTTATAATAGAGATGACAGGAAAATATGGTTATGTAAGAACAATTCGTAATGCCACTAAATCAAAGTGGGTAGAGTTCATGTTAATGATAATCAGAAAGAATTATAATTCTTTCAAATGTTGCATTATGTTCAATTAATTGCTTTCTCTAGCACGCATGTACAATGTAAATGTTAGGTAGACAAGGTATTGTATTCCATCTAAAAACTAGATACCGAGATTTAACTGGAAGTACATGTTTTGAGTACCCCTGAATCCCCCCAAAAAATCATGTTTGTGAGTGTGCGGGAGGATGTGGACAGCATAACACAAAAACAGCATGACAGCGAAATACCAAACTTAGTATTTATATTTGGTATCTTCTAAGGATACGACACAAAGATTTTGAGAAAAATCCATTTACCCGACGCAACATTTCAAAATGTTATTCTCAAAAGATTTTAATGTTTTTGATTAAAATACCGTATACTAAAGATATTTACATTAAAAAGAAAATTTATATTTTGAACTATTGTTGTAATAAAGCAAATATATCAAAATGAAATATTTTAGGGTAAACAAAAAGATTTTGATACAACAACCATAATAGAATGTTTAGCATTGTAATCTTTACTTACAAAATAGCAGAAAAACAAAACGAAGAAATGCAAGAGTAATATTTGATATTCCAAGTAATAATATCAGTAAATAGTATGACCTGTAGCAAAAATTACCCCTTGAGCTTGTTTCTCTGCTTTAGGTATTTGTTATTATGTGGTACTGCATTGATTTTCTTGACATAATGGAGTTAAATACTGTTATGAAGGTTTAAAATTCCTTAATTTGTGGTTTTTTAATTCTTCTCTGTCATCTATTACAGACCACAAATTTCGATGAATTGTAACTACTATAAAGGGAATTTTGTGACCCAGGTAGTGTGCGTGTGCTGTGCTATGAATACTTGCTTATATTGAAAACATAAGCGGATGTTAGCTTAATGCGACCAATTAATTTAATTAAATGATAGGAAGCGCTGAGTTTCGACCCAATCAGATCTACATATAGCGCAGCAGCTCTCTTTCAGTAGATAAATAACCGTTTAGTAGCTGTAGGGCATGCAGTCGTTGAGTGTTTGCCTTTCTACAATTATGGTTTCTGCTTCTGAAAATACAAGATAATGATACAGTACAACAAAAATGTTAATTACAGTATGATAAAACGTAAATTAATTAAATAATTTTTAATATAAAATGTAACAGCCTTGCAGTAAACCAAATGAATTAAAAAAAAATAATTTCCATGGGTTCCAAATGATGATACCAAAATTAATAAACCTAAAAACGCTTCTACTGTTAAATAGGTAATAATCATAAAAATAATAAATTAACTGTTAGCTTTCATTCATTGTAATGAACTTCAATATTTGCATTGATGCAACGCCATCGCGAAAACCAAACAAAACAATAAAGGTTAGTGAACCACAATTAAATATAAATATATATTTCCATTTTGCCAAATGAATAGTTTTATTTTACGCTACAAACGTAAAGAAACAATAGAAAATATTATTATTTATTCATCAGGAAGGATCAAAAAATACATAACTTGAAATTACGTGAAAGGAAATGGAGTTTTATTTAAGAACGCTCTTTAACTATATGGTTCTCAGAGTTCCATTCTATCCTGGGCGTGAAAGACCGCTTAAGTTTGCTGGGAGGCCTCTCTATCAGGTTTGAGGTTCCTTTATGTGCCGTGAATCTACAACACGGGACCAACAGCTTTACTTTCATTCCGAATGAGGCCATGCTAAGGATTTTTACGCCCGAAAAAAAAATCCATCATCCTCTGCCGGGTTTGAACCGCGACCTTGGTATGTGGTAACCTAATGTCATAACAGATGAAGTTCAAGTTCCTAAACTTCTCGACTAAAAAAAATCTGATTTGTTCCATTCACATGACTTTCTCTACATCTCTATAATAATTTATTATTAATAGGTTTATTCTTCTATCTACTTCATGATAATCGATAAACATAAGAAGAAATGGTTTATTGCTTAGTTACTTCAACTATAAAGCAAGTAAGAGAATACACTGGGCAAAACGATAGTCAGATGTATGGTTGCTATGCTATTGAAATCCGATTCTTTGCGTGGCCAGGAATTGATACTTTGCCGTATGAGAAAAGTTTAATTGTTTTAAAACTCAAACCTATAACAAGAAATATCTCGGAAAAATCAACTCACGAAAAAAAAGTTATATAGTATAAATTGGGAATTTAACGAGATCAACATCTTTTGTGTAATAAGTTTTGCATGTCTCTTACGGTTTACCAGTAATGCAAAATGCAGCAAAATTCATCCAGAATGAACAACTCTTCAGCAATTATACCAGGAAATTCAAAATATATATTTTATTTAGTCTTAATTTTAACCAAACTTAAATACCAAGTTATTATTTAACGGCATTTTCGTTTAAGAGCTATGCTGTCCGCACACACGGGCCTTTATTTCTAAAAAATGTTGTTTTGGAATCAGAGAGTCTCAAAATACCTATTTCCGGTAAAATCTCGGTATCAAAATTTTCAGTGGAATACAATAACGTGTAAAGAAAGTAAAAATACATAATAGTTTGCACACGGTACTAATATTAACTTCAAATTGTATTTAATATTATTTGTGAATAATCAGCATGCCAACTGGTTTATTCTTTTCGTGGAGTGTTGAAAATTTGCATTGCGAGCCTAGGATGATAGCTTTAAGTGTTTTAATCGAACATTTCCATGTTAATGTTCTGGGCCTACCAGCCTGGCCCCCGAACGCAATCCTGCATGAGCATGACAGAAGTGGACGATTATCCGGTAACTAGGGAAGAGAATGTGGGCAGGACCAAGCATCCTCCAACCTGAATGTTGGTTTTTGACCCTTACCTTACGAAGCTCCTCAAACAGATCAACTATGTTGAGTACGCATCAGTGCTCTAAATGGACCGAAAAACAAATCATATGACATGGGGAAGGGGGGAGCAGGACCGGGTAGTGAGGCACAACCGGGTAGATGGGTTTTTTAAACTGGAAAGTGCTACTATCTACCACTTCTTGACTGAACTGCATTCTCATATCGGCAGCACTCAGAAGCAGGAGTTTGAAGAATATAGTCCCATTATTGTGTATGTAATCTTTATGATTAGAAATTTCCGCGTTTTGAAGTAATTTAACTGAAATTTTGAAGTCGGAGTTTAAGAGGTAAGTATCTAAGGCAACATTCAACTTTTGCTACATTAAATTGCAAAGATTTAAATATTGTTTTCAGTGTCGTTACAATTCGGGAAGCAAGTCGTTATTGTGGTGTGCATTAAGAAGAACAAAATGGTGTGTGGGGGCAGAAGCGGGTCCCACCAATCCTGTGTCCTAACAAGTTTAGTGATGTTGACTTCATGCCAGCTGAAACCACAGAACAACACACACCTCAGCCATAGCATCAAAATCTGAGGGGTCAATAAATCTTACACAACATACCCAGCCTTGTGAGTCAACCTCTCTTCTTCCCTCCAAAATTGCAGATAAAATAGCAATATCGGCCTAAACACAAGCATTTGCAGTTTCACCAAAAGTTGTGTTAAAAGACTTCCCTCATCGTCAGGAAGACGCCGCGGGAAAACAGCTGTCCTTACAAGGTCACCATATAAGGTTGAGCTTAAAAAAAAGGCAAATACTCAACCTAAGTCACCACCAATTTGCAGAAAGTCGCTTCAGTCTAAGTTTGGTGAAACAAGAGCAAAGAAAGTCAAATATAGTGAAGAAAATTCTAGCGATAGCCAGTGCTCTTATTGCAAGGAGAAATATAGTGAGGCAAAACGAAATGACGACTGGATTCAGTATGTGAAGTGCAACAGATGGGCCCATGAATTGCACAGGTTGGCCCCAAAAGGCATTGAAATGTTTTGAATGTAATGACTGTTAAGCACAGAAAAACTGTAGTACCCGGTTGTGCCCCGTCGTTTTAACGGTCTTGCACCTACCCTAGGGGCAAAACCGTATTTTGCAAACAAAAACGTTATTTACATTAAGTATGTGATAAAAGATGGCAACAAAGTACATGTTTTAAAATGTTCACAATTCATGATACAATAATTTACAGTAAAGTGCGTTTCTCAAAACATTATATGTTGTGATCAATTATTATTTATTGTTAGATACCTGATCCTGCCCCCCCCTTCCCCTACTTGAGTACACAGACATTCCGTGGCTGGAAATTGGAAGGATTTTAAATTGCTTGTAGGTAGAGAAAATACTGCATTTCCCCCCACCCCAAAAAATTATGCACAATGTACATCAATCGGCATTTCACAGAAAATAACTATATAGAAGACCCCTTAAAAAATCTGATGTATCCATTCACTTAACTTTCTCCACATCGCTGCAACAAATTTTTGATAAAAAGCAAATTCTTCTCTCTTCTTTATGATAGTTGAGATAAACATTAGCAGAAATTGTCTTAGTTACCTACTTTCTTTCTTATAAATAGAAGGGAAATAAGGGAATACACTAGACTAAAACGATAATCAAATCTTTTAAAAGCTAGTTGCCATGTGTTGCAATCCGTTTCTATGCAGGGCCAGGAGTGAGAAAAGTTTTAAGTATTTTAAATCTGAAAACAAATAACAAAGAATATCCCATAAATGGTCAACTCCACGAAAAAAAAAACTATGACATAAATTGAATGTTTTAACGTGATCTACATTTTTTGTGTAGTATGTTTTTGTCTATCTCTTACGGTTTATCCGTTACGCAAAATTTAGTAAAATACATTCAGAATAAGAGGTCTTTAATGCTATTCCCGGAAAGTTTAAGATATACATTTTATTAGCAATATATTTAGTATACGGTATGTTAATCAAAATCGGTACGGGAGAAAACAAAATTATCGAAATATTTTTTATGTAGTTTGGGATTAGGGGGATTTCCTCAAAATCTTCGTGTCGCATCCCAGGAGGATACTAAAGTTAAATACCAAGTTTGGTATTTAACCAACTTTTTGTTTTTGAGTTATCGTATTCACGCAAACATGGACACACACGTACCTCCTTCTAAAAATGCTTTTTTTTGGACTTAGTGGACCATAAAACATGTATTTTCGGTGAAATCTCTGTAACGAATTTTGGGTGGAATGCAATATCTTTTCTATAAATTATGTACATAGTACGTGTAGAGAAAGTAAAAACACTTTTAGAGCACATGTGTGTATAGCAGTATACACAACAGTATAAGCCTTACTGAAGCGCCCAATAAATCTCAAGGTATATCTCATGAGAATTTTACCTTCTAAAATATGAAAATCATTGGAAAACGCACATATACTATTTCTTTGACTTAACAAAGTGAAAGGATACTTTAATTAAATATATATTTTCAAAACCACAAATATTTAATTTACACTATGTATTTCAATATTGTTTCTAGGTGGATTACCTGCATTTCTAAGATTTTCCCAAAATGAGCAGCCGAAGATGAAGAGTGTCTCAGGTGCCAATATAAAAATGTAGCTTTTGGCATTGTAGGAACTATGGTGAAGTAGTTAGTAGAAGATGGAACGTAGATTAAGGAAAGTACTGGCATCGCTGGAACACAGCTACTCTGGCGCTTTTTTTCTATTTCGTGACACACTCTTGCACTTCAAGCCTCTCTTGCTATAGTTTTGAGTTACTGAAACGTTACTATAATCGGTACCGCAGCGTTAGGTTGATTGTACGTTTAGCGGTGATTGCAAAGGGATTCTTCTTATAGGAGTTTGTTGAGTAACTTAACTTAAACTCTTTACTATTAAATCTTTTTTACAACGTAAAACTCTTTGTTTGGGAAGAAGTTAACAGAATTAATATTACGGGGTTATAGCTCCAGGTGCTGTCTTAAAATAATAGACATTTCGTTCCAAACATATCAGTCATTAGTCTGTTTTAACTCTTCTCAGCAAATGTAAACGGAGTTTTCATCCCACCCACTTATATTACGAGAAAAAGATCCAGATCCTGCCAGTGGAGCAGCTATTTGCAGCAGAAAATCAACATCAATTTCATTGGAATTTCTAGCCGAGCAGGTAGTGGCCGCTTTTATATATCGGAGTATCGATTTCGATCCCTCTATCCTCCTCTTATCTTCAACAGCATTTGTAATTAGGCTATTTATGTAAATATTTATCTGGTTTAACATGAATTAGATATAAAATATACTTTCTTAAGAATAGTTTGTAGAACCCATATAAGTCATGAGCATAACACATCGGAGTTTTTTTACTGGACTATGGCTTTAAAAGGAAATAGTTAAAGGAATTAAACGTAAGGCCTCACTCGGGGTAGTATTCATGAAAAACAAGTGGGCACAAAGTTCAGGCACATGGGCGACGTTCATATGACTCGAGCAGTTGGTGTCGTTAGATATTGAACAAAGCAACAGTGACGCAATACAATATGGAAAGATTTCCAATATCACAGATGTCGCCAATAATAGTAGATCTCGCAATATTAGCCATGTATGTGGTTGTGTTCCATTCCAAATTATGTCAATAGCCTCTGAATAAAACTTATTGATGCTCAAGTGTTACTAAAACGAGTATTGTATACCCTCACTGCTCAGACACGTTCTGTGTAAACCGTATTGATTTTACACCTTTACTCGATCCTCCATCAACACTTCAGCCCAGCATCTGAAACGGCACTCTAACACAGTTCAACTCTCTACTTACGTCCGTCCGTACGTCCGAGATCTGGTAGACTCGTGGTGAGCCTAGGTGTAGTTTCTGTGTACCTACCCCGGTGAGGGCTAAACCACAGGAATGAGGAGGATGGTTTAGGTTTGGTAATATTTAAGGTTTTTGGCCAGGATGTTAAGGAGGTAGTACAAGATAGGCTCCTTGAACGGTTGCATTTTTACTTCCTCTACACGTACTATGTACATAGTGTATAGAGAAGGTATTGTAATACACGAGATTTCACCGGAAATGTTTTGAGACCCCCTGAATCCAATAAAAGTATTTTTAGAAAAATGTCCGTGTGTATGTGTCTGCCTGTCTGTTTGTGTGTATGTGTGTGTCTGTGGGCAGCATAGCTCAAAAACGAACAGGTATTTAGGTTTAGTATCTTCCAAGGATGCGACACGATGATTTTCAATAAAATACCCCCCTCCCAACTACCCTTTAACTGAAACCTTTTTTGAAAATTTTGATTTTTTCAAAATGGCTCTAACGATTATGATTAAAATGTCATATATTAAAGACATTTAAAGGACAAATAAAATGTATATCAAAAATTTTCCGGGAATAGTCTCTGAAGACTACTTTATTCTGGTTAAATTTTACGGAATTTTGCATAGCTGCTAAATCCTAAGAGATGGACAAAAACTTGTCACACAGAAAGTGTAGTGCACATTAAAACACACAATTTATGCTATATACATTTTCTTCGTGAAGTTGATCGCTTTTAAGATATTCCTTGTTTTTAGTTTCAGCGTTGAAAAACTTATTTTTCTCATACAGAAATTAGTCAACTCCTGTCCATACAAACAAAGGAACTTCAGTCACATAGCAACCAGCTTTTGACTGTCACTTTAACCTGTCTTTTCTAGTTACAAGGAAACAAGTTATTTCTGCTAATTTTTCTGATTTAGCATGAAGTAAATAGAAGCATAAGCTTTTTAACACTAATTTGTTGCATATTACATGAAAGTCATGTGAATGGAACACATCGGATTTTTTTTTAGGAACAGCATTCTTTTCCTCCGCTTCGTTGGTGTTTGATTTGATTAAAATTGTTTTTGTTGGAGAATTTTGATTGAACACTCCCAATGTTGGGAGGCGGAAGTACTTAGTTCAGATTATTTGTTGTTGGCTGATAGTACATAGTACAATATGGCTTTACCCTTGATCAAAAATGTTTTCGCTATCTGTCCATAACAGCTACATTCTCTAGCACAAACAGATTCATAAACGGGTGTTCTCAGCTTAGTAGTTCATCTTAACTACAAATAACACACACAAACACATATCTTCGTTCATAAATAAGAAAACCATATATGAAAGATGTCGCTGCTATTTTTCTGCAAATTGAGCTAATGCTGCTCTCTAGTAGTACTTTTGAGAGTATTACCAGATGCAGGCAATGTGGTTGGGAGAAAACTTGGAATATTCTGAAATATTTCAACATTTAAAATCTGCAGGTTGGGTAAATGGAAATAGTGTGTTACTTATGGACGATCTTTAACTACAGTGGTTCTCAGCGTCCCATTCCGTATTTGGCGTGAAAGACCGCTTAATTTTGCTTAGAGATCTTTCTATCAGGCTTGAGGTTCTTTTACGTGCCGTAAATCTACGACACGGGACCAACGGCATTGCTTCACTTCCGAATGAAGCCATGCTAAGGATTTTTACGCCCGAAAAAAATTCATCATCCTCCGCTGGGTTTGAACCCGTGACCTTGGCTATATGAAGTTAGCTGGTAACCATTACACCACGAAGGGCGACTGCAGGTTGAGTGAAAACGGGTATTGTCCATTTGCAGGAGCTACAAAACAGGGAATTTCCATGCAGTTTAGTTGATATTGATGTAACATCTAACCTCAAATTTCATTTATAATAGCAACTGGTAACACTGATGGTATTTATATCTTTTAAACTCTTTTATAATTCACTTTGGAATATTTTGTGTTTGCATGAAGATGAGCTAGAAACAGGTAGTAGGTTACAGCCTCCTGTAAAGCAACATACTAACACCTAGCTTTCTCTGCATCTCTATACAAATTATTGTAAAAGGCCTACTCTTCTATCAACTTCATGCTAGTTGAGATAAACATTAGCAGAAATGGCCTTATTACTTGCTTTCTTGTAAATAGAAGAGAAATAGGGGCCCTCACTAGGATAAAGTGATAGTCAAATCAGTCAAAAGCTATGTAATTTAATTCGTTTTTTTGCTTGGCCAAAAGTTGACAAATTCCCGCATGCGAAAATTCTAAGTATTTTAAACCTAAAACAAATAAATAACAAGGAATATCTCACAAATGGTCAACTGCGTTAATACTTATAGGTCAAACTATGCATTTTAACAGATCTATTTGATTACTTTCTCTAGCCCGTATGCACAATATACATAGTGGATAAAAAAGGTATTGTATTCCACCCAAAAATTCGATACCAAGTTTTCACCGGAAACATATGTTTTGAGTTCCCTTGAATACTAATGAAAACATTTTAAAAAAAACGGTCCATGTCTGTGGACAACATAACTCAAAAACGAAAAGTTGGTTAACTACCAAACTTGACATTTAAGTTCAGTATCTTTCAAGGATCCGATACGAAGATATGCAAGAAAATTCCTCCGTCCCTAACTACACTTTACATTGCACAGTTTTCCAAAATGTTGATTTTCTCAAAAATGGCTCTTATAATTTTGATTAAAATACCGCATATTAAAGATGTTTTCAATACAAATTAAATTTATATTTTAAAATCTCTGGAAATAGACTCTGAAGAGCTGTTTATTTTGGTTGAGTTTGGTAGAATTTTATATAACGCTTAAACCTTAAGAGATAGACAAAAACTTACTACACAGAATATGTAGATCTTATTAAAACACATAATTTATGACAGAAAAGTTTTTCTTGTATAGTTGACCGTTTTCAAGATATTGGTTTCAATTTTAAACTTTTATCATACCGGACCATGCAAAGCGAACCGAACTTCAAGTTTTTCACATAGCGACCCTTATTTCCCTTCTACTTATAAAGAGGCAAGTAATAAGACAAATTCTGCTAATGTTTATCTCGAATAGCATAACGTATATAAAAGAATAATCTTTTGTAAGAATAGTTAATATGTGGAAATGCTAGAGAAAGTAATACCAAAGTAACACATAAGATTTCTGTGTAGTAAGTTTTTGTTTATCTCTTGCGCTTTACCAGTTTTGCAAAAGTTCCTCAATATGAAGAGATCTTCAGAAGCTATACCTAGAAACTTCAAGATAAAAAGTTTTATTTTAAATGTAAATGCCTTCAATATTTTAATCAAAATCGTTAGAGCCATTGTTGAGTAAATAAAAATTTTGAACTTTTTCCTATGTGAAGTATAGTTTGGGTTAGGGAGTTTTCCTAAAACTTGGTATCGCATCCTTGGAAGATACTAAACTTAGTATTTTAGCGACTTTTCGTTTTTGAGTTATCGTGTTCAGACACATGGACCTTTTTCTAAATATTTTTATTTGCATACAAGGAATCCTATAATGTGTATTTACGGTGAAATGTTCGAATTTTTAGGTGGAGTGCAATACCTTCTCTAACTCTGCATTACTTACTAAGTAAAAAAAGTAAAAATGATACTGCAATCACATGAACAGCACATTTTCTATAGCTTCATAATAGTAATACTTTCAATTGCTCAAGTTTATAGTATATTTATTGTGATAAAACAAAACTGTGAACATTTCTCGTGTTCAGAAAACATTTAGTAGAGCTTTGCTGTTTTCATCCATCTGATATAACTTTGATAATTTATTGAAAGCTATATTTCTTCTCGATTATAAATTTTAATTACGTTCTCCTAGTTTTAAGATATGTTTGGTCTACTTCGAAATCTACCAGTACTGGAGTACTATATATCGTCCTCCACTGCCTAGCCTGTGGTTCACAAGATCGCGGGTTCAAATATGGAGGATGACGATGGTTTTTTCGGACTTACAAATTCTTAGCATGGCTTCCTTCGGAAGGGAAGTAAAGCAGCTGATGCCATGTCGTAGATTTACGGTACGTAAAAGAATCTCAAGCCTGATAAAGGTCCTTAAGCGGTCTTTTATGCCCATTATAGAATTGAACACTGAGAACCATAGCAGATAAAGAGCGTCTAAAAATAGCTTCTATAAATAATGGCTCTGCTGGCATATAAAAATGCATTAAATCAAATTTTCTTCGAATAAGAATTTAATGGGCATACCTTGTTTTATGCAGGCATCATTCATATTGGGGGAAAATTGCATCTGTTCATGGTGTACCTCTAGTAGGTTATATTTGTTTAAAAGCTTCATATACTCATTCTATAGAAAGGAATTTCTGCGCGGTTTTTGTGTATATTTATGGTAGAAAAATGTTGTGGATGCTTTCGTATGTCTAGGATTCATTTTTGAGCCGCTTATGTCGCAGTAAAGCTATTAGAAGTTTTAGTACACTTTATCGAATAACAAACGCAAAATTCCTGTAACAAAGGAATACCTTCCGTTTACTTTGTCTACTACGTGTAGTAATACCAGAAGTATTGCATTTCATTCGATGTCGAGATTTCACCGCAACTGTGTGCTTTGAGGGCTCCTGTAACCCAAAACGCATTCAAAAAAAAGTTCTGGAGTGCCAAAAATGAAAGTTCGGTTGATATTTAAGATGGAAACACTTTATCCAAAATCTTTAGCCATTTTTATAAAATCCAAAATTTCGAAAAATCATTCATATAAAGGGTGGTTTCAGATGGTGAGATTATCTTAAAACACTCATGTTGCATCTTTAGAAGATACTAGACTTAAATGCGAGGTTTGGTTTACACACACATGGCACGCACACGAACAAAAGAGGGCGTTTTTGTTGCTAACATTTTTCTTTTGTTCAAATGCACTCAAAATATTTATTTCCGGTGAAATTACGAAATCAAATGTTTGGTTTAATACAATAACCACTCTACTTACTATAAGCGCGTAGTTAAGAAACTAAAAAGACGGCATTAGGATATTAGAATAGTACAATAAAACCAGGAATATCACACAAGGCAAAAATAAAGTTAAAATATAAAGTGTGAAAGTTGAAACAATTGCCTTACGACCATAAACAATACAATTAAATTAAAACCTTCAACACGATTGATCAACTAAGCACAGAATTTTGGACAGCATATAGGAATAATTCCAATAAAAGAAAATTTCACACCTTTAATAATAATATAGGAAAAGCCTTACAAAACAGAATTAATAAATAAACTCCTTCTAGGTCTTTAAATTCTCATTATGTGTTATTAAGAAGATTGCGTGCAGTGGCACAAAAATGTCCTTTAGAATATGAGCTAATAAAAGGAAAAAGAAATAAGAATGATGCACAGGATGATGGGAAGAATTCAAATATCTCATTGAAAGTGAAACGAGACGGCAGCGATGGCGGTGATGATTATGAAGTAAGAACACAAATAGAATAGGTAAAGGAAATATCTAATAATAATAATAATAATAATAATAATAATAATTAATAATGGACATCATAAAGGAAAGCTTATACCGATAAAGAAAATCATTTGCCTTAGAGAGAAAAAGTATAAAGTAAGAACGCAAATAGAAAAGGTAAAGGAAATATCTAATAATAATAATAATAATAATAATAATAATAGTAATAATAATAATAATTAATAATGGACATCATAAAGGAAAGCTTATACCGATAAAGAAAATCATTTGCCTTAGAGAGAAAAAGTATAAAGTAAGAACGCAAATAGAAAAGGTAAAGGAAATATCTAATAATAATAATAATAATAATAATAATAATAATAATGCACATCATAAAGGAAAGCTTATACCGATAAAGAAAATCGTTTGCCTTAGAGAGAAAAAGTAATACGAGAAATAGGTAGTACAAAAAACAAAGAGCCTAGCTTTTAAGCTATAATCTTTGGATCTTCTTGGTGAATTTGAGAGTGTACTGTAAATGTAAGGAAGTGCCTGCGGTTACTTTGAAATCTTGACCGGAAAGGGTTAGCAGTCCTGTGGTCAGGCTACGAAAATTTGCAACGGAAGGGCAGCGTTCATTAGTAATGGGCCGCACATAAAGTACACACAAGCCGGAAAGAGGAACTTACAATTCTGGAAGTGGTCTGCATCACTTCATCCCTTCCTCTCCAACTTCCACTTTCTTCTGGTCTCCTAACTTGGGCTAGTCTATCCAGCTGAGCAAAGAGACAAATACACCGAGTCCTTCACTATTTCACCAACTCCATTTTCACTCGCCAGTTTTTTTCCTCTTGTAGAGTTACTGCTACCACCATCTCCAACACGGTCCTCATGTGCCAGTCGAACCTGCTAGTCTTGCTGCGCTATGCTTTTAACCATAAGAGGTTTTTCCAACTGAGGCAATTCTCATTTCACTGGGCGTGGGCATTTGCTCACTCAACGTGCAATGAACAGTTGAACAATCAGGGCTTTACAGAAGATACTGTAAGAATCATTTATGCCTGTAAAAATTATTATAAATAATAATTTAATTATTATATTGAACAAGTAAATTAATATAAAATTACACTTCCACAAGGAAAAAACGAAAAGATATTTCATAAACAAAAAAAATATTTAATGTGTTCCATTCACATAACTTTCTCTACACCTCTGTAACAAATTATTGATACAAAACTTATTTGTCTATCTAATTCCTGCTAATCGAGATACAGATTAGCAGAAATTATCTTATTAATCGCTTTCTTGTAAGTAGAAGGGATACACTAGGCTAAACCGACAGTCAAATCGTTTAAAAGCCATGTGGTTGAAATCCGTTTGTATGCATGGGCAGCAGTTTGCAAATTTCCGTGTGAGAAAAATGTTTAAAGTATTTTAAATCTGAAACAAATAACAAGGAGTATCTCAGAAATGGTCAATTCCACGAAAAAAACGTACAGGACATAAATTATGTGTTTTAACAAGATCAGCATTTTTTGTGTAGTAAGTTTGGGTATCGGTAACCACTACATCACGGAGGGCGACTGTGTTCAAAGCAAATAAGTTTGTCAACAAAACTTGTATAGACTCTAGTCTAGAGATCCCGAACTCGAAACTCGCTTAGGATGAGTTTCCCGGATAAGATTTTTGCGAGTTTTCCTTTATCCTGAAAAGACAAATGACTGATAACTTTATACTCTATGTATCTTCAGCTTATTTGAGAATCATTTGTGATTCATTCATTCCTTCCTACCAAGATGTCACCTGCATACCGTAATGGTTACCATACTAACTTTATATACCAAAGTCGCGAGTTCAAACCCGCCGGAGGACGATGGATGCTTTTGAGCGTAAAAATCCTTAGAATGGTTTCTGCGGAAGGGAAGTAAAGCCGTTGATCCCGTGTCGTAGATTTACGGAACGTAAAAGAACCTCAAGCTTGATAAGGAACCTTCTAAGCAAAATTAAGCGGTTTTTCCCACCCAATATAGAATGGACCCTGAAAACCGCAGTAAGTTAAGGATCGTCCATAAATAAAACTCCATTTCCGTTTTTCCCACATTCAGCATTAAAAGAAGAAACCAAAGTAAAACTGAAAACAAAGTTTTATATAACTGATAATATTAGCTAGGTTATTTTATGCCAAGAATATTCATTAAATAAGGTTTCGTTAATTACACTTTGGAGTAAGGTAATGTAACCCTCTAGGTTATATTGAATAATAAATTAAATCTGATCATCGAGCTTAAATTATTCGACATTCTTCTTCACAGGATAAGGGAAAACCTCGGGGAAAAAACCTTATCCGGGTAGCTTACCATAGCCGAAAGTTGAACTCGGCACCGCTTGAACGTGTTATCCTCCACATTACAGAAATGCACCAACTAAATTAGTGCTTATTTTCGATTGATGTAATAATATTATCATTGAGTTTTACGAAACAGACCCCGGTATAGCAGCTTTAGAACCTACATTCTAGGGGCGGACTTTTCAAGAACGAACCGTTTCCCATGGGAGATTGAGGCCCAAAACACAGCGCGCTGCGGTTAATCAACACGCATCACATTTTAGTAGGCACAAACCGTATGTTCGTGGTTCGCAATCGGTTAAGAGCACTGCCCATTTAATTTGCATTGTTTTCTGACAATAAGCCCTGTATCCGTACAACCCGCTGGCCACCAACCATATACCAGCAGAGTTCCCACAATGTTGTTTATTGGTTGTAATGTGGTAGGAAAACGTGGTATGCTGTTGGTAACTCGTGAAAAGCTGTCCGTACATCAACAATGACTGTCCACGTGGAACGTTAGGTTAAGGCGGTTTAATACAATTAAAAGGAATTAAATTCATCAGTTGTAATTTCCATACCAGAAAAAAATGTCGCATGAACTTGTTTTTCACGATTCTCATCTGGAAATAAATCCATAAGCAATGCGCTTTACATAATTCTATATTGACAGCTGTGTTATAGAGCTATAGTAACATGGTGATACGTACTTTAGCACCATAACATTAAATAAAAACTTACTATAATCAGTAGTGCAGGGGTATTGCGACCAAAACAGCTTGCACATTGAGAATATAGTGAATGATAATTATAATAAAAAATTAGAAAATTATAGGAGCACATACCTCATGCTCACAATATATATAATGTACATAATATTAGCTGATAGAAAGCCAGGGAAAATAATTGTAAATATTCAAGAATAGAAATGTGCATAAATGCAAGTTGTTAACTTAGATAATTAAGACGAGGCGAGCTAGCGGAATTCCAGGTTACAGTTCACCAACCACCACCTGCTAATGAGCACAGGGTTTAGGCTAAAGGATGCATAATAGAAAAGGACAGACATATAAAGAAGTGACAGGAATAGTGACTTGTCTTCTAAGTAGCACAGAGAGTTGGACAAAGCAAGCTTAATGTTAAAGTGAGACGGCACCATTAGGTATTTCCAATCGCGTCATATGCTCGCTATGACGTGAGAACTTGGCACAATATAGTTTCATAGCTTGTGAGGTGATGCTAACTAAGAACCAATAAGAGATGCTTCTTACATTTTATTGCGCGAAAGTTAGCGTCATCCAAGATTGGTATTTAAAGCTACGCAGATCTCTTATTTGTGTCACTCTTGTCTCGCTAGAGCTTGTGTTAACGTTGAGTTGTGTACACGTGATGGGAGAGCGATGTGCAGAGAGTTAGATTAGGCTCCTCATTAATAACTACGTGGTGGGAAGGTACTTATTTATAATATATTTGTAAGGAACAAGCTAGTCGCCCGTTTAAATCCAAGATCCAAATAAATTCATGTTGTAAGGGAATATGTAGTGTTTTTAATATATTCGTCTCACCCTCATATCCCTGAGATAAGTGTAATTGGGAGACTGAGTGGAACCTACATTAACGCCGGAGCTGAGGAATCTGCAGGTACGAGACACCGATCCCGCGACAAAATGTAAATATAAATACACTATCTCTGCACTATAATAAAACGTCATTTCATTCCTCTTTATTATTTAAAATATTATAATCATTATTGTAAACCTGTATTGCTAAGTGGATTAATTTTCATGTTCTCTCACTCATTATGGCAACCTGACTACAAAACTATCGCATGGAAGTATCAATATGCATGAGCTTAATAACTTAATAACGTAAATATTTCAAAGAAAAGTGCACCTTTCGCACCATGCACCACTTTTTACCGCTCATTTAAATCAATGATGTAGCACCCTCTTTGTTCAACAATATGACTTCATATAAACACGAGGAATTTGCCTCTTCTATGCTTTTAAATGTTATCATACACTTCTGCATTTGTGAATTTGAGATAATTTCTCTCCATTTAAATAAATACTTTTTGATATATTTCTTTCACAGGACCTTCTCTACGTTTTGCAAACTAGCTATAGTTACATAAGATTATTTGTTATGTATATCATGCTAATTGCGATAAACATTAGAAGAAATTGTCTTATTACTCGTATTACCAAATCGATAGTCAAATCTTTTAAAAGCTGGTCGCTATGTGGAACAATTGAAATTCGGTCAGTTTTCAAGGCCGGGAGTAAAACAAAATATGAGAAGAAGGATGACTTCCCGTTTGAGAAATGTTAAAGTAGGTAGTTTAAAGTGAGACAAATAATAACTAGGTATCTTGGAAACGGTCAATTCTATAAAAAATGTACGTATGACATAAGTTGTATGTTTTAACCAGTTCTACATTTTCTTTATAGTGAGTTTATCTTTTACGGATTACCAGTTATGTGAATGTCAGATTACAAGTTATACAAATGCTATCCAAAATGACGACGTCTTAGAGGCTATTTTTAGAACATTTAAGCTGTACAGTTTATTTGTCATTAAGTAGCTTTAATATACATAATTTTATTTATACCTTTAGAGCGGTTTTTGAGAAAATCAAAATTTTCGAAAAGTTTTCCATGTAAAGGGTAGTCTATGGTGGGGGGCGGTTCCTGAAAAGTTTTTGTGGTATAGTCTTGAAAGATACTGAACTAAAATTTCAAGTTTGAAATTTAACTGACTTTTCATGGTTAAGTTATCGTGTTCACAGACTGACGGAAAAACGCAAACATTCACGGACCTTTTTCTAAAAATGCATTTTTGGGATTAAGGGAACCCTAAAATGTACATTTATGATGAAATATCGATATAAAATTTTTGGGTGCAATGTAGTGCTTTCTATGCACTTGTACTATGTAGAGAAAGTAAAACAGTATCTCTGTCATAGCAGAGATTGATTAAAATCACATTTATTTATGATTTATTTTAAGATCTAATGTTTCACTTTCATTATTTTGACATGAGAAGGATGAAATAATGTTTTTATAACGTTTTTCTGAAGCGTATTCCAGAGTTAATTACTAGTTTGGGGCACACATATTGGGACTTGTGGGAATAGTCTATGGCGAGAAAATAGTGAAAATACAGGTAGCGTATGGAAAACCAGTCCCTGAGTACAAACAGCTCATCCGGCAATTACACCTGAGCAGATAAAGCAAGAAACAGACACACGTGTAAGAATTAGATAATAATAAGCTAATGCGAGAAACGAAAAGCTGCTAAGGGAATTCCTCGGTTTGATAGCAATGAGTCCTGACTGTCAGCAAATTGATTCAGATAACAGTGGTAAGGTTATCAAACTAAATGAAAACTAGCAAGAAAATTCTAAAATCTGTCATCTCAATAAAGAGATGTGGGCTAAGGAAGCGTAAGATTTTCTGAAAAGACGGGGGGAAATACAGAAGAATACTGGTGAATACACAATAGCTATTACCTTTGTAAGGATACGAAAGAAGACATTGGCAAGGGAAAAAGAAATAAATGAACAAACAGGTAACTAAGAAAATTGTATACTTCTACAACAAACATTGTAGTTTCCACAAGAACTATGAAAACTTATTGTTTTATATGTATAAACAATTCAGGGTTAGTTTCAATTTACATGACAGAGGTAACATTAATCATATCTTTTAGAAATTGGATCTGTTGAATTACAATACATTCAAATTTCATAGAGTTCTTTCTAAAAGTATACTGTGTAAGTGCGCGGTTGTACAACATTATTATCGATGTAGGTTCCAGCAAAGTTGATAACCATACTTGGAATGAATTGAATGGGAAAAATGATTTAGTATAAATCTCTCTTGTGTTTCGATCTTCATTCATAAGCATGCAAATGGAAAAGTTACATGTTTTCTGACACTTTGGGAGATTAGAAGCGAGGTTAATATGAGTATCATGTGTCTTCGTGGTGTTAGTATCTTAAGTATTTCCATGATGAATCCGTGTTTCTTTGAGCGTGGTTGTTTCCTAATGGAAGTGGATTAAGTTCGTGCTAACATCGACAATTTCGATCCATCTGGATAGTATGCGGCACAAAATACACGGTGATAGAGATGGATGAAACAAAATTCTCGGCTTCGCTAAAATACAAAAGGAAATTATTACCAACAGAAAAAGAACTGGAGAAAAAGTGAATTGGATGATGATGGTGAAGATACAATATGGCAAATATGAACCGTCACCATTTTTTTTTAAATACTCGAAAGGTGAGCCACAATTTCAGTGCTTCCTTCAACAGGCAGAATCAGTCAGCGATGACTTATACTGGACTTCAACACATTAACACAGAGATGAAGAAAAGTCTTGACTTGTGTCGCAATGGTATAACACCACCAGTGTACTACGCAATTTATGAAGGACTTGCAACACGCCATCTTACGCAAGATAGAGAAAACAGGGAAGAAATTTTAGGAGAGGGTTCAAAATAAATATCCTACCTAGCTGAGAATTTCCACTGTATACTGCTGGTTTAAATATTTATATCTATGACAAATTCTTAAAATTTCTTTATTTAACTGCAAATAAGAATAATATCTTAATGTTGATCTATTTTCTCAAATATATTGTGTTTGTCATGCTTTAGATTTTGCGAGTTTTATTGCAGTAATGCTAGAATAGTCAAATGGCATGTCAGCCTTAAAACGTGTACACCATCAAATTTATATTTTATCAAATAAAAGAGATTAATAAATAAAAAGTTGATTATGACTTGAGTTATGCTTTCTACAGCTAGTAAAATTAATACTAACCCAACAATAGCTTAGCCTACAATTTCAAGTAGAAGGAGCGTATCCAAATCCAAATGTTAGAGCCAAAGAGACGTATATGCATCCAATATTTCAGTTAATATATTTCTTTTAATTACCTAGAGTATTTTAAGTAAAGAAAAATAGTTCACATCAATAGGAAAATAAATGACTTTTGGTATTTTGACAACTAGGGTGGTTATGAAACAATGTGAAAATGCATTTTTACTGCGAACACAAAACCTAAAATAGCTAAATCTGAAAGCAATGATTTTTTAGTTTCGTCTGTGTGATCCTAAGTAAGGCTACCAAGTTTCCTTCATTAAAATACAAGACGGCTGATCAATATTTTCTCAATATGGCATTTACATTAGAATGAAGATAGCATTATATTAAATAAACACACTTAATAAGTACCCTCCATGTGCAATTGAAAATGTCTCAAAATTTTCAGTGAACTTCATAATTAAGCTTCTTATCTTCGAGAAAAAGATATTTTTCCTTTAAATTGTAAGAGAATGTGTATTTTCGTTTAGGCATAATAGCAACACTAGACTAGGCAAATTCGTCTGCATTTACAGAACGCGCCAAATAATGACAACAATAAGTGGGTAAGCACCACTCAGCATTTTTCACGGCAAGAAATGGCAAGTTATAACCTTTTAAGGTAGAAAGACGGTATCAAGAAAATACGGGACCTATTCGCGTCCCAACAAGAATTTTTGGAAAGCAGGACACCCAAGTAAAGAATCTGATGTGTACCATTCACATGACTTTCTCTGAATCCCTGAAACAAATTATTCTTAAAAAGCGTATACTTCTATTTAATTTACATTTATCAGAAAAATTTAGCAGAAATAGTCTTATTACTTGCTTCCTTGTAAGTAGAAGCGAAATAAAGGACTACCATAGGTTAAAGTGATACTCAAAAGCTGGTTGCTGTGTGACTGAAGTTCCTTTGTTTATATGGAACGGAGTTCACAAAATCCTGTATGAGAAAAGTATATTTTTTATAGCTGCAACCAAAAACAAAGGAATATCTCAAAGACAATCAACTCCACGAAAAAAATGTATGTAACATTAACTGTGTATTTTAAAGTACTCTACATTTGTTGTGTGGCAAGTTTTTGTCCTTCTCTTACGGTTTAGCAGTTATGCAAAATTCCGTAAAATTGACCCAGAATAAAGTAGTCCAGAGGCTATTCCCAGAAAATTCAAAATATACATTGTATTTGTCAGGTAAATATCTTTAATATACGATATTTTAAACAAAATCGTTAGTCATTTTTTAGAAAATCAAAATTTTCGAAAAAAGCTCCATGTAAAGGGTAGTTTGGGGTGGGAGGATTTTCTCAAAATCTTCGTGTCGCATCCCTCTAACATACTAAACTTAAATACCAAGTTTGGTATTTTAGCTACTTTTCGTTTTTGAGTTATCGTGTTCACAGACACACGGACCTTTTTCTGTAAATACTTTTTTTTTTGGATACAGGGGACCCTAAAACATATATTTCCAGTGAAATCTCGGTATCGAATTTTATGGTGGAGTGCAATACCTTCTCTATACACTGTACACAGTGCATATAGAGAAAGTAAAAAGGGGGACTGTCCCGTTTTTTTACGGCACGATTGGCTGGTTTAATCCTAAGCAGTCGTACGGTTTTTGTGCTGACAATACAAAAGGTAGTGGCATCAGCTACGCAACAGTAGTTGACAATTGGTTGTGACAGTGAGCAGTCTACTACTCGGATCCGGGTTTTGGTGCTCCACCCTGTCCATCAAACTGGATCTAATAATACTTTAGGGTTAAGTAGAAACATTGATAAAATGCCCTTACATCCTTATTTCACATTTAAATACCTATTAGAATTTATTATTTTATTTATTATTTTATCTTATTATCCCTAAAAGAACCTTATATTTTAGGAGACCCAGATAATTTTACACCTGTATTTCTACTTCTTCATTTTAAGGTTTTGTATCTTTCATAGCGTTTGAGAGGTATATTACTATCTTAAGATAATGTATCTGTGAAGCGTGTAACATCTACAGAATGTAAAATATTCTTTTGGATTTTTTTGTTCTTCCATTGATAACTTGTAGCTTCATGGTTATATGGCGACAGTTACCTTTGGAACACTGAACTGTTTACTACAGTCTTGTTTGAGATGCTCTTCATAAAAGCACGCGCACACACACATGCATGTTCACACTCTCATCTATATATAGGGAATATTCTTGGCTAGAGAAAAGTTCCCACCCCTTAGCCGGGAATCGAGCGCAGGCTCAACAGGTAGGTTCTCTACCGACTGAGCTACGATTTATAAAATTAATACAACTTACCGCACACATTAACAATGATAATTCTCTTAAGTTTAAAAATTGTAAGTTGTATATTGTCTAAATTTAATCTTGTAATGAAAAATGCTCCACACACTGATTTTTCAGAATATTCATATCTAGAATTCAATATGTACAATAAATTAGTTTGACAATATATATAATGTAACAGATATTTTTATATTACCACTAAATGTAGAAAAATTATCACTTTCTGTACTTTTCAAAACTCTTGATTTTTCAAAATATAATACTCTCTAAATTGGAGCTTAAGTTCATTTTATTTAATGTTCTTTAAAATACCTTATAATTTTTGAAACAAATTAGCATTGAGTGGAAAGGTTTAAGCATGCGCCTAGCCATCAGTAGCATCAGTTGATTGGTAGGTCAAAATATGTACCAGAATATCATATATTCTCCATAAGTTTAGAATTCATATTATTGTGTGTGAAACTGTTTCAAATTTTCTCATGTTTAAATACAGTTTATAAATCTTAGCTAGGAGAGACTAAATGCCAACAACTGCTAATACATAGAATTTTTTAGCTTTTAGTGCAGTCTTCTTAATTTGAATTTCCTCTTTAATCTGATATTTATTTTTTTATTGTATACAGACACAATGATATTTTGTACCGACTTTTAAACATGCATGTGTCATGTGTAACATTTGTCATGTTCAGGGAGAAAGTCATCCTAATTCCTACCCACTTTGGAGTAGAGAGTAAACCATAGCCCATCTTTCTCGGGAAGTTTTGCTCTACAAACAAAACTGATATTCTTAAGTACGCCCCGGCCTCTGTGTGCTCAGCCCATATTGTTTCTTTCTTTGCAAATATATTCGATTTGTTCTCCATCCTTGCTTTGAAGGACTACTTCTGTTAATATTTTCTCATAAACTATTGAAGTTAGCCAAATTACATTTAAGAATAGTAAAACGAAATCCAAATTATGTTATGGATCTATTAATAAGGTGTTTATGAATTATAAACGGAAGGTACGCATCTACATTCTATAAAATGTTCCATCTGATATCTTTAAATAGCAAAATTTAAACTTGGGAGGATAAAGCTTTTAATCTCCATTAATTCAGGCATGAACATTTAATGCCTCACGAACAAGAAGTATTTCTTGCCCTTCCGGCATACGACAGAAGATGCCGTTGCGGAAGTTTGGTGTACATGACACATATATGCCCAAGTCTATTAGAAGTGTTTTGAAACAGATTAAATTAATAAATAAACAAATACTTAAATTAACTTAACCAACAAGGGAAAAAATCAAATTCTGCTAAACATATACGATATACCTTATGATTATTTTCACCTTGCTGTAAATCCTATGCATATTGAGCCTATAACAGAAATGCGGGTTTGTAATTATAATGAATATCCTTGAAAATAATAGTTTTCATATTGTTTGCCACAGTTAACATAATTTTGGTCTGTTTAAATTGTTACAAATTACAAAACACCCACAAAAAAGATTCCTTGTAGCTAAGACTTTGGTTATGTTTGCTTTTAGATATTTATGTGAGAAACTGCTTTCACAAATTAATTATGTCAAGTCAAAGTACAAATCTTGTTTGATTAACAAACATCCTATGCTGAATGCAGTTCTATCGGAACCAATAAAAATTTTAACGAAATGATTGCAAATCTTAAAATGAAGGAAACAATCAAAATTTGCCTTAATCTAAATAAATGTATTGTTTATATAAGAATCAGCAATCATTACTGCACTACGTGGCGTAGGCTGAATTTGCGAATTGTGTTCCAAGAGATTCGAGGTTTACCATACCTGACTTAAACATATTGGGATGCCTTTATTTTACACAATAAAATAATTGAATTGCAACACACATCATCAATAGATATTAAAATTCTGATAGTTCCAGATTAAAAAGGCTATGGCATATGTGTGTGTGGTTTTTGAATATTTTTAATTTTCACTTAATAAAAATAGTCGTTAAGATGAAATTAAATGAGTCTGAGTAACAGACTGAATAAATAAATTACTTACTTTTTATGGGGAAGACAATACACTTAAAATCAGACAGATATCTCAAAGAAGCTTTTCAAATATTTTTGTGCCTTTTTGTATGTCTTTTGTCGGCACATTAAAGATACCCCTATATCTTTGTATCGTCAAAATTCCATTATTTTAGGTTTTTAGCAACATATGCATACAAATGCTCGTTTTCTAGTTTCCTACTCCTCATCTTCTCACAATAATGAATAGCACTTAAAGATTTCTCTGTTCTTTGTTGGAAAACTAAGACGTCCTGTGACTGGTTGGATGTTGGTTGTATGCGTTCGATTGGCAAGATAGTGGCGACGTAAGACTGTATAGATACGGCATCTGCCGCTAGAGGGGCAGCATTCAAATCTCCTCATTAGGATGGAAGTAGGATCTCGTGCCGCTAGAGAGACTATACATAAACTCGCTTCGTCAGCCTTTGCGTTGCAAATCACCAATAAAAGTGAACACACAGCATAAATAAACCGCTCCTAAACCATACACTTTACTCCTGTAAATTTATATTTTTACATAGGCAATCAAAGATCTTTTAAGCAGGGACTAGAAAAAACATCCTGGGAAGCTAAATCTAAAAATCTGATGTGTTCCATTCACATGACCTTCTCTACACCTCGGCAATAAATTATTCTATTTACTTCACCTAATCGAGAAAAAAAATAGCAGAAATAGTCTTATTACTTGCATCCTTGTTAGTAGAAGCGAAATAAGGGGGTACCATAAGTTAAAGTGATAGTCTAAAGCTGGTTGCTATGTAACTGAAGTTTCTTTGTTTGTATGGACACGAGTTCACAAAGTCCTGTATGAGGAAAGTATAAGTTTCTTATAACTGAAACAAAAAACAAGGAATATCTCAAAAACAATCAACTCCACGAAAAACATTTAGGTATATAAAATATGTTGTGTGTTTTAAGGTGCTCTACGTTTGTTGTGTGGTAAGTTTTTGTCCATCTCTTACGGTTTAGCAATTATGTAAAATTCCGTAAAATTGACCCAGAATAAAGTAACCTTCAGAGCCTATTCCCAGAAAATTCAAAATATACATTTTATTTGTGAGGTAAATATCGCTAATATAGGATATTTTAATCAAAATCGTTAGAACCATGTTTTATAAAATAAAATTTTTTGAAAAAAATTCCAGGTAAAAAGTTTGAGGAAGGCGGATTTTTCTCAATCTTCGTGTCGCATCCCTGGAAGATACTAAACTTAAATACCAAGTTTGGTATTTTACCGACTTTTCGTTTTTGAGTTATCGTGTTCACAGATACACGAACACACAAAGACGGACCTTTTTCTGAAAATACTTTTTTTGGATACAAGGAACCCTAAAACATATATTTCCGGTGAAATCTCGGTATCGAATTTTTTGGTGGAGTGCAATACCTTCTCTATACACTATGTACATAGTACGTATAGAGAAAGTAATAAAAATGAATTTCACAGGAAGGAGTAGAAGGTATTTATGACCCATAAATATATCGCATTATTTCATTCTTCTGACTATTTCTTTTCCATTATTCACCACAGTGGAATATTAATCTGAACACTGCGTTTATTGCCAACTAATTAATGAAATGGATTTAGCGATGAGCATTCTCTGTTCGTGATTCTACACAGAACAACGAGGATCGCAGAACTTCCTTCATAGAGGTTGCTATTATTACAGTTAAATGATTTCCTCTGTACAATTCACTATTAACAGCTCTGCAGTGCTATCCCGAAGTGAGTACTTTAGTATAGTATTGTGGGTTTCATGCGGTAACTGCACTGAACGCAGAGGTCACATGTGGTGGGATTAAAACATGTAACTATTGAGAGGGTCACTGGGGCAGTGCCCCGGAGTGATATTTCAAATCATTATTCTGTTGCTTTTATTTGTCCATCCGTCATTCACCGTACAAAATGCATTTAAAACTTAACCTACTTCTCATATTTCAATTGCCCTATCGTCCCCAGAAAATTGGTTACCCGGGTTTACATTTTTGAGCCCACGGCATATTTAAATTTCGTGTTCTGTTACCATAGCATTACAGTAAGCATTTTGTTACCGTTACTCAAGTTATAGCATTAAATCATGAATGTTGTCCCAAGGAATCATGAGCTGTAGGAACTTAAGAGACAATGAGAGTGAATTTTCACAGTTCAACTACTTCTATAACATAACTCCATGGCACGACAGCTCACGGGGAGCCTTGGCCTACCGCCCGGCCGCTGCGTCCCCCATCTCGGTCCACTACATACGTCATGGATGGGGGGCAGTATTGGAGGGTGAGACGTGGTCAGCGCCTCGAGCCCCTCCCGGCCGGTTAATGCGGTCCTCACGACCTGGAGCCGCTACTTCTCCATCAAGTAGCTCCTCAATTGGCCCCCCAGGGACCTCACGAGGCTGAGTGCACCCCGGTCCAGGTCTCCCAGCGGGGGAAAAATCCCCACGCCAGTACTGGGGATCGAACCCAGGTCTCCCGCTTGGTAGGCAGCTGCGCTACCACCGCGCTAAGGAGACGACCTAACTACTTCTATGGATTCTTTTATTTAATTTTACTGTGCTTGTATTGCTGTATAATTAAAATGCACACAAAATTCCACTCAAATTGGATAAACACTTCTGTGTTTTGTAAATTACTTTATGATGTTTAATTTAAATATTATGGTGTTTAATTTAAATATTATGCATGTTCAAAATGTTCCACGTAAGTCATAAGTTCAGGGAACTAGTTGCAATTTTTACAAATAAAAATTGTATATATAAAAATACGATATAAATAAATATGAGTAGAAAGTTGTGAAAATACTTAGGTCTAAAAAAAGTTTAACCCGTAAAATTAATACTTCTTTCATAGAAATTATTTTTTAAGTTGTTATTTTATTAGCATATATTTTGTCCTATAGAAGTAACAGTGGTACTTATGCATATTCTGGAAAATTGTAATGGAATTTGAACAAAAACTGATACGCATGGTATATTTTAAGGAGTGAAATGTATTTAAAAAAATCTGGTATATAAAGTGTATTTTACAATCTTTAAATGGTTGTAGAGCCGAGGAAAGGAGTAGACAGTAGATGTTGACTTTCATGATTGCCAAAAGACAACATGCTACAAAAAATTTATTTTCGATTTTTTCATTGAGTGTGATCCAAATTAATACCCATTTTCATATATGTGTATCTCTTCACCTTAATGCTGACACATTATCCATATATTTTTTAAAATGCAACCTTCTACAGTCTTGAAAGATAGTGTTAATCATGGAGAACCAAATGCTGTGATTAACCATAAAGCACTGCCTACAAGAGTCTAAAAATCTCTTGTTACATTTCTTAAGAAGGCATCAGTTTTCTTATGAGAAATCCAGACAAACGCATGGCTGCAAAAAAGATATCTTATTACTTTCTCTATATTCACTATGTACATAGTGTATAGAGAAGGTATTGGACTCCACCAAAAAATTCGATACCGAGATTTCACCGGAAATATATGTTTTAGGGTCCCCAATATCCAAAGAAGCATTTTCACAAAAGGGTCCGTGTGTCCGTGTGCCTCTGAACACGAAAACTCAAAAACGAAAAGTCAGTAAAATACCAAACTTAGTATTTAAGTTTAGTATGTTCCAGGGATGCGACACGAAGATTTTGAGACAAATCCCCCCACCCCCAACTACCCTTTACATGGAACTTTTTTCGAAAATTTTGATTTTCTCAAAAACGGCTCTAACGATGTTGATTAAAATTTTGTATATTAAACATATTTATCTGATAAATAAAATGTATATCTTAAATTTTCTGTGAATAGCCTCTGAAGAGTAGTTTATTCTGGATGAATTTTACTGAATTTTGATTAACTGCAAAACCGTAAGAGATTGATAAAAACTTACTCCACAATAAATGTAGAGCACATTAAAACACGCAATTTATGTTATATACTTTTTTTCGTGGAGTTCATCGTTTTTTAGACATTCCATATTTTTGGTTTCTGCTATGAAAAACATACTTTTCTCATACCGGAAGTTGTCAACTCCTATCCATATAAACAAAGGAACTTCATTGACATAGCAACCGGCTTTTTACTATCACTTTAACCTATGTTAGTCCCTTATTTCACTTCTACTTACAAGGAAGCAAGTAATAAGACTATTTCTGCTAATTTTTTCTGATTAGCATAAAGTAAGTAGAATTATAAGCTTTTTAAGAATAATTTGTTGCAGGGATATAGAGAAAGTCATGTGAATGGCACACATCGGATTTTTTTTTCGTTGTTTACAAAAGAGAACGAGACAAAGTTAAATATCTTAATCTTGCTACATGCTATAAATGATCTATAAAAATATTATATTAGAACATCTGGATTGTTGTAATAGTGTGGGATAGGGGAACTTGCTGAGAAGGCAAAAGGTTTTAGAGTGTAAATTTTACTGTTACCAATAATCTACTAACCTTACTTGTAAAAAAGATAAAATGTAAACTGTAAAGCGTATTTATTGAAATGAAGTACAGGAAAGCTCGGAAAGCTCTTTCCACTAAAGGAACTAAATGAAGCAAGTGATGAAAATCTCGACAGGATAAGATAAGAACGGCTGACTTTACAGTCTCTAACTGCTTGGGGAATTTAATGAGAGGTGTTTCAAAAACAAGGAAGGTTTATCAGCAGGAGGAAGTAGAATAGAATACATAAGATTTGCTAATGCCTTAGAATTAAATATCTTAGTGACATGATCATATATATCTTATAGCTTAGTGTGAGCTAGGGTGTTTAGGGTGAAAATAAATTCAGAAAAACCAAACAAAGTAAAAAAGAGAGAAACGAATCAAATAACAACAAAAAACGAAAAACAGCTCCTTCAAGAAAATGAAAAAAACATACTGTTAAATTCAGAAGAGGTAACGTAAACTTTTTACATTAGAATCTTAGTTATTATGTTCTTCCTTTCCACCTGCTTATCCTTTTCATTTGGTGGACTTACACTCCCTGAGACTTACAAACCAATGCCTGGGGTCAGATGCTTGTTGAACAGCAGCTATGGATCAGATAGAGCATGAATGGTAGAAAAATGAATGATAGAAAAATTGATGATGGAACAATTGATATAACAAATAGTCCAGAAAACCCTCACAGATGTCGCTTGTGATGTATATATATCCAATATGGCCGCGTTCGCTAAAGTGCCTTGCTTTGGTGCTTCGTGACTCACGGGATTGTGGGTTCGAGTCCCGCCTTGGGAATGAGTGTTTCTGTGTTTGTAAATATGTATATGTCTGTATGTGTAAAAGCAAAACGTTAAACATTAATAGGTAAACTAAGGAAATGTAGGAAATTGGGGAAAAAACAGGAAAAAGGAATACAGCACCGGAGTCCTGACAAGCCTCCGGAACGGTATTTTAAAAAAAAAAATAGAAGAAAAAAAATCCGCTCACCTTTTGGGTGGCGAGCGTTCTAATCTTCTGCCACGGTGCCGCCTATAAGCTATTGTCAAGTCTATAAAACAATAACAATGGAGTAGTAAGCAATTAACTCAAACATATGCTTTTCGGTAAAAACTGAAAGAAAAGACAAAACACAACAAAAAGTAAAAATTCTGATACGTAGCATTCACTTGATTTTCTCTACCTGTTATGCAAACAAATTATTATTAAAAAATAATATTATTTTATTTACATCGTGCTACTGAAGATAAACATTAGCAGAAAGTTGCTTATTTCTTGTTTCCATCTAAGCAGAAACGAAACAAGGGAATACACTATGCTGAAGCGATAAACAAATCCTTTAAAAGCTGGTCACTGTGTGAAAAATTTAAGTTAAGTTCTCTTTGCATAACCAAGAGTAAAATAAAAGAGAAATGAACAAAAATGACTTACTTTTTGTGAAAAGTAGTTTAAAATTCAAACCAATAATAAGGAATATCTTAAAAAGAGTTAACTCTGTAAAAAATTGTGTGTTTTAGCAAGATATACAGTTTTGTGTAGTAAGTTTTTATCTCTCTATGTCTCTATCTCTCTCTCTCTCTCTCTCTCTCTCTTTCTTTCTCTCTCTTACGGTATACCAGCTATACAACATTTATTCAGAATTAAGAGGTATTTAGAGGTTATTTGCAGAAAACTCCATATATATTTTGTTTTTCATGTAAATGTTATTAATATACAGTATTTTAATAAAAATCGTTAGAGGCATATTTGAAAAAAAATAGAAAATGTTTCCATCTTTCCATGCGTATTTTGGAGTGGGGCACTGTGTAGCAAATCTTCGTCTCACATCCTTTGTAGATATACTTAAATAGTACATACAAAGTTTGGCATTCATCGGTTTTTTGAGCTGTGCTATCCACAGCGTGCGCGCACATACACACTCATTTGTTTATTCCGGTGAAAAACAAGAGAGAAAAACAATACTTTGTTTCTTCTATGCGTATAGTACGTGTAGAGAAAGTAAAAAACGTACAAATAACTAACAAAAATAAAAGAACTACCCTTGGGAGAAGAGCAAGTCATATATTAACTCTTGAAGAGGTAACAGAGAAATTTTACATTAGAATCCTGGAATAGCGTGTCACTGTGTATGTAATTCGCCACGAAATGAGGAAGGATTGCATTGTAGATAAATGAAGAAGAATTGCGCGGGTAAAGAGGACACAAAATAAGTAATGAAACGATTTCAGAGTAGGGGAAGGAGGAGTAGAGCTGTAACCGACCAGAAAGAGGATATGAGATCGCCTGGGGCATTGGATGAGAAGCATGCAGAAGAAGGAATTATAAGTCGCAATACGAAACTCCAGATGATAGATAATACTAAGAAGAACAGTTAATATGGGGAGATAAGGACCAACACGTAGAGAAGTCACTGAATTAGAAAACTACTTACATCTTTAAAATATATGCATTTAAATCGATTTACGAATACTTTTCATTTCGTTCGTTCATTCTGTCTGTCTCTCTTTCTCTACGCCTCATTCCTCTGTTGAAGTGTGTGGGGAGATTCAAAAGCCTGTTTTCAATCATTTCGCAATGTGGATTGGGTTCAATATACATACTACTTCTCGAACTTAAGTAAACCTAAAAGAAAGCGAAAAGAAACTTTTCCAGAATCGCATGTTTGAAAATGTTGTTTTGATTACATTAAACCGCTTTCCGCTTTCAAAAAGTGAGGCTTTCATTCTTTGACAAGAGCAAAAGGAAAGTTCTCCACTACAATAACAGTATGATGATGCATAGCCCACTAACGAAACCTAGGAACAAAACTTTGAGAGACGCCTCTTGGTACAACACTAAAGATCTGTGTTCCATTCACATGACTTTTTCTGACTGTTTCGCAAATAAACCTGTTATCCAAAAGATTTATCAGTTATTTACATCATGCTATTCAAGATAAACATAATCAAAAATGATCTCATTACTTGGTTCTTTGCAAAGAAATATACGGACTAAAAGCGGTAATCAAGTTTTTTAAAGCCCGCCTGGGTAGTGTGGTGGTAGCGTGTCTGCCTCACATTCAAAAGGTCGTGAGTTCGAATCTCGCTTAGGGTGAGTTACCCGTATAAGGATTTTTTGGAGGTTTTTCCCTATCCTGAGAAGACGAATGTGGAGTAACTTTACGCTCTACGGACCCCAAGATTATTTGAGCATCATTTCACCAATTTCATTCATCGTCTATGACCAACCAGGTTAAAGGACGTTAAACTAAAAAAAACAAACAAACAAAAACAGTATGACGATGTATAGAGCACTAGCGAAACTTAGGAACAAACTTGAGAGACGCATTTATGTACAATACTAAAAATCTAATTTGTTCATTCACACGACTTTCTCTAGCTGTTTCGCAAATAAACCTTTTATTCAAAAGATGTATCTATTATCTACATCATGCTAATCAAGATAAACATTAGCAGAAATTATCTTATTACTTGCTTCTTTGTAAGCAAATATACGGGCAAAAACCAGGCGCTATGTGAAACGATTGAAATTCCTTTTTTTTTTTTTTTTTTTTGTATTGCCAGGTGTAAACAAACGAGTAGCCAGAAGAAAGATGTCTTCCGTTTCTGAAAAGTTTAGTGTCTTAAAAAAAATTGATAACTTTAATATGTCAGACCGTTACGTGAAACAATTGAAATTCTAGTTTCATTGCTTTCATGGAGTAAACAAACGAGAAACGGGAAGACAGGTGTGTTCCCGTTTGAGAAAAGTTTAAGTGGCTAAAATTGAAACTAATGATCCAGAATATCTCGAAAACGATTAACTCTACAAAAAAGTATATAACATAAATTTTGTGTTTTAATGAGATCTACTTTTTTTAAAGTAAATTCTTGTATATCTCTTACTCTTTGCCAATTATACCAAAGTCATCCAGAATGAAGAGATCTTCAGAGGCTATTTCCACAAAATCCAAGATATACATTTCGTTTATCATAAAAAATTCTTAAACATAAGATAGTATTGTTGGAGCCAGTTTTGAGAAAATCAAAATGTTGGAAAAATATTCCATGTAAAGGGTGGTTGGGGTGTGGGGAGATTGTCTTGGAAATCTTCTTGTCGCCTCCTTGGAAGATCCAAACTTAAATACCAAGTTTGGTATTTAACGGTCCTTTCGTTTTTGAGCTACACACACACACACACACACACACACACACACACGCGCGCATACACATACACGGACATTTTTCTAATAATTTTTTTTTAATTCATAGTGGCTCAAAGCATGTATTTCCAGTGAAATCTCGGTATCGAATTTTTGGGTGCAATACAATACGTTCTGTATATAATATGTGCATAGTAGTGTAGAGAAAGTAAAAATTCCTGTTTTCTTATTCGCTGTATATCATTTTCCATCGCGCGTCTCTGCATCTATTAAAGATTATGAGAAATTATGCACCTTTATTAAAAGTATATGTTTCTTTGATGTTTGGTAGGCAGATGGTTAACTTATACGAATGCTAAGTTGGATCTGCAAACTCTCCTCTCAAGTTCATGATCAGGATCATTTAGCATTTTATAATGTGTACTTAAGTTTTTGAAAAACATGGAAGAATAACAGAATATCATAATATAAACGTTTATTTTTCATATAAACTGTACATTTTTAAAAATCTGATGTGTTACACTCACATGACTTTTTATAGCTGCTCTACAAACCTCCTACATAAGATTATTCTTCTTTGTACACAATGCTAATCGAGATAAATATTAGCAGAATGTTGTTATTATTTAGTTCCTTTTAAGTAGAAGGGAATAAGGGAATGCGCTATGCTAAAGTGATTGTCAAATGTTTTAAAAGCTATCGTTGTGCGATTGTCATTACAAATCACTGATTTGCTTGGTCAGGAGTAGAACAAAAGAAAAACGGACAATTCTTGTCTGAGAAAAATTTAAGTACCTCACAATTGAAACCAATAACAAGGAATATCTTGGAAACGGTTACCTCCACAACAAAAACGTAGAGTAATAAATTGTGTGTTTTGTCGTGATGTACATTTTTTGTGTGGTGAGTTTTTTTCTATCTCTTACGGTTTAGCAGTTAAGTAAAATTCGCCAAAATTCATTCAGAATAAAGAGGTCTTCAGAGGCTATTCCCAAAAAATTCGGGATATACATTTTATTTCGGACATAAATAGATTCCATATACGGGATTTTAATGAAAATCGTTAGAGCCATTTTTAAGAAAATTAGAATTGTCGAACATTTTTCCATGTAAAGGGTAGTTTGTGGTGGGGGGATTTTTTTGAAAATCTTCGTGTCGTATCCTTGGAAGCTACTAAACCTAAATACCAACTTTGGTATTTAACGGTCTTTTCGTTTGGGGCTATGCTGTCCACAGACACACACACTCACACACACACACACACAGATATACACACACGGACCTTTTTTAAAAATGTTTTTTTCGGACTCAGGGACCCCAAAACATATATTACCGGGGAAATCTCGATATCGAAATTTTGGGTGACTTACAATACCTTCTCTATCCCTATGTACATTGTACATATGGGGCTAGAGAAAGTAAAAAGGTAATATTTTTCCTGCAGTAATTTTCATTCAGTCCCTTACGGTTTTATAGTTTAAGCTATACGAGGAGTGGAGGAATAAGCTATCTAGAGTGAAATACAACATGTATGTGAACTGCATTTACCTTTACTGCACGTATATTATGTATTTTAATCAAACACCTTTCATATAAATGATTTTTTGGGGGAAGGCGGAATTTCATGAAAATGCTTACCTTGATTTCTGAAAAATATGATGGTAAACGACATTTTAAAGATTGAGTTGTGCTTTGTATACAGAGAAATTGAACACCAATCTACTGATTGACATCAGTAGATTGGTGTTCACAACAAACAAAAGTTTTTTCTGATCGTGTGCTATATTTTCAGGGAAATCTTAATCTGTGCTTTGAATATAACACTTCTTACGTAACCGTTGGAGGAAGGAAAATAGAGATCCATTGTTAATTTTTCAGTTATTCTCCTTTAGAATAATGTGGAGAATGTATGTGCTTGCTGTCACCCTCCGTAGTGTATTGCTTACCATGCCTCATATACCCAAGGTCGCGGGTTCAAAGCCGGCGGAGGACGATGGATTTTTTTCGGGAGTAAAAATCTTTAGCATGGCTTCCTTCGGAACGGAGGTAAAACCGTCGGTCGCGTTTGACAGATTTACGGTACATTGCAGAATCTCAAGTCTGATAAAGAGGCCTCTGAGCAAAATTAAGCGGTTTTTCATGTCCAATATAGAATGGGGCGTTGAGAATCACAGCAGTTTTCATGTTACGTGCTTGGAGGTCCTTTCTTTTACTTTTTCTACTATGAAAGTACAGAGTAGGTAGATGAGGAATTACACTCCATTCAAAAATCCAAATCAGAGTTTATCGGATATTTACCGGATATTTTCAGAACTGCCAAATCCAGAAAAAATGCGTTACTGTGAAAAGGTCAGTGTTCGTTGCGTGTGTGTGTGTATGCATGCGTGTGTGTGAACAGGATAATTCAATAACTACCCAACTTGGGATTTAAGTTGAGTTCTTCGACAGATGAGACCCGAAAATTTCCAACAGAACCCTACCCCAAACATTACATATTTGGAGGAGTGTCCAAAATGTCTTATATCTTTTAAAAAAAACTCTAACAAATTTTATTAAGTTACGCATATTTACATGAAAAGTAAAATTAATATATTGAATTTTCTGGAAATATTCTGTGAATTGTTACTCATTCGGGAGGTATTTTATATAATCCCTATAATTGGTAAGGATTATACGATAAACGAAAAACACTACATAAAAATGGTAACTCGTTAGAAACTATTTATTTGTATAACCTTTTTGTGGAATTAATGAGATGAGAAATAATATTTCGAATTTTCAATACTTAAAAAATAACAAAGTTCTGTCAACTTTCAGTTTTTTCTCGCAATTATATGAAAAGGTGTGGAATTTTTATACCAGAGCATAAGATTTAGTTCTTAAACATTTGTGTTTATATCTGAAAATGCAGATCTGGTTTAAAATACACAGATGGAATTTTGTAAGATAGGTTTGTAGAGATACCGATTAATAAATGTTAGAGGGTAGAGAGAGAGAGAGAGAGAGAGAGAGAGTCATGTAAATGTTGGAAAGCTACTCAAATGACCCTGAGGTCCCTAAACTCCAGATTTAACCACATTTATCTTCTCACTAAGGAAAATCCTCTGGCAAAAAATAGGTTACCCTCCGTGGTGCAATGGTTGTCATGCTAACTTCACATATCCAAGTTCGCGGGTTCAAACCTGGCTTAGATGCATTTTATTGGGCTTAAAAATCCTTAACACGGCTTCCTTCGGAAGGGAAGTAAAGCTCGCGTCGTAGATTTACGGCCGTAAAAGAACCTCAAGCCTGATAGCGGTATTTTACACCAAGTATAGAATGGGACGCTAAGGACCATAGCAGTTAAAGAGGGAAAACAATTCTAATTTGCCCTAAGCGATATTCGAAGCCGGGACCTCTTGAATTTAAGGCAGACACGCTAATGCCACAGCACATGGTGATTAGTATTAATGCTAAAACCCGCGCCACATCCCTCTTTACATCAACAGTTTTAAATGCACGTAAGATTTACGCTAAGCATTTTAGGTTTGAATGAGCAGAAAAGCGTGTGTTTTCTTGATTTGCTGCTCCCCTGTTGCAACTAAACTTGCAGCTGGCAATCCACATAACAGGGTATTGTTTGGACTTTTCGCTGACGTTTTCAGGGTATTTGTTCCACCAAATGTTCAGAGCTGAGCACAATGGTGTAAGTTATTACCATGTTGCTTCCTCCGCAGAAAAGAAAGGCAGAGAAAGAAAAAAAAAGTTAAAGAGGACGTTACAATAAATGGTCGTAGAGAACACGCGACCCAGCCACCAACCACGCTTCTCGTGCATGAACACTAAAATGTTTTGAGCAATGAATTCCGCAACAGATATCGCGAAGGCCTGGGGTTTTATTTATTTTGATAGCGGTTCGTGCCACAGAGGTCACGAACGTTTTGTTCTGTGTGGAAATACATCACAATTGGTTTAAAATAGCACCATTAAAATTGACGTTCAAGGATGTACTAGAACATAGATACTATTATTGTATAATAACTTTAGCCGAACATAATTATTTAAATAACTTTAGTTAATGTCTCTTGCTCAAGATAATGCACCTTTATAAAATAAAGTGTACGTAAGATATGTTTATGAAATGTATACCAGTTTTAACAATAATATTTTACCAAGTATAAAATTATAGTTTGCATGGATATATACTTGACTTAATTTATTATCTAAATCCATTGGTATAATAACAAATATCCTAACAGCATTGATCTAAATGCATTGATCTAATAAAAAATATCCTCACAGCATTTATCTAAAGCCATTGGTCTAATAACAAGTATCCTCACAGCATTTATCTAAAGCCATTGGTCTAATAACAAGTATCCTCACAGCATTTATCTAAAGGCATTGGTCTAATAACAAATATCCTTATAGCATTTATCTAAAGCCATTGGTCTAATAACAAATATCCTCACAGCATTTATCTAAAGGCATTGGTCTAATAACAAATATTCTTATAGCATTTATCTATAGCCATTGGTCTAATAACACGTATCCTCACAGCATTTATCTAAAGGCATTGGTCTAATAACAAATATCCTTATAGCATTTATCTAAATTCATTGGTCTAATAACAAATATCCTCACAGCATTGATCTAAAGGCATTGGTCTAATAACAAATATCCTTATAGCATTTATCTAAATTCATTGGTCTAATAACAAATATCCTCACAGCATTTATCTAAAGGCATTGGTCTAATAACAAATATCCTTATAGCATTTATCTAAATTCACTGGTCTAATTACAAATATCCTCACAGCGTTGATCTGAATGCATTGGTATAATAAATATCCTCACAGCATTTATCTAAATGCATTGGTCTAATAACAAATATCCTCACAGCATTGATCTAAATACATTGGTCTAATAACAAATATCCTCGCAGCATTTATCTAAATTCATTGGCCTAATTACAAATATCCTCGCAGCATTGATCTAAATTCATTGGTCTAATTACAAATATCCTCACACCATTGATCTAAATTCATTGGTCTAATTACAAATATCCTCACAGCATTTATCTAAATTCACTGGTCTAATAACAAATATCCTCACAGCATTTATCTAAATTCATTGGTCTAATTACAAATATCCTCGCAGCATTTATCTAAATTCATTGGTCTAATTACAAATATCCTCACAGCATTGATCTAAATTCACTGGTCTAATAACAAATATCCTCACACCATTTATCTAAATTCATTGGTCTAATTACAAATATCCTCACAGCATTGATCTAAATTCATTGGTCTAATAACAAGTATCCTCATGGCATTGATCTAAATTCATTGGTCTAATAACAAATATCCTCACATCATTTATCTAAATTCATTGATCTAATAACAAATATCCTCGCAGCATTTATCTAAATTCATTCGTCTAATAACAAATATTCTAACAGCATTGATCTAAATTCATTCGTCTAATAACAAATATACCAAGAGCATTGATCTAAATGCACTTGTCTAATAACAAGTATCCTCACGGCATTTATCTAAATTCATTGGTCTAATTACAAATATCCTCACAACATTGATCTAAATTCATTTGTCTAATTTCGCACCCAATTTAGAATGGGACGTTGAGAACCACAGTAGTTAAAGAGCGTCTATAAATAACACGTCATTTACATTTTTATTAGTTTAATAATAATTGCCTTCGCGATGCATTTTAAAAATACAGTATAATCTCGATTATCCGTGGTAATGTGAGGGAGAAGAAGCACGAATAATCAAAATACGAATAATCGAGAAAACCGTAATTTAACGCTTTTAAGGTACAACATACATGTCTATAAAGGAAATTGCGCCTAAAAGCTCTTTTCTGCATGTATTCTTTGTTCAGAAGTTTATTCTACTTCTGTGCATAGGTATTGTTTTTCTTTGGGAAACAGCAATAAAGAACCCTCAGCGTGACACTAAGTGACGTTTCCATTGTTTAAACGATCACCGTGTGACAACGGAATACCGTTTTCGTAGATATTGTTCCGTGTAAATTAAAAAAACATCAGTTTTTCTGATGTTAATCAGCGTGTGTCAACGAAGCAAGTTAAAGACATTTGTAAAAGAGATGGTGGAGAAACAAAAAAATGTGTGTTGGCATTAAAACAATTTTTTTTCTTTTTTTTAAGAAGGGATGCACAGATAATCCGCAAACCGGATAATCCGCACACGAATAATTTGGAGTATACTGTATTCTCATAAAAAATTCAAGTTTTACTGTGACCTGAGTACCAAAACAGATAAGTCACATTAAAGATTTTATATTAACCCTTAATTATGCTAAAAAAATAATTATTTTTGTACTATTCAAAGCTCTTGATTTTTCAGAAGTTAATAATTCATTTTTCAAAACTGGAGTATTTTAAAAGCTCATTTGAGTTTATATGATTTTAAGAGGCAGTACAAAAGTTTCGTAGCTTATCTCTAGCTGTTCCATAAATAAACTGTCCTTGCAAAATATTTTTTTTTTATCTGCGTAATGCTAAATATTAGCAGAACTGGTCTTATTATTTGCCACTTTGTAAGTAGAACGAAAATAAATGTATACACTAGGCTAAAATGGCAGTCAAAAAATTTAAAAGCTCATCGCTATGTGAAATAATTTTAGTTTTCTGTTGCATTGCCGGGGTAAAAGAAAAGACCTGAAATTGGAGTTGACTTCACGTTGAAAAAGAATTTTAGTAGTCTCGGAAATGGTCACCTGTAAATGTAAAATTTTCAAAAATTATATGATCAAACGGTTTTGATCAAAATACCATATGTCTAAGATATAATTAAATTTGTCATAAATATACTTTGAACTATCTGGTAATAACTTCTGATGTTCTCTTTAATCTGGAAACTTTTGCATATTTGGTAAACCATGAGAGATAGACAAAATCTCCGATACAATCTTGAAATAAAATGGGAAATGGTTATACCGAGTGTTAGAGGTATGTATCATAGAGCTAAAATACTACGATACGAGAAATATACATCTTAAAGATGGGTACGAAGACATATCGACATTCTAGGGAACGAAAGAGCTGATGAATTGAAAAAAAAATGCTATTACCTCAAATTTAAGTTTTAGCTACAATGTATGCCCTTTGTCTTACGTTAGAAATAAACTTAGGGATTATATTAAACAGACTGTGACGTGCAATGAATGTCCAGCTCTAAAGGAACCATACAGGAGGAAACTTCTTTCCGAGTTTTACGCTGTAAAAATATCACACCGGACTTAATATTCATTCAATTTTTCTTAGGACATTGTAAGTTTGATTTTTATTTTGAAACATTCAAGATGCAAAGACAAAGGATGTCAATGTATATGTACCGAACAGCAATCTTTTATTTCATTGCTCAGCCCTAAAGCACAAAAGAAGACTTTTCTAATCAGAATTAAATTTGTGTAATATCAGTTAATTTTTAGGAAAAATGCTGTCATAGGGAATTTGTACAACTTAGTAGTATTCTTTTTATAATATGCATTAGTTTTCTTGTTCTCTTTCACCATTATACCTGCATACAGCCTATGACAAATATGTACTTTACAATGTTGTAAATTAATTTCTATTATTACTACAATCCTAATATACCTTCGGATGAAATAGGATTTTGTGTGTTTGAATACTCAATAAGTAAATATAAGGTGTTTTGAGAGCCCCAATGACAAACAGTAAGTCACTGGGCCAATAGTATAACGCTTACTTTTCTAGCAGTTTATTCCAACAGTTGATTCAGCCGTGACAAAAGCTTGCCCAAAATTCCCAACAAGGCAGACTCCTGATTTTTCGGCGCGCACCCAAACATGAACAGTCTGGTTTAAACCATAAAGAACAGGTGTTGAAATCTTAACACAGAATAATATTTTGAATTTACTTTCAAGTCCTTTAACGTATAAATACAATTCTACACCGTGTAACTACTAGGGTCGGCTGATAAGTCCCGGGTCTCTCAGTGAAAGCATTTTTTTTTTGGCTTTATTTCTCAACATAATCTCCAGAAAGGCTAAAAAATTTGTCATTTTGGTGTTCTAATTTAATTAAACCATATATAGAGATGGTTTAATTAAATAGGATCTTCAAAATAGCTGTTTACCGCACCAATGACTTTCTCATTGCTATGAAATATTCGTCCTCCAAGAATTTTTTTGAGGTTTGAGAATAGGTGATAGTCACTGGGTAGATCTGTAAAATAGGTTGAATTTTCAAGCGAACTTGAATTTGCACAATTTTCCCATTGCAATGACAGAACGATGGCTGGAGCATTGTCATGATGAAACAAGATTCTTTTTTGCCAAATGAGGTCCTTTTCACGTCATCACTCAAACGTTGCAGTAAACTTGCGTAGTAGTCACCAGTGATACCTTTACCCTTTAAACTAACCAATAAAAGAGTACATCTCAGAAAACTCTCTCCATAACCTTATTAGCAGGCAAAATTGGCTTTGCCGTTTTTTTTTAAAGTTTGTTCACCTAGTGCAATCCACTATTTCGACTGATTTACTTTCTGGAGTGTAGTGATGTATCCAAGTATCATCCATAGTAATAAGCCGTCTCCAAAATTCACTGGGATTTTTACAGTAGAGCTCCAAACAGAAATAATTTTTCTGTGCAACTTTTGATCAGGTGTCAACAAGCGCGTCACCCATCTTGCACAGACCTTGTGAAAGCCTAATACATTACTTAAAATATAACCTGCACCTTCCTTTGATATGTTTACAGCCTCTACTATATAAAACAACTTTAATCTGCGATCTTGCAGTACTAAGCGATGCATTTTTATACGATCTCTGCAATAGTCTCTTCTACAGGACGTCCAGAGCGAGGTTCATCACTAGTGCTCGTATCCCATTTTAAACTCTGCAACCCACTTTTTAATCATTGAATATGAAGAGGCAGAGTCCTGCAATGCACTGTCCATGTTTTCCTTGATTTTCTTAAGGCGTTAAGCCTTTCAAATGGAAGTAATTAATCACTGCTCTTTTTTCCAAATCCTCCATTTTCGTGAAAATTCTAAATTTTTCTTGTATAAAATGCTGTCATTCGAAAACTAAACAAGCTATTGACCTGTAACTATGGATACAAGGTAGTCTAGAGTTAAACTATACGACGCTACCGTCTAACGGGCGTAGTGGTGCCATATCTGTGTGAGGCTCGGGACATATCAGCTGACCCTCGTACATATTTTTCTTTGTTAAATTAGGACTTTATATCTTCTTTTTTTTCAAAATACTTATTTATATTAAGTAGATGCCTGTGTTACCTCGATATGTAAAACAAAATATTATAGAAAAAGGAGGAGGGAACACAAAAATAATAAACATTTTCATTCCGGGCTAACATAATCTTAAAGCTCACAGAAAACTCCAGTGCCTCCTCACACCTGTATATCTCGTATAAAGCTGGTTTGGTGTATTTTTAGTATAAAAATCTGATGTGTCCCATTCACATGACTTTCTCTATAACTCTGCAATAAATTATTGTTAAAAAGCTTATGCTTCTATTTACTTCCTGCTAATCGAGAAAAAATTAGCAGAAATAGTCTTATTACTTGCTTCCTTGTAAGTAGAAGCGAAATAAGGGAGTACCATAGCTTAAAGCGATGACCAAAAGCTGGTTGCTATGTGACTGAAGTTCCTTTGTTTGTATGGACACGAGTTCACAAAGTCCTGTATGAGAAAAGTATGTTTTTTATAGCTGAAACCAAAAATAAGGAATATCTCAAAAACAATCAACTCCACGAAAAAAATGTATGCGTGTTTTAAAGTGCTCTACATTTGTTGTGTGGTAAGTTTTTGTCCATCTCTTACGGTTTACCAGTTATGCAAAATTCCCTAAGATTGACCCAAAATAAAGCAGTCTTCAGAGGCTATTCTCAGAAAATTCAAAATGTACATTTTATTTGTCAGGTAAATATCTTTAATATGCGACATTTTAATCAAAATCATTAGTCATTTTTTAGAAAATCAAAATTTTCGAAAAATGTTCCATGTAAAGGGTAGTTTGTGGTGGGGGATTTTTCTCAAAATCTTCGTGTCGCATCCCTGGAAGATACTAAACTTAAATACCAAGTTTGGTATTTTAGCTACTTTTCGGTTTTGAGTTATCGTGTTCACAGACACACGGACACACTAGCACGGACACACACGGACCTTTTTCTGAAAATACTTTTTTTGGATACAGGGAACCCTAAAACATATATTTCCAGTGAAATCTTGGTATCAAATTTTTTGGTGGAGTGCAATACCTTCTCTATACACTATGTACATAGTGCGTATAAAGAAAGTAAAAATTATATTTGAATGTATTGTTGAACTTAGCTTAGAAACGCCGCCTTTTGTTTTGTGAAGTAAAACAGGAACCGAAACTACTTTCCTGTCCACAAAAAGTTGGTGCATCGATTTGTTAGCATAATTTGAGTTTCTTAGGGCGTATGAGAGTTATTTCATGTTCGTGTTCTCTCACAAACTTTTAAAATGATTGTAATTTCCTTGTTTTTGTTGTCCCCACCCGCAGAACCGCAGTTTTCTGAGCATTCATATATTTTAACGCAAGAACTCTCGCTTTGAATGAATGCCTTGGTATTTTTTGTGCAGAATACCTAGAAAGGCGCACACCGATATCATAACGTACCGCTATTGCTCTAGTCTGGAGCAGAAAATGGCTGTAGTGAAATAAATAGAGAGCTGGCGGAGACGAAATAGCATCAGTTTCGAAGGAAATAAAAAGCACAAAACGTAGAAAGAATCCAAGGAATTGCCCTCTTTTATACCAGTATGTGCCGTGTGCTCAAGAAAAGGGATGCGAAGCTACAAAAGGGAACGGAGAAACCGGCGAGATTGGAAAACAAAAGATTTGTCATTGTTTCGGAACAATAAACATCTGAAGTTTGTATAACTCAGACGCAGCAAAAATTACGGCAGCGATGGAAAGGCTTCAGTGTATTGCCTATCATTATTACATTATAATATCGTTGCTTTGTTTCCGCTACCACGAGAGCGTGGTGGAATGAAAATATTTCTTGACGTAGGCTGGCTTTTGCAAAATGCACACAGCAGCAGCGAGGACTCCAATAAAAGCCTGTTACAGATATTAAATCCTTTAAAGCAGTGCTTTTTGTTTTTGGAAAAAAATCTTTTATCTTTAAACATTAAATGTCTTTCTGAACAAAAAGTGATATTAAAAAGTTTTATTTTATTTGTTCATGTAAAGTGTGCGTGGTAAAAATGTTCTCTTCGTGTTGCTTTCTCTGTATGCTAATTTTAGTTTCTTTCGCTTTAATTCCCCTCTGCTTTTGAAGAGATTTTGAGTTTCCAGATGAAACTTTTGTTCTGGCTGGGCAAACGCTAAAGGCGGCGACAGGTTTAAACATTTAATTTTACAATGTAATGCTCAGAGAACGTTGCACTACAATAGAAGGTTTTGCCCTACACAGCACCTTTTTCGCTCCATTTTATTTATGCACGCTATTATGTGAAATTTATATGGTTGGGCGTTGGACTTCGAATTCCAAGAAAGTGGGCTCAAACTCGGACCTGACAGATGGTTTTCAAGTGTGCTCAAAAGTGACATCCCCATACCAGTAAATTTACTGGCATGAAATAAATTGGCTACGGGATGAAATTCCGACAAACCGGTGGCACTGAAAATCGACGCCGCAAATATAACATGCAAAATATCTGTTTATGTATTTTATTCAATTTACGATTAATCATCAAATTGTAAAAAGAAGGCTGCTGCCGAGAGTTTCGCTTTGAATAAAACAAAAAGAATAGCCTTATTCGCTGTCGCACTGAATCAGCTACTGTGCATTGTGTTACCTTGAACTGTGTAAAAATGTTTTTATAGTGGCATTTTTTGTTTTTAATATGTAATCATTTATAAAATAATTATCTTTAATGTTTTACTTTAGTATTTATATTTATTGAATGAAATATATGTGTATATTCATAGGTTTGATAGTCGCATTACAAACAGTTGTAGAAAGTGATTATAGCATTTACATAATAAACCAAGCTTATTAAGCCCGCCTGGATAGTATGGTGGTAGCGTGTCTGCCTCACATTCAACAGGTCGTGAGTTCGAATCTCGCTTAGGGTGAGTTACCCGGGTAAGGTTTTTTTCGGGGTTTTCCCTTATCCCGAGAACACGAATGTCGAGTAACTTTAAGCTCCATGGACCCCGAAATCATTTGAGCATAATTTCACCAATTTCATTCATCGTCTGATATGACCAACCAGGTTAGAGGACGTTAAGCTACCAAAAAAAAAAAAAAAAACTTAAGTTGGTGAATACAACTATAATTGAATTGTAAACTAACAGCATAAGGATTAAATTGTAGGAAATATGAACACACATCTTGATAATTAATTTGCCTGTAATACAATTTGAAAGAAAAAACGTCATATTTATTTCACATTTATGAGCAGGTGGGTAATAAATTGGTATCTAACACACTACTACGTGCGTAATAATTGAAGCATTACAGAGTAGAGGCCACGCAAGCCTTTCTATAGACAGGAACATATTCAGGCATACATGTAGTAATCGATGGTCTGCATGTTGGATTGCTTTCTATTTATTATAAATTGACACACTATGCATGCGACGAAACCGGCCTATATCTGATATCACACGTTTACTCCCTTCAATGCAAAGAGCAAGCCAGCGTCTCTAGCACAAAATCAAGTCAGAGGTGACTCCTGGCCTATAGTAAAGGGCTCAACATATGAACAGAAACTTACGCGGTTCTCACACCAAAATCCACACCCTCTTTCCGAGCGCTGTTGCCCCTTTAGTCTATAACGCTGGCTGTGCAGCACCCACTATATTCCTGTGACTCGAGGAATGAAGGCATTTCTGCATGCCCTTTCATATACCTTCCTTATATCACGCAAAATATATATTTCACTACTTCTTTATTTTTCTTGTGCTGGCAAAATTCTATCCGGAAAACGATGCGTACCTCTGCATCACTAGCAGGCTAAGTTGGAGTGACGTCGATTGAGCAGAACGAAGTTGTCCGTTGCGCATATCGATTCTCTTCTGAAGATTGATGTGCTCGGTTTCATCTAATTAGTATCTGAATGACACGCCACTCTCAGAGACATTCTTCTTCAGTTCCCTCCCCCCCACCCAACCTAAATCTTTTTCTCTCCCTCTCTTTTATGCTCTGAAGATAACGTTTCTTTGCCTCCAGCATCCAATTTATTTTGCATTCATGTCTTCCTCTTATGTAAATAGCTATCTTTTTTTGTACCGCAATGAGTGCACATGACATAGAGTAGGCGGTACACGTGAACCACTGTAAAGAAAAAAATTCAAGCTCTTTTATTGGTCGCGTTTTCATCCTTATGGAATTATCTTCGCTCATTACTTGAACAGAATAATATTTAGATTTCAAACCTTCCGTTTACACTACCGCATAAATGCAGTTAGGAAATATTTAAATATCTGCAGGGAAACCTTTGAATATCTGATAACTTCAGACACTATGAATATCTTCACAAAAACAATTTTCAAAAATTCGTATTTACAGACAAACCCATTGAGATTTGTGACTTTAAAATCTAGTGTGCGAATTCTTTCTTTATCATTTACTAAAACCTGATGATGGTTTTTAATACATAATAGGTACTCCAAAGAATTTATATCAAGCTTTCACAAAGCATTAACTTTTTGAGATGAAAAGATTGAAAACAAATAAGTAAGCAAATAAAAATATAATACAAGAAATGTTTCTAAAGCAGGGACTTTTTTAAAATAAAATAAACACCACATATTCTGGATAATTATTAAGCTTTCTTTCTATCGAGTTTTTATCACCATTTAAATAGTGTAGAATACATTTTAATGGCTCTTTCTCATAGATGTACACATTTTGAGGATCTTTGAATTAAAGGAAAAAAGCGTGATTGGAAAAAGATATGTATATGTCTGTGTGTGTTTCTCTAATCATCATAACCGAGAAAAGAAAAAATGATTAAATAAAATATCAAATTTATTATATTCTCGTCACTTTCACTACCTTTCTGTAACAAACCGTTCTTATAGAGGATTATTGCTACGTACTTCATGCTAATGGAGACATAGCTCAAATGAAATGGTTGTATTCATATTTCCTTGTATAAACAAGGAGAGTGAGGAATAAGGGAATATAATAGGCTGAGATGATAATACAATTTTAAGATCTGGGTGCTATTGAAATATCGTTCCCTTTGCTTTCCCTGGGTAGAAACAAATGAATACTGAATAATTTGGTAAACTTATAACAGCTAGAAATTTAAGACAATAACGAGTAATATCTTGGTTATGGTTAACTCCACAAAAAATTAATTTTACATAAATTGTGTGCTTGGCGGCGCCGTGTCTGAGTGGTTAGACCGCTCGCATCCCATCAATGTAGCCCGGGTTCAATCCCAAGTTCCCGCATGTGGGATTGGTGGTGGGCGAAACGGCTTCTGGTTGGATTTTCTCCGGGTTCTTCGGTTTTCCCCGCCACTCATTCCACCAATTGCTCCATCATATTTCCTGTCACCCATTTCGATTGCACTTTATCCACTTCCTCACGCTCATTTCTGGCTACGGGCCGACCACCAATTCCAGGTCCTCCATTCTGTAGTTTCGTGTTGCCGACAGGCTTCTGATCTCTTGGCATTCGCTTGTAAGTCCGAGGGGCGTGACAGTCTTAAACACGGGGAGAGTAAGTCGACTACGCTACGCAACAAAAGTGAAATATTACAATTTATGCAAAAGTATATAATAAAATGAAGGATCATGATGGCTATTCCCAGAAGATTTAATGTATCTATTTTACTTTTCATTTTAGTACTTTTAATAAAGGCATTTTACTAAAATCGTTAGCCATTTTTGAGAAAATCAAATGAAGAGAAATTGAGTAGAATTTTTTTGAAACTTTGGTATTTAAGTTCAGAATGATGAAGCATGAAGATTTTTAAGGAAGCCTCCAACTCCACAGCTACGCTTACATGGAATATTTTTCGATATATATATTTTTTTTCTTAATGTACTTTATATTTTTTGTGTGGTAAGTTTTTGTCCATCTCTTATGGTTTAGCAGTTATGCAAAATTCCGTAAAATTCCTCCAGAATAAAGTAGTCTTCTGAGGTTATTCCTAGAAAATTCAAGATATACGTTTTATTTGTCAGGTAAATATCTTTAATATACGATATTTTAATCAAAGTCATTAGCCATTTTTTAGAAAATCAAAATCGCCAAAAAAATGTTCCTTGTAAAGGGTAGTTTGGAGTGGAGGGATTTTTCTCAAAATCTTCGTGTGGTATTCCTAGAGGATACTAAACTTAAATACCAAGTTTGGTACTTCACCGACTTTTCGTTTTTGAGTTATCGTGATCACGGACACCTGGACACACACAGGGACCTTTTTCTGAAAATGCTTTTTTCTGGTTACAGGGGACCCTGAAACATACATTTTCGGTGAAATTTCGGTATCAAATTTTTGGGTGTAGTGCAATACCTTCTCTATACACTAAGTACATTGTACGTATACAGAAAGTAATAACTTGCAACATGAGTTGTCATGTACTATTTTTGGACAGCTCTGAATATTATATTATAAAGCTAAAATTCATGTGGGATTAGCAGTAGGTACATTTGGCCTTGTGCAATGGTGAGCTCTTTGTTATGTGTATTCAGTATTGCTTGACCTTCATATTATAGTTCTGACGATATGATTACTTATTGAATAAATCAGTCTTTCATAGACCTCTTTGAGGTAGTTCCAATAATAATACCCTCTCTGCTTCTTGCAAAATTACTTCTGGTTCTGTCGAATTCATTTCAGTCATTCAACTAATCCACCCTATTCTATGATTCATTCACTTCTTACGAACTCAACGCCAGTTTCGTTTTCCAACCGACCGATAATAATTAATTATTTTTGTGACATTTTTTTTTTATAAATCAATCAACATTATCTTTCCATTTCATTTTATTTTCTGCTATTTTATCATTATCTGAAAATATTTCAAAATGAGATGTTATTGTTTTATCTATTTTATTGCATCTCCTTACATATCTCATGAACTTAACCTCTTGCTTCCTGTGTGCGCAATCTTGCTTTATTGTTATTTCCAAAGTTTCGGAGCCATATATAAGAGTAGGCACAGCCAAAACCTTATAAATTTTCAATTGGTTTCCCTTCTTGTTTTTCTTTCCAAAAGTTTTGCAATTGTTCCTCAGATAGTTTGAAATGTTTTACACTAGGATTAACGAAGATTACTCAATACCTAAGTCATATTTGGAACTAATCTCATCCTAGATAGTTGAACAAGTATTTTCTCATTTATCCATATTTTCTATATAACTAGATCAATCAGCTTAGTATAAGTGCATATCATTTCTATTGCAAGAAATAAGGATAACAAGAAGTACTACTGCTATCTGTCCAAAAAGAATTAAGTGTAGCTTTTATCTTCAGAGGGGAGCATTTAACACATTAATATTGATTATGTGTTCATAATTTTTCCAGATATATGTTCGTTCCAATTGTAACAAAACCATGTCGCATCTTATTTCACTACACAAGCTTTAGGAAAGTCATTATTTTCTATTATAACATCAGCAGAAGCATTAGTCAGGAAATACGTGTACAAACACGAGGACGCAGAAGCACATACACAACGCGGCACCAGAAGAGAGGGATTTTAACTCAATGGACCGTGTAGAGCAGAATCTAGCGCACGAGCTGCGTTCATAATCGGTGCACGTTCAGTCCTCCTCTCCTGCCCTTCGTCTTTCTCTCTTCCAGTAGCTTCGCCACGTTTTTGGGTCTAAAGCTACTGGGTTTTCCAGCCGCTGATCACTGCCCATTGTTTAGTCTTGCGATAAGCTGACTCAGGCAGCTGAAGCAATTACTAAGGTCATTTCCGACGCGGAATCCATTCCTGTACTATTGTCCATTGCGGGTTGATTCAGAGACTGCCTGATAGGACAGCTGCTGTTCATACTCTCAGCCATTGGACTCCGGATACAGTATGAACTGTTATTTTTGGGTTTCGCTGGGTTAGGAAAAAAAAAACATGCTGTGAGTACAAACACAGTATTTCAAATTTATGAGCGTGAGGCTGAAAAAGAAATCATAATGTTATTATAGTGAAAATTTCAAAAACTAGAAACTAAAACCGAACGGGAAAATATATTTACTTACATGACATGGTAAATACACCAATAATTACATGATTATCACCGTAGAAACTGGACGCTGAGTGAACCATCATAGGACTCTTTTCTCTTTTCACCACCAAACTTGAACACGGAATAAAATAATCATCTCCCTATTGATATCAGAAGTGGAGCAAGCATTATATTAAGGATATTTGTTTTGACTCAGAATATAATATTAAATAAATCAAGTCAAAAGAAAACTAAACAATACTGCCCTAAAAAAAAAAAAGGTTATAAAATATTAAAACATGTTCTGCAATGTAAGCCAAAGAATTGTATGTATAGAAATGGCAGCGTGACGTCATTGCCTTACGATACGCACGAATATAGCCTAAAATGGCGTGCTTTTACGAAAATAACATAGCCAAGGTTATGTAACGAATACAACGCATTATAGTGTATAGCTAAGAATTGATGTTTAGGAAAGCATATTAATAATAAAACATAATTAAAAGTAGTAGTATTAGAGAAGACAAATAATAATAAAGACGAACGAGATACCGGATGCTGCAATTTGTTTATACCGGTAACAAAGTCGTATAAGAACAGAGTTCAGCAAATAACTGATTTAGAAATTTTGGCTATTTATAAGAACATTTTCATGTGAATTATACAAATTTATTGATTTTAATTATTATGAGTGTATAATAATTTATTGTAAATACGTATTTCAAGAAAAATGGAACAAGGAAATCTGTCATCCCCATGGTGACGGACAGACTACAATGTTAGAAAACAACGATTTTCAATTTTTATATACATGTGAAAAATTTTAAAAGCTTCCGGGACAAATTCCACACGATAGAAGACAAGGGAAACAGACGATAAGAGTTAATCTCGTAAATCGAGACCTCTAATACAGTAGTTTAGTATGAAATAGGTATTGTATTTTACTGATTATCAGCGAGAGATTTATTGTAAGTACACATTACAAAATAAATATTGGGCACAGTTTTCTCTAAAAGAGATCAGTTCAAGTAGCGTGCTTTAAATCACTACATTGTTTCAAGAATTTACGAAATAAAAGTTTAAGATGAAAAGAAATCTTTTAAATTAATGCTCTATTGTATTAAATCCTACCATCCTAAATATAATGGAAAACGTGATTGAGCAGTATACAAATAAGTTAATTCGCCAGTAAAAGGGTTTAAATAAAATACAACATTGAGACGCCCAGCCGTACAGCAGCCCTGAGACTCGCACCACTCCAACAGCCCTGATTCCGCCTCAGTTTCAAGTCTGCAGTAGCGGTACACAAGAAAAAATGCCAAATACAAACTTGTTCGTCTTGACTGTTCATAAAGGAGTCGGTTATTTGGCTGTCACTCAATCCTACAGATTTATTGTATTATCTCCTTTCTTTATGGCTTTAGTTAAAGTACTCTGCAGCAAATACGAAGATAGAACTGTTAATATCCATAATGAATAACAACGAATATCTCTTTGCTTCATATTTCTGGCCTGATTATACGAGGGCTGTTCAATAAACAATGATCATAATTTTAATACGGTCATAATTTTTCGCACTAAAATTCAATCTTATTACATTCTGTTAGCCTAAAGTGAAACAAACACGCCGTAGTAGTTTCAGTGTTGGTACTCCTGGTTCCCGCCTGTGAGAACCAGGCAAGTTCAGACATGTTCAGTATCGCCTACCGCTACAACGAAATGAAATGAAATGGCGTGTTATTTATGGACGCTCTTTAACTGCTGTGGTTCTCAGCGTCCCATTCTAAACTGGGCGTGAAAGACCGCTTAATTTTGCTCAGAGGCCTCAGTGCCATAAATCTACGACACGGGACCCACGGCTTTATTTCCCTTCCGAAGGAAGCCTTGCTAGGATTTTTACGCCCGAAAAAATCCATCGTCCTCCGCCGGGTTTGAACCCACGACCTAGGGTATAGGAAGTCGGCATGGTAACCACTAACCACGGAGGACGACGCGCTACAACGAAGGTAACATACGAGGAACAATATGCGGCTTTGAAATTCTGCTTTCGTCTCAACAAATCTTCAGTTGAGGCCTATACAATGTTACAGGAGGCCTATGGAGAGTCTGTTCTTCCCTACAGCACAGCTCGAAGGTGGTTTAAAATGTTTAAAGAGGGGAGACAATCAATTTCAAAGGAAGGTGGCCCGGTGCTCCAGTTACTGCTCTCGGAAACATCAACACTGCTGCTGCTATTGTGAGAGAGGATCGACGAATTACCTTAAGATCACTTTCTGAAATACTGAACATTTCATTGGGTGCCACCCACACGTTGGTGACAGAAACATTAAACATGAGACGTGTTTGTGCGCGATGGGTTCCAAGACTGTTGATTCCAAGACTGTTGATTGACATTCGCATGCAGGTCTGTATGCAGTTAAAGTTGACGTTAGAGGAAGATCCGGAGTTTCTTTCAAACGTAATCACTGCTGATGAAACTTGGCTACATCATTTTGATCCTGAGAGCAAACAGCAAAGCTCAGTGTGAAAATCTCCTTCATCACCAACCCCCAAAAAAGCGAAAGTGGTTGCTTCTGCTGGGAAAGTTATAGTCATCTCATTCTTTGATATTCATGGAATGGTTAATCAGCATGTTGTATCTGTACACACATCAGTAACTGGACGATACTACAGGGATATCCTGAAAAGATTGCAAGTCCATATCAGGCGCAATTCCGTGAAGCAGGCTGGATGCTGCACCACGATAATGCGCGGCCGCATATTGCCAATGTTGTTGCTGAATATCTTGCAAAAATCAACGTGAAGTGCATCCCTCACTCTCCCTATAGTCCGGATTGAGCCCCATGTGACTTTTTTCTATTCCCTAACTTGAAGAAACGCCTTCGTGGGAGGCATTGTCCATCATCAGAAGCAGTGGTGAAGACTGCGGAGGCGATTTTGAAGGATCTCTCAAAAACTGGTTTCCAGCATGTCTTTGAAGACGGGCAGAAACGCTGGGACAAGTGCATAGCATTCATGGAAGACTATTTTGAGAAAGACCATCAAAATTATGAGGATGAGTAAAGGTACGTTGTCAAATAAAAAATTGTGATCATTCTTTATTTAACAGCCCTCGTATTAATCTGATGTCCATAAAAATGCTTCTTTCGTCTGGTTGGCAATCCCAATATTACATTGCTTCTCTTCTTTCATCTCCTTATTTTAACTTCTTTAACTATACCTCGGGTTTGCACTTAATCATAATCGTATTAATTAATTTCCTCACACATACATATTTTCAGACACTGGAGGATATAGAGTGGTTCTAACTGAAGAAAAATTCTGCCATCTCCATCCGGAAATTGACCCAGTAACTCTAGTTTGAGAAGCTATAAAACCGCGCAGGAAATACTTGCCCTTTTTGTGAGAAGGTAAACTCACATTTATAGCCTATATAGAAAACTGTTAAAGCTTACTTTCTGTGAGAGTCTAGAATTCCGATTAGCGACTTCCTTCAATCGATAATTTAACTACCATTTTATTTGGAGTATTTGTGTTATGGAATTAATTTATTGTCCTTATTATTGTTCTTATTTTTAATTTTACTATTACAAGTACTATTTTTTACTAATGATAACGTGGGAAATCTTGTTTTAAGGGTGATGAGGAATAATTTTGTATAAAGTAAACAGAAACAAAGATCTGTCCTCTCAAAATAATCAAATGTAGCACAATTTAGATTTAAAGAATCTCTTAAAAGATTGGTTTACCTACAGTATCTTTAACAAAAACTTCGTACATTCTATAAGTTTCTTTTGCTGCATAGTCAGCACGACAGGTTTTATCAACAAATTCTCTTTAATGCAGTTTTTATTTTTGAAAATTAATTTTTTGGATCAAGGAATTGACACATTCATCTAGATGTCTTCTAACTGCGTGCTATTTTTTTTAAATTGTACTCAACGTTTGTTATATTAATAATTTATTAATCGTCTTCATTTATTAATTAGCGAGTATGCTTCTTTCACCTTGTTTCCCACACCGCAAGCCACAGATGTGTTATTTGATTTGTCTTATATTCTAGCGGTTCCACGCACTGACACTTGCTGGATTCGTACTGCAATGGGAGAAAAACATAAATTGCCAAAGTAGAGTAATAATTAGCAAGTTGAAATTTAGATTTATCAAAACAAACATATTCAAACTGCGCTAATGTCATGTGAGAAAGAAGTGTTATAATATAATGTCAAAAGTTTCCTTGCGGACTGGTGATATAGGAAGCCATCTAGAAGTTCAGGATTTATTCCCGGTTGGAGGATGGAAATTTTTCTTTAACCAGAATCATTTACCAACCTTGCATCTGTCGAATTGATGACATCGCCAACTATTCCGTGCAGTTCTGAAAATTCCGCCAAGCGTAATAAGATTGGGTTTTGCTGAGCAAAACTGCCACTGTGTTTTACTCTCCTGCCTGTGTCGGGATGACCTGGTAACTCTCGATTTGTGTGACCTTCTCCTTTATTTCGCGTTCTTTATTATTTTGTTACAATTATACAAAACGGTAGAGTTCGTAATGTAAACCGTGCCAGAAATGGTGCTACATTTTTACATTCTCTAGCCCTGTATGTACAATGTACATAGGGATAGAGAGGTTATTGCACTCCACCCAAAAATTCGATACCGCGATTTCAACGGAAATATATGTTTTAGGGTCCCCTATATCCAAAAAAAAGCATTTTCAGAAAAATGTCCGCGTGTCAGTGTGTCCGTGTGTCTTTGAACACGATAACTCAAAAACGAAAAGTCGGTAAAATACCAAACTTGGTATTTAAGTTTAGTATCTTCCAGGGATACGACACGAAGATTTTGAGAAAAATCCCCCACCCCAAACTACCCTTTACATGGAACTTTTTTCGAAAATTTTTATTTTCTTAAAAATGGCTAACGATTTTGATTAAAGATATCGTTAATTAAAGATATTTACCTGACAAAGTGTTTATCTTGAATTTTCTGGGAATGGCCTCTGAAGACTACTTTATTCTGGATGAATTTTACGTGCTAAACCTTAAGAGATGGACAAAAACTTACGACATGAAAAATGTAGAGCACGTTAAAACACACAATTTATGTCATATATATTTTTTTTTTTCGTGGAGTTTATCATTTTTAGGATATTCTTAGTTTTTCGTTTCTGCTTTGAAAAACATACTTTTCTCATACAGGAATTTGTTAACTACTGCCCATACAAACAAAGGAAATTCAGTTACATAGCAACCAGCTTTTGACTATCATTTTAACCTACGGTACTCTCTCATTTCGTTCTACTTACAAGGAAGCAGGTAATAAGACTATTTCTGCTAATGTTTCTCAATTAGCATGAAGTAAATAGAAGCATAATCTTTTTAACTAAAATTTGTTGCAGAGATGTAGAGAAAGTCAAGAGAATGGTACACATCAGATTTTTTAAATTTGAGTTAAGATCTTAAAAACATACTTCTAAATGGAAGGGTTCTAGATTTTTCATTGTTAATTGGGGTTTCAGTATTTTATGAGAGTTCTTGTTATAAGATAAGGCCTTTTCATGAATTTGACTTCTTGATTTAAATGAAAATTCTCCTTTTATGTTCTATACGTTAAAAATGCCACTCCCACTATTACAAAAAGAATTAAAATGAAACCAGAAAGGACATAATGGAAGCAGGCTACAACATTATAAAATTTTGAAGAATAGTTTAAATAGTTGCTTAAATTCATGCTTGAAATCTTGTTTTGTTTAACTTCTGATATTTTGTATTAGTTATGAGCTATTGGTGATTATTATTTTCGAATTAAATAAATATATATATAAACATAATACTATACAATCTCCCAACTCTATACGTTACTTCCGATTTATCGGAAGTATTGTCTGTAATAGAAGCAATTGCCAATGTCCGCTACTCCTAGTTCCAGAGATACATTTTACTTCACATATCATTAATATAATATATTTTAATCAAAATCCTTACATCCATTTATGAGAAAAAAGAAAATAATTATGATAATTAATGTTGTAATATGTAGCAAATATATTATTTCTCAATGTCTGAGTGTATTATTAAAATTTATGTTTTCGATCACTTAAATTGCCGTGATACTCATAACTTATTAGGTGACATGCCGTTTCTCGAGATACGAGAACATTTTGCTATTGTGTGTGCTGAATGTATTAGCAGTATAAGATTCCTGCATAAATAAACATGAGTAACTGAAACATATTTTATTAAAATCTGGACATCTATTACATACACGTGCTTCACTTGGTTGGATAAATCAGCAGTGGCCAACCACTTTTGGAGTTCCAACCATGAAATTGGGCAAGATATAAAATTACTGAAAGCCATTAATTCTCCTTCAGAATTAGATATTTAGGAAACAATGTTCATCCATAGTAATTGTAATACTGTGGTCAATTTTGAAATACCACCAGCAGATGTCATTTTAAAATTTGTACAAAAAGCAATAGAAAGTCAAGCTGTAGAGTCTAAACCAGCAAACAGTTCCGAGATGTCCCACCAGAGGTCACCAAGGACTAGAAAGAAGAAGGCAGTTGTTAATGATGTCCTACTTCTACCACCAGAAGCCACTACTGTCGGTCAGATGCCTATATTAGATGCCGATGTTGCCCAAATTCCTCAGTGGTAATGCCATCCCTATCGAGTCAGTGCACGGTTCGGAAGAACAAGCACCGCTACGTCTTCCAGGCGAAGATTCTAGAGGATTATAACCTCATATTGCAAGCCCTCAAGAGGAAAGGTGTTCCTCATATCACCTTTGGACTGGACAAGTCCCGTGACCTTCGCAGGGTCATTCGTGGCCTACCAGTCGACACCTCGGTGGAGGATATCTCGACAGACCTTATCCGCCAGGGCATCACCCCAAGACTGGTGAAGCAGCTCACCAGGTCCGCTCCAGATGGGCAAGGCCCCAAATCTCCCCTCCCCCTCTTCCTCGTAGTAGTGGAGCGGGCCAATGACCCTGAGGCCAAGATAGATGGCGTTACCGCCATCTGTTACCTCAGGGTCAAAATTGAACCTTCCAAGGGCTCTGGCGGGCCCCCTCAATGTCACCGGTGCCCGAGGTTTAACCACTCCAGTCACTTTTGCTTCCGTAATCTGCGCTGCTTAAGGTGCGGAGGCGCCCACCCTAAAGAGGTCTGCGAGATAGCTCCCACCGCGAAGCCGATTTGCGCAAACTGTGGTGGCGATCATATCGCTTGTTATGGTGGCTGTCCTAAGAGGATCGCTGTCATAGCGGCCAAGAGACCGCCGCCAGAACTACAGCAGGTCACAAGATCAGCACCTGTAGCCAATCAGCGCCCAGAGGCGCCAACAACTGCACCTGCCCCTCCTGCAAGACAGGCGGCGCAACAAAGGATAGCCACCAACACCACTACGGCGCAAAGGGCTGAGCGTGGCCCTGCGAAGCCACGGGATGGTAACAACACAAACCAACCCCCACGCAACAAAGAAGCTCCAGCCAAACCCAAACAAAAGCCCCCCACCCAAGCTAAGTTGCGCTGGCCAGCCAGGCAGCCTAACATCTCCCCCAGGGCTGCGCAAGGGAACGATACTTCCGTACCCGAGCGACAGCAGGGGCAGGAGGCGGCTGGCGGCGTGCCAGCGCCCCGAAGCACTCCTCCCACACCCTCACCCAGAAACATCACCCCCATCACTCCTCCTGTCCTGCAGATGTCGGATGTGATGGCATGGATACAGCAACCTCTTGCTGAACCACGGCCGGCGCATCTGTGATCTGCTGGTCAGATTTCTATATGCCACAGACCCAGCCGTAAAGATGGCTGTCGCCAGGAGGGACTTGCCCTCTTGACCGTGATCGTCCAGACCGCGAATCGAAATAGGTCTCGTACCTCTTTCCGATTCGCGTTCTGGAGCGCGTGTGGCCTGAACGGTCAGGGGAGTGAGCTCCAGCATTTTGCCGGCTCATTTGCCCTAGACCTCGTGCTAGTCAGCGAGATTCATCTCCGTCCAGACACCTCATTCCGACTTCCGGGCTACAACTGCCTCAGAGTGGATCGTGTGGCCGCCGAGGAGGTGGCACAGCGATCTTCGTGAGAAACAGTAGTCCATAAACCCATCCAGCTCCCGCCTCTTCAAACCATGGAAGCCACGGCTGTCTGTGTTGACCTAGGCGGTACGGAAGTTTTACTGGTGTCTGTTTACCATCCACCCCATATGCTGTTCGTACTAAACGATTACCTTTCCATCCTAGCCGGGGACTTCAATGCCAAACATCCGCGTTGGTATTGCGGCCCCCGGGCGGACGCCCGAGGCAATGATATCATACGCATGATAGATGCAGACCCTCAACTCAGAGTAGAGAGCCCCTGGCAACCCACACACCATCCACGAGGTCAAGGACGGGCATCCGTTATTGACTTCGCGATCATCAAACAATTCCCTTTTCATACATCTCTCACTTCGATCAACGCACTTCATTCCGATCATAATCCCGTGTTAGCTGAGGTTAACACACGGGTTGCCAGTCATGACGTCTCGGTTCATAACCGCGACGTTGACTGGGAATGCGTCAGGGTTTGCCTCAATGACTCCATCCCGCCGAACCCTAGGATCACAGACATCCCATCCCTAGAGGCTGCGGTCCAATCCTTTACCTCCATCGTGGTGCGCACTGCCCATAAACTAACCATTCACACCCCAGCACCTCTACACCCGGATGTCCTTCCCCTTGAACTCCATCTGCTCGTACGCCGCTCCTGGGCTGCCCGCAGACTTTATCAGCGTCACCGCACGCCACATAACCGAGCACTCCTGAGGCGTTTACGCCGAGAGGTCCGGACCCGACTACGTGAGCACAGGGTGCGAGCGTGGGAGGAGACGATGACCCGCTTGAGGCTCGAGGATGGCGACGTGTGGAGGATTGCCAAACCTCTTCGACACCGCGGAGGTCAAATCACCTCCCCAATCCAAGGCACCCAAGGCCTGGCTTATGAACCCCGAGCCAAAGCCGATGTGTTCGCTGACTACATTGAAAGGACTATGAGGCCACGAGAAGACCCCCAGGACGAAGACTTCTCGGACCGTGCTCGGCGGGAGGTGCGTCGATACCTTCGACGCCCCCCCCCCGACGAGGCGGACCGACTTCCCGTCATCCGACCCAGTGAACTTCAGGGCGCTCTCCGGCGTCTCAACCCCAAAAAGGCAGCGGGTCCTGACGGACTAACCCCCGCCATGCTCCGATGCCTTCCCATCAAGGCGGTACTCTTTCTAACCAAGGTTTTCAACATGTGCCTCACCTTGTGCCACTTTCCACGCGAGTGGAGGGAGGCCCGGGTGATATGCATCTTGAAGCCGGGGAAAGACCCGTTACACCCATCCAACTACCGATCCATCAGTCTCCTATCAGTTCTCTCGAAGGTTTTCGAGAGGCTAATACTAGTCCGCTTGTCCCTTTTCTTGGGCGACATTCATGCCATCCCAGATCACCAATTTGGTTTTCGTCCTGGGCATTCTACACCCCAGCAACTACTGAGAGTGGTGGAGGCCGCTGCCCTGAGTTTCCAGGCCAGAGCCTACACTGCGGCGGTATCGCTGGACGTGGAGAAAGCCTTCTCTACGACCTGGCACGCAGGTCTGCTCCTCAAACTCATCCGACTGGAATTCCCGACACACATCATACACCTACTACACTCATACCTTAAACACAGATATTTTGTAGTTTCAGTTGCGGGACACAAATCAACACCTAGGCCAGTAAGAGGCGGAGTCCCCGAAGGCTCTGTACTTTCCCCCACGCTCTTTAGCATCTACATGGCCGACCTACCAACAGTGCAGCAAGTCAACATAGCTCATTATGCTGATGACGTGCTGTTATACTGTACAAACACCCACGCAGAGCCTTCAACCCTATTCAGAGACACCTCTGCCTCATCCAAGAGTGGTGCGAGCGTTGGCGATTGTCCATAAATCCGAAGAAAAGCCACGCTATTCTCTTCACCAAGCGCCGCTTTCCCGCAAACTTCCCCACATTCACGTACCTCAGACGAAGGATACAATGGACCAACACCATCACCTACTTGGGGGTGAAGCTTGACAGGGGCCAAACTTTTAGGGAGCACATCAGGGGCTGTGGACTCACTGTACCCGATGCTGAGGTCCTCGATGACGGTTCCCCTTAAGTTGCGCCTTTTGAGGGCTGGCATAATCTCCTTGTTAATCTACGCCTGTGAGATCTGGGGCATTGCGGCAGACTCCAGTCTGCTGTTGCTTCAGCGGGTACAGAATAGGTGTCTTCGGGCTATCTATTCTGTGCCTCGAGGCTTTCCAACGAGATTCCTGCACGAAGCCTCTGGTCTACCATACCTGGAGGACGAGATTAGGCGTCGGGCAACAAAATTCAACGAAGGGTTACCATTCCATCGGAGCGCCCTCGTTAGGTCTCGTGGGGATTACGATCCCACAAACCACCGCTTCAGGCGATACCGGCTTCCCCGCATGGCTTGCGGGCATCCCCGGTAACGAAGGAGCACCACCAACAGCTGCTACGGCTAAGCTCCTTATAATCCTTCAAGAGTTGCTTGGATTCAAAATTAAAACCTCAAAAGAAACATTTTGATAAAAACACACCAGCGGTGCACAAGGGCCGTTGCACCATCAAGGCAACCGTCGAGGAGCAATATTTGCCTCCTCCTGTCACTCCACAACCCCAAAACACACCAGCCATCCTACAAAACCCACAATCCCGTCAGAACGTGGTTAAGTTCTCTCCGAGAACAGGGACACGTCTAGCACACCTTGGGCTGCCCTCAGCCTGCCAATTACACTGGACTGGAACTTCCTCAGACATCTGCAAACCTGCAAGAGGATGACAACGAAATTTGTTGAAACGCGCGTCCAGGTAACTCCATCTACACCATGACCAAGTGAAGCACGTGTTGGTAATAGATGTCCAGATTTTAATAAAATTGACAGCTTCACTGTACGTAATGGCTTTTTTAACATTTTAAAATGAAATATATTTGTTTTCATCTGAAGGGAAGGGAATTATATAAATAAAGCTTAGCGATTTGCCGTAATTACGTTTTATCGATAAAGAATGTTATAATTAGCAATACACCAGTATCACCAACTGATAAACGATATAGTATAGAGAAAATCACGAAAATGAAAAACATTTTTACTTTCTCTACAAACACTATGTACATAGCGTATAGAGAAGGTACCCAAAAATTCGATGACGAGATTTCAACGTAAATATATGTTTCGAGGTCCCCAAGTCCAAAAAAGAATTTTTAGAAAAAAGTCTGTGCGTGCGAGTCATTGGACAGCAGACTGTTAAATATACTAAACTTCGTAGTTCAGTTTGATATCTTCCAAGGAGGTGACTCGAAGATTTTCAAGAAAATTGCCACACTCTGAACCACCGTTTACACGGAAAACCTTTTGAAAATATTAATTTTCTCAAAAATGTATCCAACAATACTATTAAAGCTGTTTACATCCCAAATAAAACGTATATCTTGAATTTTCTGGGAATAACTTGTAAATACTCATTCTTAATTAAAGATAGACAAAAACGTGATGCACAAAAAATGTAAATCCCTTTAAAATACATAATTTATGTCACATACATTGTTGTAGAGCTGACAGTTTCCTATATATCCTTCTTATTGGTTTCAATTTTGAACTAGGTATCTTCTCAGACGAGGTCACCTTTCGTTTCATCGCTCTTAATTTTCTGAAACTGCAAAGTGAACCCAGCTTTAATTCTTCACAAACGACTGGGTTTTAAAAGATTTGACTGTCGCTTTAGCCAAGTGTATTCCCTTATTTTCCTTCTACTTACAAGGAAGCTAATATTTATCTCGATTAGCATGATGCCGATGGAGGTATAATCTTTTGTAAGAATAGTTTGTTTACACAACAGGTAGAAAAAGTCATGTGAAAGGAACACATCAGAATTTTTCCTAATTATCTCCAAGCATCGTCAGTAGCAGTGCCTACAATTATTGCAAAGTAAGACAACTTCCACTACAATATTTTTACGAAGGAGAATACAAAAGACATTACCTTCCATCAGATTGCGCTATTCTTTTCTCTATCTTTTTTTTTCTTTCTTTTTTCCGTTCTTATAACAAAGTTGCCTTAATGAGCACAATGCAGGCGAGAAAGATCAGAGGGGCGAACGGAAGGTAAAGTTAGAAACATTTTTCTTTCCGCTTACTCACGCAAGAATTCGCCTCGGAGAAAATACTTAATTTCCACCGTCGCGTCTCATCGCTGTCTGGAAGAGGAGTCTGCTAGGAAAGGGGTGAAAATTCTAACTTCATTTTCCAATAACGCTCTCTTGTTTCGCGCGGTTCTCACGACCCCCGCCTGTCACATTTAGTCTCCGTTCTGTAAGGAAAAGATAATTGAAGCAAGCCGTTCCTCAATATTTGATCTTGTGCCACGCTACCACCCACAAGTTTTGGCTGGGTTTTCCAGGCCCACACACCAGGACAAGTTTAGGCCCCTGGAGCGACGCAGCGGGTGTAAATGTTTGTTCATTTCCTCTCCCAAGAATGAAGACAAACGGCAGAGTTTCTGAGACAGAAGGCGCGGGAGGGGGGGACTCAGTCTTCCGGCAACACTGCTTGAATAAACCTTTTGCATTTGTGTTGCATAAACGGAACGTTAGAACATATGCACAACATGTACATGCAACTTGAAAGGAACAGTACAGCCATGCTTTATTGTCACATTTACATTATACAGCATTATGGAGATAACGTATTGTTGCTGACAGTTACATTCTTTTCAATATATTCCTTTAAATGGCGGGAAAAATATTTGCCGCGATTTTTTACCACTGCGGATGTAGGGATAGAAGCATGTTGGACGCTACTGGCAGGCACGGAAAACATGGACGGGCTAGGTAAATTTATACTTACGGCAAGACAGCTGAGATCTGAGGAGGCTGCCAATAGAGAAGGGGGGCGGAATAAGATCAACTAAACAAAAGTGACTACAATGTTCTACATACATGTATATTATATCATACTTAGGTCACTGTTATGCTAGGGTTGTATATATTATGTGTATATATGTCTTTTAAGTGTAATTATCTATTATAAGAGGGTGCATTTATGAAGGTTTACTCTGTGCTGTAAATTTAAATTGCTATATTTGAATATCTTTGTATCTTTATTTTCGGATTCACTCTTAATTTTTATTGTTGTTTAATATTGCTTTTGACGGTGTATTTCCTTTGTCTTTTTATTTTCGTGTTTACCTTTTAATTCTTTGTTGTGGTTGTTGTTTTAATATTGCTTGTAATGTGTATTACAAAAGCACGTAAGGTCTGTAGACCCGTGCGACTGTTCAAATCCTATGTATGATATTGCTATGTTAATAAATACACTTATTCATTCATTCATTCAATATATTCCTTTATTATGAAAGTCACTATGGAAATCTAGCCATACACAGTTTAGTTCTTATTACTCTTGCACCCTCTCTGCTCTCTCTCTCTCTCTCTCGTTTATTTATTTTCTCTGATTAGTACCGAGCAAGGTGGCAACGTGGTAAAATGTGCGACTCGCATTTGGGTGGACCAGGATCGCTGAATCTCATCATAAGATTTTTCGTGGTTTTCCCCTGATTGCCTATGGTGGTTTATTTTACGACTTCCATACAATCATTTCGCCATCACTCCGTTTTCTATTTATCTTCCCAGTGTATCTCTAGTCTCGTAGAGTATGGCGGTGCGGGAAGATGGCGCGGATGAATACTCCCCGAGGACACCGGAGACTGCCATGTCGATGGGTCGCTTGATCGCTCTCTATGGCGGCTTCAGCAGTGAGTCAGGCCATCCAGTTTGGAAATATAAGGGACTTCCGCGCGTCTCCGTGGTACTTTGCCTACGGCCCGTAGGTTCCTATGGTTCCCTCACTCCTTCCCATTCTCCTGGGGGTTATTAACTACAAAATATTTCTTGGTATTTAATTTCAGCAATTTAAAACGTCAGGAAATTCTCCCACTTGCCACTATCTTTTACATGGCATGTAATGCAAAAATTGGGTTTTTTCAAAAATTAAATTGTTTTGTTAACACACCATATTACTTGCTCTAGCACCTGTGTAAATGTAAATGGTATATAGAGAAGGTATTGTATTCCACTAGAAAATTCGACACCGAGATTTCACAGAAATACATGTTTTGAGACACCCAGAATAAAAAAATAGGAAAATGTCTGTATGTCTATGAGCAACATTACTCAAAAACTAAAAGACCGTTAAATACTAAGCTTGGTGTTTAAGTTCAGGGTCTTCCAAGGATGCAACACAAAGGTTTTTCAAGAAAATTCCTCTCAATCCAACTACCCTTTACTTGTAACATTTTTTGAAAATTTCTATTTTCTCAAAAATGGCTTTAACGCATTTGAATAAAACACCATATGGTTATGATATCTTCATGACAAATGAAATCTACATATCTCTAATTTTTCATTCTGAATGACATTTATGTAAGTAATAAATCGTAACAGACAAAAACTTGACGAAAATATAGATTCGGTTAAAACATACAATCTATATCATATACATTTTTTTCGTAGGCTTAATAGTTTCTAAAATATTCCTTTATGAACTTTTCTCAGAGGTCAACTTTTGTTTCATCTCCCTTGTTTGACTTCCGGGAATGCAAGCAAAGAAGAAAAAAACAAAAACCAAACGAATTTAAATATTTCACATAGTGATGCGCTTTTAAAGGATTTGACTGTCGCATTTGCATAATGTGCTTCCTTATTTCTCTTCTGCTTAAGAGAAAGCAAGCAATAAGACAAATGCTGCTAATATTTACCTCCATTAGCATGATTAGATATAAGAATAAACTTTCATAACGAAATGTTGTTTGCTAAATTGTTGGAGAAAGATGTGAATGGAGCACGTGAGATATTTTAAAGACATTTTCATGGAAAATGTATATCTTGAATTTTCTGGGAATAACACGTAAAGTGCTCTATTCAGAATGACCTTTGCAAAACCGTTAAAATGGGTAAACTCTCCCAAGAATTCTTGAATGGGATTCCAAATTTCAAGATGATGGATGATGTGAGAAATGCAGATGATACACAGAGGACTTTCCGAGAAGACAAAATGGCATCACATAGAAAATCTATGTATTATTGGTTTCTAGTTGCAATAATTTTCACATGTAGGAGTTCACTAATTGCTATAGCTGAGAAACACCCCAATTCTGGCTTCCTGGTCTCGGAGAAAAAACAAAAACTCATAGGCGGCCACTGGGGATCGAATCCGGAACCCCTTGAATTTAGTCGCACAAGCCATAAATAAATATGACATAAAACAAAATGATTGACCTCTTGCATAACATATTTATGAAGTATTTTCCATTGCTGTCATATGACAGGAAATGTGTGAAAGATGAGCAAGATTCCAGTGCAGAAAGTAGTAGATTCCTTTTATATATTCCAGTTGTTTCAGTTTTTTAAATAATTACGGTTTTTTTTATCTGTTTATCACGAGCTTGCTGCTAAAATTACTGTAGTTGGGTTTACTTTTTGTTTTGTGCATATAACTAGATGAGAGTTGCAATCTGACCTTTTCTGTGAAGAAAAATGTCCACATTATCATTAAGATAATGGAAATAAACACACACATATTTGTAGGTGAAACGACTAAATTCATTGCACTCGTATGATCGTAACTGACTACAGAATTATTATCGTTTATTCACAACCGAGTATTATAGTACAGATGTAATTATTATATCTGAAGATATTAAAAACAATATTCAAAGAAGGCTGGCTGCATGCAAGTTATCTACAGCATTTTACAATTAGTGTGAGCTCCAATGGAAAATATTTTCATCATCTATTCTACAGTTCAGGTTTGTTCCGAATGACCGGTGCCTCTTCAGACTCGTGGAGTAGTACGCCGCTCTCCGAGGGCTTAAAAGTGGACATGTAGTAGATGCATTTGACCGTAGAGATAGTTTGAAAAAGTTCGTACCTCCACTTTGGTATGCACATGTACCTAACTTATTTAGATGTCAAAGCAGAACAGTTGCATGTACTGGGATTCGTGTTGCATCCGTTTGCAACTCTCAAGCTTTAGAGCGATTCCATTCCAGGGTAGCATAAACATCAAGGCAGTTTTAATAAAATTGCTATGAATAAATAGTTATGTTCAATATTAGTGAGTTGTCATATTTTCAAATTATATATTTTATTTGCTTAAGGTCTGATACTTTTACTGCACATATAAATACGAATTTCTAGTAATGTATATTTTTCTTTACGTTAGGCGATTTAAAAAATTAGGATAGAAAAAGCATGCGTTTTTTTTTTTTTTTTTTTTTTTTTTTTTTTTTTTTTTTTTTTTTTAAGTATATGCGATACAAGTGTGGGAGGTGTACTGCTGCAGAATGGAGAAAAAGTTTGAAAAGACGAAAGGAAGTTGATAGTCATAGGTGTACCGCATACCCATAAATATTAATATTAGTTAAAATAGATTAATTAACGAAAATATTGGTTTGATTCAAATGTCTTTTATGAGAAAAAGCATTTCGTGGTTGATGTGTGTAGCTTTTCAATGTTTCTTTTTTATTTCTCTATACGCACTATGTACATAGTGTATAGAGAAGGTATTGCATTCCATCCAAAAATTCGATACCGAGATTTCAACGGAAATGAATGTTTTAGGGTCCCCTGTATCCAAAAAAAGCATTTTCACAAAAAGGTCCGTGTGTCTGTGAACACGATAACTCAAAAACGAAAAGTAGCTAAAATACCGAACTTGGTATTTTAGTTTAGTATCTTCCAGGGATGCGACACGAAGATTTTGAGAAAAATCACCCCGCCCCAAACCACCCTTTACATGGAACTTTTTTCGAAAATGTTGATTTTCTTAAAAATGGCTCTAACGACTTTGATTAAAATTTCGTATATTAAAGATATTTACCTCACAAATAAAATGTATATCTTGAAATATTAAATATCTTTAATATACGATATTTTAATCAATATCGTTAGAGCCACTTTTAAGAAATTTAAAATTTTCGAAAAAAGTTAAATGTAAGGGGTAGTTTGGGGTGGGGGGATTTTTCTCAAAATCCTCGTGTCGCTTGGTATTTTACCGACTTTTGGTTTATGAGTTATCGTGCTCATAGATACACGGACACACACATGGACCTTTTTCTGAAAATACTTTTTTTTTTATACAGGGGACCGTAAAACATATATTTTCGCTGAAATACCTTCTCTACACACTATGTACATAGTACGTGTAGAGAAAGTAAAAATCTGATCGTGTTCCATTCACATGAATTTCTCTACATCTCTGCAAAAGAAAAAAAAAATAAAAAAGCCATTGCTTCCATTTCCTTCATACTGATCGAGAAAGAAATTAGCAGATATTGTGACTGAAGTTCCTTTATTTGTATGGACAGGAGTTGACAAATTCCTGTTTGAGAAAAGTTAAGTTTTTCATAGCTGAAAACAAAAATAAGGAGTATAATTTTAATATTGTTATATTTTTATACTTAAATCATTGTTTTCATATGTCAATAACCATTAGAGGTATATTTTAATCTATGATTACTTAATGATTTACTTACAATGTTCAAAATCTTCATTGTGTAATGGATGTAAAACTGTAAATAAGATTTTTAATGTGGTCGCTATAAGACCTTATAGCTCTGCGACCTAAAATAAAGAATAATAAAAAAATAAGTAAAAATAAGGAATATCTAAAAAACAATCAACTCCAGAAAAAAAAAGTAATATAACATAAATTGTATGTTTTAAAGTACTCTACATTTGTTGTGTGGTAAGTTTTTGTCGATCTCTTATGGTTTAGCAGGTATGCAAAATTCCGTAAAATTCACCCAGAATAAAGTAGTCTTCAGAGGCTATCCCCAGAAAATTAAAAACATACATTTGTTTTATTTGTCAGTTAAATAACTTCAATATACGATGTTTTAATCAAAATCCTTAAAGGGGTTTTTTAGAAAATCAAAAATTTCGAAAAATGTTCTATGTAAAGGGTAGTTTGGGGTAAGGGAATTTTTCTCATAATCTTCGTGTCTCATCCCTGGAAGATACTAATCTTAAATACCAAATTTGATATTTTACCGACTTTTCGTTGTTGAGTTATCGAGTTCACAGACACACGGACACACACACACACACACATACCGAGCTTTTTCTGAAAATACTTTTTGGATACAGGGGACCCTAAAACACATACTTCCGGTGAAATCTCGGTATCTAATTTTTTGGTGCAGTGAAATAGCTTCTCTATCCACAATTTACATAGTACGTGTAGAGAAATTAAAAATATGTAAGAGCTGTTCACTATATGATTACTTCGAAACTCTGTTCTGTTCGCTTGAACTAGAGCTAGAAAAACAAATAATGACAGACCAGTTGAGGAATGTCTTTGAAATTGTTAACTCTATAAACAATCCATTTGACATAAATTGTACGCTTTGACAGTTCTTTATACTTTTTTGTTTGTTAATGTATTGCGTATCTCTTACAGATTACGGGTTAATACAAACGTCATCTAGACTGAAAAGAAAAGCAGAGACACTTAAAATTAAAGATATACATTTTATTCGTCATAAAAATATATTAAACATGTAGTATTTTAATAAAATTCTAGAGGAGCCAACATTTTAAAAAAATATTCACCGTAAAGAGTAGTTTCGGATGGTTGAACTTTCTTTAAAAGTTTTGTGGCACATATTTGAATGATGCTGAACTTAAATATCAACTTGGATATTGAACGGACCTTTTACTTAAGCTGTTCATTACACACAAACGCGCACACACACACAGAATACACCGTCCCCGCGTGGGTGAATCTTTTTTTGAAACTCTGATGTATTCTATTCACACGATTTTCTCTGCGTCTGTGTAGACCATTATTAAAAAAACTTATTCTTCTATCTTCTTGAAGCTAATCTAGATAAACATTAGCATAAACCATCTTATTACTTGCTTCTTTGTAAGTAAAAGAGAAACATGGAATACACTGGGCTCAAGCGCTAGTCAAATCTTTTAAAAGATTTTGCTATCGTTTGAAATCAATTTCTTTTCATGGAAGGAATTAAGAAGTTCCCGTATAAGAAAATTATATGTATTTTAAATTTGAAGCCGATAACAAAGAATATCTAGAAAAAACTGTGAACTTCTCAAAAAAGTATAGAACTTAAATTTTGTGTTTTAGTCAGATCTACAATTTTGTACAGCAGGTTTAATCTATCTCATACAGTTTAGCAGTTATGCAAAACTCAGCAAAACTCGTGCACAATAAAAGAAATCTTCAGTCTATTCCCAGAACATTCAAGATATACAGCTTATGTGTGATTTAAATATATTTAGTACACGGTATTTTAATCAAAATCTTTAGTCAAATTCAAAAAGTTTTCCATGTAAAGTGTAGTTTGGGGTGTTGGGATTTTCTTAAAAATCTTTGTATCGCATCCCTGGAAGATACTAAACTTAAATACCAGGTTTTGTATTCAACGGTCTTTTCGTTTTTGATCTATGCTGTCCAAAAACACAGACAGACAGGCAAATTTCGCGCCGTGGCCAAGTGGTTACACCACTCGCCTCTCACCAAGACGGCCCGGGGTCCATTTCGCCGTCTGTATGTGCGAGATATGGTGGACAAAGTGGTGACAACGCATTCCGCCGATGCTACATCTTCATTCAGTGTCATTTGTAGAAAAAAAAACAGGTGATAAAAATATATAAATCAGAGACACACACACACACACACACACGGACTTATATTAATAGTGAAATCTGTATTTCGAATTTTTGGGTGGAATATAATACCTTCTCTATCCGCTATGTGCACTTACATACGGGCTAGAGAGGGTAAAAATTGTGGAATACCGGCAGTATTTATGAAGTTTTAAAATTAATTAAGTACATTATTAACATAAAATGGTTCTGTTCTCATTACTCTGCAGGTATGGCTGCTACCGTTAAACAGGTAATGCTCCTTTTTTTAAGCAAGCAGGCAAGCTGTTATTAACGCACGCGTAACTGCTTACATCCCACACACTCCCCCAGGCTGAAGAAGATTTAAGTGCCTTCTCCCCACAGGTAGAGAAGATTGCAGTACATAGCAGACGGAAGCAAACTAAGTACTTCAGCACCAACGTTTACTCAATGGAATAAAGCACTTAAACCTCTTTGGGCTTCAGCACATTGGATAGGATTTGTCTTCTCTTTTTGCTTTCTCTAGCGCTCGTCTAAGATAGAGCAGGTATTATGATTGGTCTACAAAGTCAATATAGATATCTAACTAGAATGTTTAGGTCCCGTGAAACAAAATAAAGAATTGTTAGAAAAGTTCATTTATCTATGAAATAGAGATAATTTAATTATAACTTGAATCTTGTAATTTAATTATTACTTGCTTATTCATAAAAACTCCATGGCCATTCTTGCGCTGATAATTAACTTCAGTAATTGAAGAACCCACATAAATAATTTATTTTAATATTAATTCAAAAAATTACTCAGATGAATATTAGACTCGTTACTTTTAAGGGAACAAGGTACTCTACGTTTTAGACACTAATAAAATCTCTATTATTTCTAGTCTCAGAAAATGCATACTTTTGGGGATTTAAGAGGATCTGAATGAATTTAAATATAGGAGTTGGATAGGTAGAGTGAGACTTAAATATTAAAATCCCGGCTATGGCATTGAATTTTTCAGTCTCACTATGCCTATCCAACTTCTGTCCTACACACGGCTTGTGTGAAAAAACAATTAATGCATACCAATTATTGACCATATAGTTGGCTATACTATAAATCCTAGTACTAAGTACTTATAACATTATAGGTCGCCATTGGGGTTGTTAAGAAATTCAATGCTATGCGGCATGTTGTCATGGTAGCTCAGTGGTAGAGCAACCGGCTAGAGATCGGGAAGATACCGGCTATGGCATTGAATTTTTCTGACTGACTCCACCTATCCAATTTAAATATAATTTAAATGCTAGTCTGCATTTCATTAAAGCTGCTATGCAATGCCTCTTTTTAGAGCATTTGTATCATTAAATTCAACTTTCTCAAAACAGCATTTAGGATACATATGTACCTTTTTCTCAAAGTATGAGACCTGGAAAGCTGAAATTCTCAGCACATATATACTATATATAGTGGAACTTTCTGAACCACAGTTGTGATGTTATAGTATAAATGGATCATATTAATAAAGTAATAACGTTACAAATTTTCCATATTTTTACTCTTTTGAATTTGTAAATAATTGTTTTTTAATTTCTACTGAAATTGTATCATGACTAAATAATTGAAGTTCAGAAGATAACTGATTATACTAAGAACAATCGTGCAAAAGAGTGATTATGTATTGCAAGTAGTATCGGAGAAAAACGTACGTGAATTCACACGTTTTAAGACTAAGTTTTATCACTTATCTGTTGAAAGAAATAGTTTTTATAGACTTAAACCCATCAGCTATTAATTCAAAAATAATATTTCAAATAATTGTCATGATTTATAGAATAATTCATACAATTTTTTGAAAAAACAATTGAATACTTTAAGAGCACTGGTAATTCAACTTACTTAAGGTAATAGATGGATAGATACTTTATTTCCCTGCTTAGGGCGTGACCCAGTGGCAGCGCTGTCAATGTAATAAATAATACAATGTACAATACAATTGAGTTAAATAAACAATAATGTGAGTAATACCCTGTTAAAATGCCAATGATATCATAGTATACTAATATATACATAATGGTAACAACAATAATAATAACGCAATACTTTTATTTACTATTCTGACTATAAATCACTCTTATCTTTTCTCTTTTTAAAACTACACTTTGAGGCAAAGTCTCCAGTAAATCTGCAGGAATTTTGTTCCATTCGTTTATTGTTCTGTTTGTGAACGAAAATTTACCTATGCCTGTTTTCTATTCCCTATTTCTTATTTTTTCCGAGTGATCATTCCTCCCACAGTATAATAATCTTTAATAATCATTTGGATATGTCTCTCCATGCAGGTTCCCCCTTATAAGCTCTAAAAAGTGCACATAGCCTTGCTCGTCTCCTACGTTTTTCTAGTGTTTCCCAGGAAGTAGCAGTGCTGGTATGATTTTCGGATCGTTTACTTCTGTCCACAAATTTAGCTGCTCTTTTTTTAACTCTCTCTAGTGACAGTTTTTGCCCAACCCGATACGCATCCCAGTATGCAGCACTATATTCTAATATTGGTCGAACTAAAGAAGTGTATGCCAAATTTCGCGACTTTCCATTGCTGCGTTTTAAAATCTTCATTACAAAATGCAACGCTTTCCACGCCTTCCCAGTGATCGAGTTTACGTGTTCCCCCCCACTCCAATCTTTGATTTAGTCTCACCCCTAAATATCTGGTGCTATTTACTCTTGAGTATTTTCTTATTGTTTAATTTATATGTTACGTTTTCTACTATTCTTTCCCTTGAAAGTATAATTGGTTTACGTTTGTTTGGATTTATCTCCATTTTATTATATTTTGCCCAGAGTTGAATTTTGTTCAAATCTTCTTGTAGATCTAATATTTCTATAGATTATACAATCGTCTGCAAATAGGCGAATCTGAGATGTTATCCCTTCCTGTGAAATTCTTAAATCCAACAGTTTTGAAGTAATGAGCCTGAAATTTTGAGAATGTATTTATGTTATACATTAGTTGCGTGCTTTAAAATTTGGTTTATATAACATAAGTAGTTTTTGAGTTATTAATTTTCAAATTCAAAATTTTGCGCCAAATTCAAATCACTCACACGATGAAAATGAGGAAAAATGTAATTGTTTTATTTTTCAAAATGTGAACTTAAGTATCACATAATGAACTATCATATGAATTTATTAAACCACAATTAGTTCAAGAGGTAAAAATATTAAAGCAAGAAGAAGACAAAAATTCAAGAATTTTATAATTTATTTTAAAAATGAATATCTACAACAAAATTAGGAATTTTAAAAAACTCATATAATAACAACCGTTTTCTGCTTGTTAAGAACCTATCCTAAAAATTTAAGAGAGGTTGAATAAAACCTGCATCGTGTAGAACATTTTGAATGGCAAAACATGTTGAAAAAACTGTAAACGAGTAAAACAAGTTTTAAAGTTCAAAACATTTTCCCTCTAAGTTGCATACCTTCAAACAGTCTAAAGCCCTTCAGACACATAATTTGAACCCTGCTTAACCTTCCTTCTCTCCTCTGCAGCAGTTTTTTTTCAATTTGGCAAAAAAAAAAAAAAAGAAGCATTTTTTTCAGTTTTTGATCAAATTTCGAAGACACATTACCTTAAGGTGTAATTTCCGTATGTTTAGACTACCTTGTTCCCTTAAATACTCTATAAGAATACATTGCATTGTTCTACGTCAAAAACATGTTGCAAATCAAATTCCTCTTATTTGAGTTTTCTGATGAAGTGCCTTGAAGTTCTTTACCATGTTTAATATACATAGTAGGCAGAGAAAGTATTGCATTCCACACAAAAATACGATACCCAGATTTCACCGGAAATGATTATAGACTCCTGAATCCGAAAAGTATGTTTATAAAAAGATCCCTGTGTTTGAGTGCGTGTGTGTCTGTGTACAGCAAAAATATAAAAATCTTATGTGTTTCATTCACATGACTTTCTCCACTCTCTGCAACAAATTATTGTTAAAAAGCTTGTGCTTCTATTTACTTCAAGATAATCGAGAAAAAATTAAAAGAAATAGTATTATTACTTGCTTCCTTGTAAGTAAAAGCGAAATAAGGGAGTACCATAGGTTAAAGTGTAGTCAAAAGCTGGTTGCTATGTGACTGAAGTTCCTTTGTTTGTATGGATAGGAGTTGACAAATTCCTGTATGAGAAAAGTATAAGTTTTTCTAGGCTGAAACCAAAAACAAGGAATACCTAAAAAGCTATTAACTCCAAGAAAAAAATGTACAAAACATAAAGTGTGTGTTTTAATGTGCTCTACAATTTTTGTATGATAAGTTTTTGTCTATCTCTTACGGTTTATCAGATATACACAATTCCGTAAAATTCATCTCGAATAAAATAGTCCTCAGAGGCTATTCCCAGAAAGTTCAAGATATATATATATATATATTGTTTGTTTGTCAGGTATATATCTTTAATATACGATATTTTAATCAAAACCGTTAGAGCCATTTTTTGAAAATCAAAATTTTCACAAATAAAATGTATATCTTGAGTTTTCTGAGAATAGCCTCTGAAGACTACTTTATTCTGGAAGAATTTTATGGAATTCTCCATAACTGCTAAACCGTAAGAGCTGGACAAAACTTACCACAAAAGAAAAGTACAACACGTTAAAATCCACCATTTATGTTATATACATTTTTTTCGTGGAGTTTATAGTTTTTTTTTAGATATTCCATGTTTTTGGTTTCACCTTTAAAAATCTTACATTTTTTTATCATACACAAATTTGTCCACTCCTGTCCATACAAACAAAGGAACTTCAGTCACAGAGCAACCAGCTAATGACAATCACTTTAACCTATGGTACTCCCTTATTTCGCTTCTACTTACAAGGAAGTAATAAGACTACTTCTGCTAATTTTTTCTCGAATAGTATGAAATAAATTAAATAGAAGCATTAGCATTTTAGTATCAATTTGTTGGAGAGATCTAGAGAAAGTCATGTGAATGGAGCACACAAGATGTTTTTACTTTTAATCTCTAATTGCTTTGAAATACACTCACATTCCTTCCAACAGTCTCTAATGGATACTTCTAATTAAATAAAAGTGACAATATACGAGAGGGTAATCGAACCTGGAATTTCTGGACGACGGCACACTGAGAATTTCAATATAGATGTAGTTTGCCGTTCTTTTGTACTTTGAGTACATTTATCAGATCTCTATAAATATTTTTATTTTTAATAATAAGAACACCATGGCACGACAACTCACAAGGAACCTTGGTCTACCACCCGGCCGCTGCGTCCCTCATTTCAGATGGGGTGCAGTATTGGAGGGTGAGATTTAGTCAGCGCCTCAATCCCTCCCGGCCGGTTAATGCGTTCCTCATGACCTAGAGCCGCTACTTCTCCATCAAGTAGCTCTTGAATTGGCCCCCCGGGGACCTCACGAGGCAGAGTGCACCCCGTTTCAGGTCTCCCAGCGGGGGAAAATTCGCCACGCCTGTACCGGGAATCGAACCCAGGTCTCCCGCTTCGTAAGCATCTGTACTACCACCGCGCTACCACCCTTTTTATTTTTAAAGTATTAAAAAAAATGTAATATATTCTAGTGCCCTGGCTATTTCCGTTTGTATTCCACGTGAACACTCGGTACTGCTTTGTTGAACAGGTCTACATCGCCTTCTCTTGGAATCTCCAGCAATGGGAAGAGTTGTCTCTGTGGCCTGTAGTATCCTGTAAATCCATCATGTCATCCCTACATCTGGGGAATGTTAGCCCCAATAAATATAGGTCACAGTGTACGTGGCACTTCTGCCGTACGGTTATTCAATTTAACTATAAAAGGTCTGTTGTGTCCCATTTCCATGACTTTCTCTAGCTGTTTCACAAACTTTCCTTAGGAAAGATTATTCTTTTATCTACGTCATACTATTCGAGATAAACAGTAGCAGAACTGTTCCTTAAATCCTTATAAGTAGAACAGAAATAACGGAATACACTAGATAAAAGCGATAGTCAAATCTTTTATAAGCTATTGCTATCTGAAAGAATTCAAACTCAGCTCTTTTTTGCATTCCCGGCAGTAAAACAAGAGAAATGAAACGAAAGTTTATCTGCAACTTGATAAACGTTTTAATACTTTAAAATTGAAACTAATAACAAGGAATATCTAGGAAACGGTTAACTCTACAAAAAATATATGAGGTGTGGTTTAATGTTATATACATTTTTGTGTAATGAGCTTTTGTCTATCTCTCACTGTCTACAAGTTATACAAAAGAATGAAGAGGTCTTCAGAAGCTACTTCAGAAAATTAAAGCTATACATTTTGTTTGTAATAAAATGGCTTAAATATGCGGCATTTAACAAAACTCTTAGCATTTTTGAGAAAATCAAAATTTTCGAAAACAGTTGCATGTAAAGGGTAGTTGGAGATGTGGGAATTTTCTTGAAAATATGCGAGTTCCATGCTTGGAAGATATTGAACTTAAATACCAAGTTTGTTATTTAACCGACCTTGTGCTATGCTGTTCACAGACTCAGAAATGTTTATAAAATTTTTGTTTTGATTTGAGGGATCCAAAAGTTTTATTGCCGGTGAAATCTCGGTGCCGAATTTTTTGGTGGAATACAATACTTTATCTACTATCTATGTACATTTTACGTACTTGCTAGAGAAGTAAAACCTTCAGTAGGAAAATTAAAGTCTTGAAATGCTTATTTTGTGTATGCAAAAACCATTAACGAATGTAATAGAACAGATTTTCCAGAATTTTCATATTATTAGCTTTTAATGCTTTATTTTGAAAAGTGCAAGGATTTTTTATGCGAAATAAGTCTATATATTATCCACGTTTACTAGAGCAAGTTTTTTGAGACACCTAATATTATACCTCCATGGGAATGTGAAACAAATTTGAAAGGTTTTAAAAATTAAGGAATTAATGAATGGTTCAGAAAAAGCGTTCTTAATTTGTGTTTTCACTTTATTTCGTCCACCAGATCAAAAATGTATTATTACTGGAATTACAGAAATAGACCAACAAACGCCCTTCATTAGAATGCACATCTAAACACCACAGCTAAATAAATTAATTTTTAAAACATGTTATAAAGATGAACAAATAAATACGAGAACCATAATATTGTTTTAGCTACTCGAACATTTAGGAATAGTGTGGTTTTGCCAGCGCGTTACCGTGTTTACATTCAAGTTGCCGGCAGTCGCTATACCGACACGGATACTTATTCCGTTGGTCGCAAGTGTATATAGAATTAGATATCTAACTAGTGCGTTCTTGGAATTGGCAAATAGGAAGCCACCTAACTTAGACCTGTAAGGCAGTGATAAATCTAAAAATATTAGATATACATTTTTAATAAAAGTACAACTCGGAAATATTTACATATCTTATATTCCCTTAAATTTATTCCAGATTGCCAGATGAAACTATACACGGTTTGTATTTTAAGATGAAACATATTAATCAGTACGAATGCATGCGGGATATTATAATAGCTGAAACATTGTTATTTATCTTCAGTGTACTAATCCGTAGATTCACTTTGACAATGTAATAAAATACGTGTTAATTGACCATATTTGTTATTGATGTTTCCTTACATAAAGGGGCAGTATATTATATATTTTGTGTCAGCCGCTACCTAGATGATCTGCTTCCCTCGATCTACCTAT